>JBAMBO010000642.1:0-145286 GCA_037044535.1 Lordiphosa magnipectinata | reverse complement strand
CTATATGCTGTAGTCATCCGATCCGGCCGGTTCCGACGAATGTGCAGCTTATTTGTACCAAAAAACTTCGTGCGAAGAACAGACGGACGGACAGACGGACATGGCTATATCAACTCAGCTTGTCATGCTGATCAAGAATATATATACTTTTTGTGATCGAAGATGCTTCCTTCTATGCGTTACAAACATCTGGACAATTTTAATATACCCTCTACAAGGGTATAAAAAGATATTTTCTGAGTTGATAATTCCGAATTAGATGATAATTGACCCAACGGGAGCTTATTATGAGAAAAGCTTAACCCTCAAATTTGACCTTTTTTTTGGGTTTCTTTTGCGCAAGTTATACGCTTAAAAGGGTAACATTGTGAATTTGTAAAATCTTAAATAACTCGAGAACGGTTTAAGATAGAGCTTTGAATTTTGTATTCCAAATATTCAGGTTTAAAAAGTCCTTTTTAAAATATTTATAAATAATTATTGGAAAAAAAATGGATTTCTTCAAAAAACTTAGTCTAGCAAATAAAAAACATATGTAAAAGCCGCATCGTTTCCAAACATTTTGAGTGGCAATGTTTGAAAAATATGTATACTTTTGGCTCCGTTTTTCCATTTTGGCTTTCTGCTAATTCTTCGGATGCTGTCCCTTTTTTATGCAAAACGAAAGAGCTCAGTGTACAGTCGCCTACGGTTAGTCGTTGTAAAATTTTTATTCGTGTTTGTGCTGCGAAACTGCAAAGAGTAATTAATTTATTTAACAGTTGCAAGTCAATCTAAACGATCGCTTAAATCGCCAAGGTCAAAAACCAAATGTGCATCGGAAGTATTTCGCCTTTGACATTGAAGCAAATGTAAGCAATTGCTTAATAAACGAGTGTGGACAAAAAATTAAGGTGAGTTTGATATTTACGAATTTACTTTCCGAAATATATACATATACATATGTATGTATATACAATGTACAATGATACTCAGTCTAATGCACATACATATGTACCTAGGTACTTCCAAACACTGCTTATAAAGCAATTGAAATACAGGCACTGATCTACTTTTTGGATTTTCACAAAATTCATTGTGTTAGGCAATTTAATTGATTTCAGTTTACCTGACAATCTAAGCATTCTTCAACAAATTGACATATTTTCATTGACAACATTCTACGACTGAAAAAAAAAAACAAGCATTGTTACCATTTTGGAAGTATTTTTCGTGAAAAATTTATGGTCAATGTAATGATATACATTTAGTAAAATGTGGAATGGAAGAACGACGATAAAACTAAAGTTTTGGAGTAAAGTAATCGCATCCAATGAATCTGTAAGTAATCAAAGACTTTTTCAGTTAGCCTCGTTTGCGACTTAGATGTTGTTCTTGTCATGGTCCAACGCTCAAGTTGAGCGTGTCTTCAGTCAGGTTAATATTGTAATATCAAAATTCAGAAATCTAATGTAGGTGTATTATGTATATGATATTGGATATTAGTGAAGCTGAATTTAAGAAATTTAAATTAAAACAAGAAAGAAAGTCGGTCAAGCCCGACTATAACATACTCAGCACCCTTAATGTCGCAGCTCGCATTTGGTCACGAGTCAAACGGCCAGTTAACACACATCGCACAACGCAGTGCGCTCTCTAAGTCTCTCTCTCTCTCTCTCTCTTTCTCTCACTAAGATTGCTTCTGCTGAACGCAATGCCTAGGTTATGGGTGGGGTGGGTGGGGGGTGTTAACTGACCGTTTTTTGCTGATAACTTGAGTATCGTTCATCCGATCTTTATCATTCCTTCAGCAAATCGATAAATAATTTTGAGTACTAGATATCTCTAGAAAGTACGAACCTTCTATCATCAAAACTGTAGGAGATATGAGGTTTTCAAATTGCGGGGGCGCGAGGGGGCGTGGCAAAAATTGAAAATAAACTTGATCTGCCTGCAAGTATAAGAAATATATGTCCCATACATGTCAAACCTCTATCTCTTAACATCTCTGAGATCTGTGCGTTCATACGGACGGACGGACAGACGGACAGACAGACGGACAGACGGACATGGCTATATCGACTCGGCTCTATGTACCTTCGGTACAGAGTATAAATATAATATATGTAGTTACAGATACGGGTTAAGTCGACATGCAAAATGCTGCGTAGATTATAAGGTCCTTTCTAGTTACCTTAAGCTAATAGGCACTACTGAGGCCTACGACTAGGCTGAGGACGAGGAACTTCATCACTCTGATGATATATTAAATATATAATTGCAAAAATAATAAGAAAATCCATTCGCTTTTTTTCCAGCTTTTTTGTCGAAAAGTTCAGCTTTTTTCTCCTCTCCGTCCCTCCGAAAACGGATTTTTTTTTCTCGGCAAAAGTTGGCAACACTGGTTGTCATATAACTTTTTAGCGGGCTCTGGGTTTATATTATATATGGACGTTGACGTACAATGCGCAGTACTTTCAAGTGGCCCATGCGACACCAAGCCTAAGCTTGTTACGCGCGAACCCCAAGCAAAATAGCAGCCCACCTCCCGCCCAACCGACCGAGAGGCGCAGCCAGTAACGTGTGCCACGAAATCGCGAAGGAAGAACATAAAGTAATGTTAACTACGGGCTAAATAAGTTAAAATTGAAATTTTTATAGCAGGAAGAGAAGCTTCAGAGTTAATTATTCGGTAGAGTTTATTGTAATCAGCACAGAGGACACGAAACGGTTCATGCAAGGCATAGTTAGTATTACAACGATTTAGTGATAGGGGGATAAAATTACGACTCGGTCTAATAGGAACGTTGAGGTTAATTTGGCCAACCAACTCAGTTGAGTCGATTTCACCATTAATTAGTCTATGTATAAAGATTACTCCAAGAATAACACAACGGTTAATAAGGGAGGGAAGGTTAATCAAAAGAAGTCTACTAGAGTACGATGTTAAAAGGACCTCAGGATTCCAGCTTAAACCACGAAGAGCAAACAATAAAAAGTGTTTTTTTGCACAGATTCAATTCTATCTTGATGGGTCGAGCACACACACATGATCCGTACTCGAGAGTCGGACGGACAAGAGAAGTGTACAAAATCTTCGTCGTATAGGGATCATCAAATTCCTTCGACCAGCGCTTAATAAACCCAAGAACACTCCTGGCCCTACAAACAGTAGCCGTAACATGAGAGTCAAATTAAAGTCGGTGATCAAGAATAACCCCAAGATCATTTACTTCATTGGCTGAATCATTTAACCACTCAAGTGGGCCATTATCAAGCATATAAGTGGAGAATTGTGGCAAGCTCCTGTAAAATGTCATAAACTTACACTTGGAACTGTTAAGGTTTAATAGATTATCTTTACACCAAGACTGAAATGCGGGAAACCAAATCGTTATATGTTAAACATAGTTTCACATCATCGGCGTACATAAGCACACGAGAGTGAGTCAAAACAGATGGAAGATCATTTATGAAGAGAGTAAAAAGCAATGGACCCAAGTGACTACCTTTGGGTACCCCCAGAGGTAACCTGGATTAGTTTCGAATATGAATTACAAAATAGAACTTAGGTAATCAGAGATCCAACTAAGAAGGTTAGTTGGAAAACCAATTGAACTCAGTTTATGAAGCAACAAGGAGTGATTAACAGAATCAAAAGCCTTACTAAAATCAGTATAAATGACGTCAGTTTGCATTTTACCAAAGAACCCTTTGATCACTAATGATGTAAGCTCTAATAAGTTGGTGGTAGTAGATCGAAGCTTCACAAATCCATGTTGATAGGTTGAAATAATGGAACTACATAAATGTTGCAGTTGAGATGTCATAATTCTCTCAAAAGCTTTTGGAATTGCAGACAACTTGGAAATACCTCTATAATTCTCAACATCCGACTTATTACCTTTTTTATGGAGAGGAATGATATAAGATTCCTTCCACAACACAGGGAAAGAGGATGACTCAAGAGACAATTCAAATAATTTATGAATAGGCTTACAAAGTGCATCAGCACAAATCTAAGTACACAAGCGGGTACTCCATCGGGACCGTGCACGGTGCATACACAGGTTTACCAGAGCTAAGATCGCAAAGGAGAGAGCTTTCAGTGATGACAGGGCTAAAAATACAATTAGACCCATTCAACTGATAGGGGTATGGTTGATTCGCAAAGAAGCTAGAAGAAGAGTAGGTTGACGTAAAAAACTCGGCAAACAGATCGGCTATGGCCTGATCAGTGTTTGCTTTCGCATTACCATACCGCACAGTAGAGGGCATAGTGGAAGATTTGCTTAGGATTGTGCGAGAATTGAAGTCTGCAACGGTTAGGATAGTCTTTATAACATTGTGCGTTCAGCACATTAAATCTAGAACGAGCATCCACATAACGGGAGAAATCAGATGATTTTTTCGAATTCTTATACTTTTTGAAATACCTTGACTTGTTGTTTTTCAAATTTATTAGTTCCAAGGCTGCCTATTAGGACAGCGAGGCAGCTCAAGTGGAACACAAACATCAAAAAGCGAGTACAAGGTATCATAAAAAAGTTGTATGGCAACATCAATATCTGTACAAGTGTACAATTGAGACCAATCGGTTTCAAAAATTAAATCGTTAAGTTTTAAAAAATCTGTTTTTTGAAAACAACGGGTTTTAGCCGTCGAGTTTCCAGAAGCAGAGCACACCCGAGAGGGCAATTCAATGGTAAGTTCCAATGTAGGATGAAAGGGGTCCCCTGGAAGAACCAACGGGTCAAGTCTAGATGCAACATTGCATCGGGGGGATCCAATAAAAATATTAAATCAAGACATCTGTTTATCAAGTTGCGAATAGGATTAACACTTGTGACAAAGACAACACAAATAGGCCATGGGACTTCGAAGGTAAATGCTCATTTGATTCATTGTTCATGGACCACATAACTTCAGGTAAGTTAAAGTCTCCAAGAACAATCAATAGGTCACTGTTTGATAATAACAGAGAGATCGACACAATGGCAGAGAGGTGAGGGGAGTAAATTGTGGTATCGGAATGCGGAGGAATTAAAGAATATGTCAACTCCGCCGAAAGGCCGGAATCCACAGCAATTAAAACCCCACCCCCAACGCGGGAAGAGCGATCGCATCTATAAGTGGTATATTTAGTGGGAAAAACTGTTGAATCAGAGAAAACTAGAACATGAAAATCGAAAGATATACTGTCTACAAAGAGTTTAGCTAATTTAGAATTAAGACCACGTACATTTTATGATAGGCAAGCAGAAGGGAGGAGTTTATGTCGTTATTCGAATCTATCAAAATCAAATAACTACTCCGTTCAGTTGCGTTGAGTGCTAAAATATTAAAATTTGAACAAATTGCTGTTTAGTTTTCTCCTCCTTTCTTTTATTTTGATCAAAAAAACTACGGGAAACATTTCGTTTGAAGCGGTTCTGTGTGAGTCGGTGTGTGTGGGTGTATGTGTATGTTGCTTATTTGGCTTAAAAATTATTAAATTGAACATATTTACATTGATTATAGTTAATACACATAAACATTATTAATAATTAGTAATAGTTGTGTGTGTGTGTGCTCTGTTGGTTGTCCCACTACTAAATGTACGACTAAATAGCATTTGTACTACCAACCAAATGGTTCGTCATCTCTTTTTTGTTAGCAACATTTCAACACTTAAGTACTAGAAAAATATTGTAAGTAATATTCATATTAAATACATCTTGATTTTTTTTGCATTTAGCAGAATTTGTGTTTGAA
Source organism: Lordiphosa magnipectinata (assembly GCA_037044535.1). NCBI lineage: Eukaryota > Metazoa > Arthropoda > Insecta > Diptera > Drosophilidae > Lordiphosa > Lordiphosa magnipectinata. The sequence continues at coordinate 139,553 of JBAMBO010000642.1, read as the reverse complement.
TTTTCTTTGTTTTTTTTTTTGTTTAAGGCACCAGACACATTCCTGAATATGAAGTGCATTAGATTAGATTGATTTTTTTGTGTTGCAATAATTATGATGGAGAATTGTGCTTCCAAATGGTATGTAATGCATATGACCAGCAAATGACTTTGGGGAATTATTCTTTCGATATTTTAAACAAGGGCCGATTTAGGCTGATTTATATAGATCATGAAAGCTCGCCAATGGGAGCATTCTGCAGCCACAGATCATGTATGAAATTGTAGAGGTTATCGCTGACGGCCACCTGGAAATAGGGAAGTGAAAGTTAAAATGTATTTACTTAATGGTGGACAGCTTACCTTATAGGGTGTGGGATTAAGCGTACGCTTATGATCATTCCTTAGGGTTTTTAAAGAGATTTGTACCTTCTCACGCACCTGCTCCAGTGTGGGCAAGTGCTGGCATATCTTGCCCGACTTCCAGTATACTTTATATAGCGATTCCACATGCGATGGTATGACATAGGCACGCTTAGACTCTTGAAAGGGATGACGACACAACACCTTTTGTCCCACAGCTGGCGGTGGCTCTGTCACCTTTTGCAAGAGATCAATCAAGGCATGTCCATCGGCACTATATAAACGATAGGCACTCTTATTGCCCGGCATGGTAACCTTTTCCACATCCTGACTTAGCTTAATGCGCGGCTGGCCATTGATCTCCACCAGTTTGTAGACACAGCCCAGGGCTGGTTGACGCTGACAGGTGACTGGGTGGAAAGTAAACAAAAGTTGAAGTTATTTTGGAAACAGTATAAGAATAAGAGGTCGGCAAAGAAAGCAGAGACGTGGGCAGAGAAAAGTTTTCAAAGCAAAAGAGAGCAGCTATTTGCTCATTTACCAGTGCACTATAGGGAAAATTACCACTTTATCTGGCATTTATTATTGTGAGTTAACAAAAAGAGATTTTTCACTGCGGTTTTTCTTTATTATGTTATAGGCTATTAAAAGCTATTTTAGAAAAATGGGCGTGTCAACGCCCCTTCCGTCATTTTTAGATATAAACTTTCCAAATTCAGGCAGATAGGAGTTTTACCACGCCCCCTTTCGCCCCCAAAATTATGAATAACCAGTTTTTTTTTTATTAATTTTCTTTATTTTCAGCATTTTCTTCATTTTCCAGCTCAAAGTTTTCAAGAAAATGAAGGCTGTTGTCTTCAAACTCATCTTGTTCTGAAAAATCATTTATGTATTCGTGTTCACACGAAAGTAGCTGGATTACCTCAATAGTAATCAAGAAATTATTGGATCTGATGTATCCAAAGCTCGTTTAAACACATCGCCCAAAGATTCAAATCGGCTGTGCTTTCTGGAATGATGAAGTCTATCCGATTTATAAATTTTGTTGCGGGACTCAGACCCTTCTTCACCAAAACAGCCGACTGGAAGCACCATATTTTACATGATTTGCCTTGAGTGCACAATAATCTTATAGAGAGTTGGTGTCATGGGAAGCCATGGATAACTGTCCACAATCATTTCGCCAGTTTGGTGACAGTATGCCTCGAATTTTTCTAAATTTATTTGCAACTGACAGGACAAACATATCAAAATGATTCTCAAATTGTAGATAATTTGTTGATTAACTCCAGTTATTTCAGAAAATGTTTTGAAGTGTTACCGGTATTTGTATTTCCAGAGCCCCCCTGCTTCGGCTTATCGACCTTCAAAGCGAGTTTTGCCCAAAACATTTCCTGTATATTTGCCTTTCGTTTTAGTATCGCTTGCTTGTCACATGGAGTAGCAATTTGACATTTTTTTAACTCCAGCTTATACCCAGCATGCAAGACGAACTCAAAAATTCGTATCCAGAAATGAAGTGGGCTTACTCCATATTTCAGATTGTCTAAAACTGGCACAAATTTGAAGCACATGAAATTTTTATTTTCAAGGAAATCTCTTTGGCTTGAGTGGCATATGGGGCATGATTGAAATGATTTTGTGTTCGTTAAAGCATTCAGAACTTTTCCATCAATGGCAGTGAGATATGGACTGAATCTTACATATGCACATTGAGTATCATTTAAAGTAACCTTGAATATCGTTGAATTCAACTTTTCAATTTGTAATTTTATGTCCTCGTTCTCTTTTAAAATGACTTCTTTTGTTTCTTTGAGAAACTCCAATTTTAGTGGACGACAAAACCTAATAGACTGAGGGGTGCGATTGTTCCACAACAAATTTCCGGATGAGTCTATCAGTCGAAGAGGCATTATGGTGGTGGCAAAAAGGCATGAGTCTCTTATCTGCGTATGCCTGGTTATAATTCGCTTTCATCAAATCCATAACTGACAATGAGCTCAGCAGATAAAAAATCAGTGTGCTGATTGGCCAATACACCATGGATAACATCTTTTTGAAGTGTCACAATCCGAACAGCCGTGTGTTCCAAAAGGTCTTGCAGAGAGACCTTGGCTACAGTCTCTGATACATCAATTTTGTCTGGTCTGCATTGCTTCTTTTGCTCTGCCACATTTTTATGAATTGGTTAAATATCCACATTTCTCTTACAAATGTCATCTCGGATAGCACAATACTGCTCCTTGGTCGATCCTTGATCCAAAATTAACGCCAATGCTTCATCTTTGGACGCACTTATAGGCTGATCAATGTGCTTTGTCAATCCTTCCCTGACTTGCTTGACTTTTTCCGGGGTACGTGCAAGTATTTGAAGAATTGCAGCAAGATCATGTAGTCCTTGTTTCCGGGCAGCTGCGATTGCTGCATGAACTAGCAAGAAAACATCATCACCTTGGGATTTGGATAGTTCCGCTGCTTGCAGTCTTTGAGCCCTTTTTCGCCTTTCGATTCAAATGCAAGAAGTGGTCGTCCAACCGGTCTATTACTTTTTTTTAAAGGCAAAGTTGTAGTACCGTTTATCCATTGCGAATGCCTTCTTTCAACGTTCTTATAAGTGCTTTTACATTTAAGCCAATTATAAAACAAATTGTTGCAAAATTGGTGGCTTTTGACTTTTAAAATATTTTCATCAACATTATTGCCTTCTCTCGCTCGTGCCGGCCCCTCTCGCTATTCCACACAGCAAACAAATCGACGTTGGAAAAAATGAGGTTACCTAATAAAAATGCAAATTGCGCCAAAAGAGGGAAAAAGAGGAAATTAAGACAAATACATGTTAACTCAGAATTGACAACGCTACAACAAACACTTGGACAAACACATAAACAATTCTAAACTCTTTTACATAATCCTTTCCAAAGTTGAAATTGTTGTTAATAAAAATCCAGCTTTAGAAGCGCTTAGAAAAAGACAAAATATTAGTATACACACGCACAATTTGAACGATTTTTTATATTAAACACACAGTGCAAACCTGCGAAATCAGTGTTCATGACTTGATTTTCTTCTAATTGTGTTGCCATCACAAAATATTGAAAACAAAACTCAATGCAAAAATTTACAAAACTTAGCCGCACGTGCCCTTCGATAGCAACAGCTGACTTAACAGCTGTCATTCTCACATGGGACTGTTAAATTTAACATTTTGAGTTTGGGGCATAACAGTCTGATGTTTTCTTAATGCTAATTAGAAAACTTTTAAAAACATGCAAATGCCAGATAAAGTGGTCATTTTCCCCATAGTGCGATGGTTTACCAGAGCAAGAAGAAGAAGAACTACAGAGTATCACCCTTAATAGTTATAAAAGTGCGTGGCGTTTTGCTTTGGTGGCAACACTTTAATGTGACAAAACATTGAGGAATTCCCAGTTGCTCAAACCCTTTCACGCATTCTTCCACTTTGTCCTGAGTGAGAATATCTGGTCCCAGATATTCAGGTGCAAGTGTTTTCCATGTTTCCATCCAAAATTCATTTAACATTCGCCCAATTGTTCTATATTCCGCGGAAGAGATCTTGGTGTATAGCGCCTTTTCTCTAATGGAATGGCTAGGCGAAAATTTGTATCTATCCGTGTGAGCTGGGGCAATTTGCTGACCAGTTTGAAAAACAAGTTTTTTTTTTCCATTTTGAAAAATTCTTCTAATTGGGCAGGAGTTGCCTGGGGCACGCCGAATTCATCCTTCAAATAAAATATGTAATATATTAGTTAATAAATCAAACAAGCGGTAAATATTGTTGTTACATGCACCCAAAAAGCTCTTCGAATTGGGTCTGATTCCATGGCGTTTATAATTGTTCCCATTCCCTTTAAATGGCGATTAAGCAGATTTTCCAAAAACATTTCATCCATTTTCAATTATGTCCACGACCATCTGCATCTCCGTAATCACGTAAAGAATGTTTTTTTCCATTTTGTAAAAAAAACTTCCAAATTTAACACCAAAATTCCAATTAAATTAAAAGTAAACAAAAAACAGCTGATTGACGTTTGCGACTATTTGCGACTGTTCGCTCAATGTAAACACCTAAAAGGTCGTAGCCCCAAAAAAAGTCGTACGACCGCAGTGTAAATTCAATATTACGGTCACAGTTACGTAAACAAAGAACAGCTGATTGAATTGCTATGTCTGCAATTGTATAAATTATTAATTATGTTCCCCTGTACCATGGAACAGAGAATAAACAGAGAGACGTTAGGCTGATGTTGCCTTTATTAAATCCATTTTAATTCTAAACAATACAAAAGTCGATTACTACGTTCTACCCTAGCTCTGTCAGCCGCCTTCCAGGCAGCCGCGCAGCAGTTGTCGCCTTGTCGCTGACGAGGAAGAAATCGCTGATCATGCGCCTCGTGCATGAGATCATATTTCCCCAGCGGTGGATGTTGCGTTGACGACAATGTTGCTGACCAAAAGGGATGCAATGGTCAGCATTTGGAGCCAAGTGAATGAACTAAAATGACCCACAGCATTGCGGCGGGGCATATTAGTTAACTTATATCAGCATGGCAGTCCCACCACGATATAGCTACTTTGCGGGATTCATATGTACATAAGAAATATTACTGCATTTTAACATTTTAAAACAAAGAATGAAACACTTTTCGCTTGCCTTGGCCATGCACAGCTCATGAGCGTAGTCGGTTTTCAATAAATGGGGTCCATACACTTCTCACCCTTGTGCTAAACCCACACCCACTGAGTTAGAACACTCTCCGCCCATGGCAGAGCCATAGACAGAGCAGCTGTTCCAATTGGTGACGATTTAGCTTTTTAGCAGAAAATAGCTATATGTTGTGACAGCGGCTAGATCATCCGTGGCAATGACTTGATCATCCGTCGTGGATGATCTATCGAATGGACATTTATCTCTTATGAGGAATTACACAGAACGAATGAGGTCATTTAGATCATCCAGCGGATGTCCTCTAGAATGTGCCAGTGGAACATGGAAGGGTATAAGGTCAATAGCTGGAAACCATTCAGCTTTGCCGAAACCTGCTATTCTAATTATTTTGTAACAACTATTTGCCATTTTCTAGCTATTTCGGAAGTGCAAAAATGCAAATATAACGGACTGAAGTTGATAGATTAATCATACTGAGTACATCTAACATCCAATATCCAGCGAAATTTGTCAGCTTTTCCCTGTTAGATACCGATCAACTTAAGATTTTGAGGTAATTATCTAGTATATCGAACTATGCTCAAAAAATTTCCTCGATGGACCGTTAGTCCGTTAAATTAGTAATCATCAAGTTTACGGACGCTCACATTGAAAAAAAAGTTTTTCTCACTAAGATCCATTTTCCTACCGATGGTTCCTATGACAGCTATAAGATATAGTCACCCGATCCGGTCGGTTCCGATATATTAGCAGCGTGCAGTAAAAAAATGAAGACAGATGAGAAAAGAAAAATCAAAACAAATAAAAAAACAAATTTCTGCGCACACACAACCTTCCGCCATAGACCTAGAACAAGTGAACAACTGAACAAGTGAGCAATTTGAGTGAGTTGACTCACTTAGAAAAAAAGAACAAGTGAACATATTCAGTGAAATGAACAACCTTTACCCAACACTACTGCGCAACGCCAATGATGTTTAACCAAACGATCTAGCTATCTGGGGACGACACGAGTAGACATTTGTAGTAGATTTTGAACTAGTCACCACCGATATGCCATATGCCATATGCGATTCCATATAAATTTGTAAATTTTAAAAACCAACGTTTGCATGGAACGTTAACTCGGAATTCGGAATAGGACAGATAATTACATAATTAATAAGAAAATCCATGCGCTTTTTTCAGCTTTCAGCTGACACATTTCGCAGGATATTGGATGTGAGATGTGCTCAGTATGATTAGCCTATCAACTTTAGTCCGTTATATTAGAGTTTTTGCACTTCCGAAATTCATAGCTAGAAAATGGCAAAAAGTTTTTTTCAAAATAATTAGAATAGCAGGTTCCGGCAAAACTGAATGGTATCCAGATATCGACCTTACACATTATGTAAATCTGGTGGGAAAATAGCTAAATTGGCAGCACTGGCTGGCATTAATAGCTGTAATAGCAGTAATGATCACTTGCACATCTCTATTGAGCATTTGGATCTGTATTTTGGTATTTTTGTGATTAACTACTGTGGTCACACTACATAAGTAAGCGCGTTTTCGATCGAATCCCTTCATTACATTTACCTACTGTTGTCTAATACCTAAGCTCATACCCGTTTTTATGAGCACACTCAATACTTCTATAATCCAGGCAATTAAATTGTAAGTAGACGGCAGATGTTTTCATATATAGTACCTAAACAGATTTAGGATAGTGTTTGTCTGTATGTATGTACAATGTACGTACTATTTTGTACATATATACATATATGTACCACGCATATGTGACTTGCATTCAGTCGTTTGCATACTCTTAAAGGAAACTTGTACTCTTTTTGTAGTTAAAATGGACAAAGCTACATTAAATCTGATGCTGTCAAATCTTGAGGGATCTCCGGAGGAGTCCAATTCTGACTCAAGCTCGGTAAGTAAAGCAAAGTCAATGCCAAAATTGTTAATCCAAATGCAAATATATTTCAGTTGGCCGATGGTTTTGAGCGCTTGGACAATTTATGTGAGGGAAACTGTCGCCAACAACTACAATTGGTACTACAACGGGCCAACATGATTATAAAATTCAAAGACAGTCAATACAAGGATAAGGATGATCTAATTAAACTCAAAGACAGCCAATGCAAGGATAAGGATGATCTCATACTCTCCTTGAAGAACTCAATTGAAATGCAAAAAACTATCGATTTGTTAAAAACTCAGTTAAAATGGCAAGAGAATCCAGTTGATACTTATCAAACTGAAACGGAAAATCAAAATTTGGTATCCAATGAAGATCAGTTCAAGAAACTTTATATTGCTTTGAAGCAAGACTATGAAACAAACCTCAAGGAAAAGGATAATCAGTTATCCAAATTGCAAGCCGATTTGCTATCCAAAGCAAACAAAATCGAGGAGTTGAATGTTATCAATGAGAAGTTAAAAAAGCAAATTTGTGAACTCGAGAAGACGATTAATGAATCCAAATGCGAATCGAAAGCTAAAGCAGCTGAAGCCAAACGTGACAGTGATGAATTAGTACTTGGCTCTTCTACTTTGTATACGTTTGACCCAGAAGAGAACTCCGGCGTTGCACATATAAATTTACCTGGCGGAATGTCTTTTAAAGCGCCTTTAGAAAATAGCATAGCAATAGCAGGGCCAGGTTGGTTGGTTATGCAGAGTCGCTTAAATGGAACCATAAACTTTTTTGGCAGGACAATAACTGATTTTTATAATAGTTTTGGTGGCTATTTCAATGGAGATTTTTGGCTTGGTCTTGAGACTGTGCATCAACTGACAACATGTCAGCGTTTTGAACTATTTATTTATCTTGGTGACTCGGAAGACCAAATGAAATATGCTCGCTACGATCACTTTATTATTGGCAGCCGTGATGAAAGCTACAGAATAAAATCGCTGGGCGCCTATTCAGGCGACGCTGGCGATGCATTGCGAGCTCATGAAAACCATATATTTGACTACTTTGACTTTGGTATCTGTTTTTGGGACGGTAATCCCATCCGCTGGTGAGTATGATTTGTTTATCTGAAACTATTTTATTAACATTTACATTATTTTCTAATTTCAGTAACTTAAACGGATTCTATAAATTGCCGGGTGTTTATAACTTCTTTTGGGGCGAGTTAAAATATCTGAAATCGGTTAAAATGTTGATTAAGCCGAAATAAAATAGTATTCATTTATTTAAATGTTTTCAATTGGAATACAATAATTAAGCTTGAATACCACATAGGACGAATATAACGTAAACAAATAATAAAAGAAAATGTTCAATGAATAAATTGCAATCAGTTGAGAACAAACGCAACGTTTTGAACCTCAAGCCAGCTAAACTGGCAAATTAAATAGAAGAGAATTTCAGCACTTGTATTTTAAGTTCAGAAAAAATGCTTAAATTTTCCCAAATGAAATATTTAGTTTCTTTTAAGGTTTTTTTTTCTTTTAGTTAAGGTTTAAATAAATGTTAATTTGCTACCAATCAAAATTAAGAACAATAAATCTTCATTAAGAATAATGCAGTTTATCTGTTTCTTTTAGTTGATTAACATAAAAAAATTAAAAACAAATTAAAACGACATTAAACCCAAATCAATATTGTTTTGGATAACGAATATAAATTTGTCGACGTTTAAAGAGTTCTACGAAAATCCGACTTTCTATACCATTGGAGAGGGTATATGAAAATTGTCCAGATGTTTGTAACGCATAGAGAATGAATCATCACCGGCCGCATAAAGTATATATGGGGCATTCCAAGCAAAAAAATAGAGGAAAGCTAACTTCGGCTCGACCGAAGCTAATATACCCTTGTAGCTTGATGGCGCCACTACTTTGAGCATTTACTTGCCAGTTTGTTATATGGCAGCTATACGATATATTCATCCGATTTTGACCGAGCTCCCAAAAATTGTGTGGAAACTGGAAGGTATAAAGACGCTACCATGGAAAACAAAAAAGTTTTGCTCACTAGAACTACTTTTTCGACCGATGGTTCCTATGGCAGCTATATGATATAGTCATCCGATTTGAATCAAACTTGTTAGAATTGTGTAGTAGCATATAATATTGATAAATGACAAGTTTGGGAGCGAAAGCATTGAAAACAAAAATGTTTTTTCTACTTAGACTTTTTCTCAGACATATCTTTTGTATGGCAGCTATACGATATAGTTGTCCGATTTTCATAAAACTTGGTGGAATTATGTAAAAGCATAGAAAACTTAGAAATACGTTAATTGGGGACGTTTGCGTTGAAGACAAAACAGTTTTTCTCACTAAAACTACTTTCTCGACCGATAGTTCCTTTGACAGCTATATGATATAGTCATCCGATTCGGCCGATTCCGACAAATGTGCAGCGTATTTGTACCAAAAGGCTTCGTGCAAAGTTTGGTTAAGATAGCTTTAAAACTGACGGAGGAGATAGCAGAGAAACAGACGGACGGACAGACGGACATGGCTATATCAACTCAGCTCGTCATGCTGATCAAGAATATATATACTTTGTGTGGTCGGAGATGCTTCCTTCTATGCGTTACAAACATCTGGTCAATTTTAATATATATATATTTATTTATAAATAATTATAAATATTTATTAGAAAAAAAAGAATTTCTTCAAAAAACTAAGTCTATCAAATAAAAAACATATGTAAAAGCCGCATCTTTTCCAAACATTTTGAGTGGCTGAAAATGTCGGTAGCTTGAAAATTGAGGAAGTTATAGCCGTTTTTGTCATGTAATTTCAAAAATATCAGTATAGAAAATTTGTCGAAAATTGCTATTTGGTTTAGAAAAGAAGGCATTGGCTTTAAAGCTTACAGAAAAAGACGGATAAAGGTTTTGAGCGGTAAGTATTTCATTTCTTGTTCCTTGCTGCAGGCAGTAATTTCTGGCAAGCCGTTTAACCGTACCCCCTAAGCCATCACAAGCACCTTTTCCGGGCGCTATAGCAAAACTTTTATCAATGGGCAAATGACCATTTGAAAACCATCAATTTATTTTTTTGCACCACAAAAGAACGCGAAACACAGTTGAAAAGTTGCATATTTGCATATTTTGAACCGCATGTCCAATTTAAGTTTCTGATTTCTGATCATATTTTTATTGATCAATGATCTCGAACGAAGTCCGCTAAAAACAATTTTGCTTAAATTGCATATTTGCATATAAAAATATGCAAAAAAACATTTTTAATGATTCTGCGCTCACCATTTTCTGATTTTGTTGCAAATCTGTTTAAACTTGTAGATCAACGTCATCAATTCAACTTGTAATCAATTAAAATGCCGAAAATGGGTGATAAAAACACACGTTTAAGGGCGCTGTCCATGGGTACGAAAACGGCCGCGTAATGAAAAACTTTATATAAAAACAAGAAAGAAAGTCGTTCAAGCCCGACTATAACATACTCTGCACCCTTAATGTCGCAGCTCGCATTTGGTCACGAGTCAAACGGCCAGTTAACACACAACGCACAACGCAGTGCGCTCTCTAAGTCTCTCTCTCTCTCTCTCTTTCTCTCACTAAGATTGCTTCTGCTGAACGCAATGCCTAGGTTATGGGTGGGGTGGGTGGGGGGTGTTAACTGACCGTTTTTTGCCCATAACTTGAGTTTCGTCCATCCGATCTTTATCATTCCTTCAGCAAATCGATAAATAATTTTGAGTACTAGATATCTCTAGAAAGTACGAACCTTCTATCATCAAAACTGTAGGAGATATGACGTTTTTTTCAAATTGCGGGGGCGCGAGGTGGCGTGGCAAAAATTGAAAATAAACTTGATCTGCCCGCAAGTATAAGAAATATATGTCCCATACATGTCAAACCTCTATCTCTTACCATCTCTGAGATCTCTTCGTTCATACGGACGGACGGACAGACAGACAGACGGACATGGCTATATCGACTCGGCTCTATGTACCTTCGGTACAGAGTATAAATATAATATATGTAGTTACAGATACGGGTTAAGTCGACCTGCAAAATGCTGCGTAGATTATAAGGTACTTTCTAGTTACCTTAAGCTAATAGGCACTACTGAGGCCTACGACCAGGCTGAGGACGAGGAACTTCATCACTCTGATGATATATTAAATATATAATTGCAAAAATAATAAGAAAATCCATGCGCTTTTTTTCCAGCTTTTTTTGTCGAAAAGTTCAGCTTTTTTCTCCTCTCCGTCCCTCCGAAAACTGATTTTTTTTTCTCGGCAAAAGTTGGCAACACTGGTTGTCATAGAACTTTTTAGCGGGCTCTGGGTTTATATATGGACGTTGACGTACAATGCGCAGTACTTTCAAGTGGCCCATGCGACACCAAGCCAAAGCTTGTTACGCGCGAACCCCAAGCAAAATAGCAGCCCAGCTCCCGCCCAACCGACCGAGAGGCGCAGCCACTAACGTGTGACACGAAATCGCGAAGGAAGAACATAAACTAATGTTAACTACGGGCTAAATAAGTTAAAATAGAAATTTTTATAGCAGGAAGAGAAGCTTCAGAGTTAATTATTCGGTAGAGTTTATTGTAATCAGCACAGAGGACACGAAACGGTTCATGCAAGGCATAGTTAGTATTACAACGATTTAGTGATAGGGGGATAAAATTACGAGTCGGTCTAATAGGAACGTTGAGGTTAATTTGGCCAACCAAGTTGAGTCGATTTCACCATTAATTAGTCTATGTATAAAGATTACTCCAAGCATAACTCTACGGTTAATAAGGGAGGGAAGGTTAATCAAAAGAAGTCTACTAGAGTACGATGTTAAAAGGACCTCAGGATTCCAGCCTAAACCACGAAGAGCAAACAATAAAAACTGCTTTTGCACAGATTCAATTATATCTTGATGGGTGGAGCACACACATGATCCGTACTCGAGAGTCGGACGGACAAGAGAAGTGTACAAAATCTTCGTCGTATAGGGATCATCAAATTCCTTCGACCAGCGCTTAATAAACCCAAGAACACTCCTCGCCTTACAAACAGTAGCTGTAACATGAGAGTCAAATTTAAGTCGGTGATCAAGAATAACCCCAAGATCATTTACCTCATTGGCTGAATCATTTAACCACTCAAGTGGGACATTATCAAGCATATAAGTGAAGAATTGTGGCAAGCTCCTATAAAATGTCATAACCTTACACTTGGAACTGTTAAGGTTTAATAGATTATCTTTACACCAAGACTGAAATGCGGGAAACCAAATCGTTATATGTTAAACATAGTTTCACATCATCGGCGTACATAAGCACACGAGAGTGAGTCAAGACTGAAGGAAGATCATTTATGAAGAGAGTAAAAAGCAATGGACCCAAGTGACTACCTTGGGGTACCCCCAGAGGTAACCTGGATAAGTTTCGAATATGAATTACAAAATAGAACTTAGGTAATCAGAGATCCAACTAAGAAGCTTAGTTGGGAAACCAATTGAACTCAGTTTATGAAGCAACAAGGAGTGATTAACAGAATCAAAAGCCTTACTAAAATCAGTATAAATGACGTCAGTTTGCATCTTACCAAAGAACCCTTTGATCACTAATGATGTAAGCTCTAATAAGTTGGTGGTAGTAGATCGAAGCTTCACAAATCCATGTTGATAGGTTGAAATGATGGAACTACATAAATGTTGCAGTTGAGATGTCATAATTCTCTCAAAAGCTTTTGGAATTGCAGACAACTTGGAAATACCTCTATAATTCTCAACATCCGACTTATTACCTTTTTTATGTAGAGGAATGATATAAGATTCCGTCCACAACACAGGGAAAGAGGATGACTCAAGAGACAATTCAAATAATTTATGAATAGGCTTACAAAGAGCATCAGCACAAAGCCTAAGTACCTCATCGGCTGCCACTGTGAGTCTCACCCAAACCTCGACTGCACCACTGGAAGCATGTCAAGGAGACCCAAAGCAGTCCGCTACGACCTGAGAACTGAGATCACAGCAGTCCGACAACTCTTGGGAAATGGCATGGTATCAGCAACAACATCCGCTGAGGCCAAAAAGAAGGCACACACCAACATGGTCGCCTGCACCATAGAAGCCTACCAAGACAATGTTGTCCTGGGAGGTAGGCCGCCACCCATCGATCCCGCAGAGAGGACCCTCACCAGGCGCGCCAGGGCGACTCTTGCCCAGCTCCGATCAGGGAAAAGCAGGCACCTAAACAACTACCTCGCCCGCATCAACCCTGAGGTGATCGATGAATGCCCTAAGTGTGGCCTCAGCCCACACGACACCAGACACCTCTTCGAGTGTCCCCTGAACCCAACTGTTCTCACTCCCCTAGATTTATGGTCCCAACCGGTAGAGGTAGCCACCTTCCTCGAACTGGACGGGGAATAGCTTCTCTACATCCAACTAATCTTTTACCCTCTTCTTTCTCTTTATCTTCCTTTCTTCCACATACATACGAAACTTCCCAGCCGTTACAACAACAACAACAACAACAAAGCCTAAGTACACAAACAGGTACTCCATCGGGTGTATATACAGGTTTAACAGAGTTAAGATCGCAAAGGAGAGAGCTTTCAATGATTACAGGGCTAAAAATACCCCAAAAAGACTCATTCAACTGATAGGGGTATGGTTGATTCGCAAAGAAGCTAGAAGACGAGTAGGTTGACGTAAAAAACTCGGCAAACAGATCGGCTATGGCCTGAACAGTGTTTGCTTTCGCATTACCATACCGCGCAGTAGAGGGCATAGTGGAAGATTTGCTTAGGATTGTGCGAGAATTGAAGTCTGCAACGGTTAAGATATTATTTATTTATTTATTTTTTTATTTTATTTTAATTGCAGCTTCGTCTAAAAGACACAACTACAATATAATAGAATAAAAAATGATACAAAATAAGGGGGATAGAAAGGAAAACAAAAAGAGTAAATAGAAGAAATGCCTTCCGATCCGGTGGGGGTAACTTATTTTGTCGTTATGATCAGCTACGCCCCTGCTCGCAGCGTGGGTGATCGGAAGGAATTTCCTAGAAAAACTAGAAACTGTGCAAGTGCAAGATTGTGAAGAATAAAAGACCGCAGGCCTTCGTCGGAAAGGTTATCACTGAGAAGAGGAAAGATATTATTGTAATCCCTACACAGAATGCGAAAAGGACAATTAGATTCATATAAAGTAGAAGCAACAGGAAGCCTCAAGGGAATATAGTTTCGTGTTTGTCTTGAAGGGACATTAAGGTTCACGCGTTTGATACAAGAACCAAACTCCAAAATAGGCCTCACTAGGGATATAAACAAAAGCTTGGTCGTGTAGGAATCATTGAACTCCTTAGACCAACGTTTAATAAAACCTAACAATCCCATGGCTTTATTCACAGAAAGTTCAATGTGAGTGCCATAAGAAAGTTTATGGTCGAGGGTAATACCCAGATCATGGAAAGATTCAACTTGTTCAAGTTGATAAGAATTCAATAAATAGTTAATCAGAAGAGGGGTTATACGATAAAAAGTCATAGATTTACACTTGTCCCTGTTCATTTGCAACAAATTGTAAGAGCACCACATAAATATGGAATTCAAATCAACCTGAAGCAAAGCAGAATCGTTGGGCGAGTTGTGACTCAGGAATATCTTTAAGTCATCTGCGTACATCAGCGCACGAGAATGCTTAATTACATTAATAAATAACACGAAGAGAAGAGGTCCAAGATGGCTGCCCTGGGGAACTCCAAAGGTCACAAAAACCGGATAAGAAGTGCTACTATTAAAGACTACTTTCTGAGTTCTAGACTGGAGATTAGATTTTATCCAATTAAGAAGCCCCAGTGGAAATCCCAGCAGACGTAATTTCAAAATCAGAAGGCAATGAGAGACACTGTCGAAAGCCTTACTAAAATCAGTAAAGATAACATCTGTTTGTTTACCTTGAGTGAAACCATGAATCACTGAAGAAGTAAATTCCAGTAAGTTTTTAGTAATGGATCTGTTTTTAACAAATCCGTGCTGGTTCGGCGAAATAAAAGGAGAACATGAGTGCTGTAACTGAGATGTTATAATTTGTTCAAAGAGTTTAGGTATTGCAGAGAGTTTCGCAATGCCCCTGTAGTTTGAAATGTCAGAACGAGAACCCTTTTTATAGTCTTTATAACATTGTGCGTTCAGCACATTAAATTTAGAACGAGCATCCACATAACGGGAGAAACCTTGACTTCTTGTTTTTCAAATTTATTAGTTCCAAGGCTGCCTATTAGGACAGCGAGGCAGCTCAAGTGGAACACAAACATCAAAAAGCGAGTACAAGGTAACATAAAAAAGTTGTATGGCAACATCAATATCTGTACAAGTGTACAATTGAGACCAATCGGTTTCAAAAATTAAATGGTTAAGTTTTAAAAAATCTGTTTTTTGAAAACAACGGGTTTTAGCCGTCGAGTTTCCAGAAGCAGAGCACACCCGAGAGGGCAATTCAATGGTAAGTTCCAATGTAGGATGAAAGGGGTCCCCTGGAAGAACCAACGGGTCAAGTCTAGATGCAACATTGCATCGGGGGGATCCAATAAAAATATTAAATCAAGACATCTGTTTATCAAGTTGCGAATAGGATTAACACTTGTGACAAAGACAACACAAATAGGCCATGGGACTTCGAAGGTAAATGCTCATTTGATTCATTGTTCATGGACCACATAACTTCAGGTAAGTTAAAGTCTCCAAGAACAATCAATAGGTCACTGTTTGATAATAACAGAGAGATCGACACAATGGCAGAGAGGTGAGGGGAGTAAATTGTGGTATCGGAATGCGGAGGAATTAAAGAATATGTCAACTCCGCCGAAAGGCCGGAATCCACAGCAATTAAAACCCCACCCCCAACGCGGGAAGAGCGATCGCATCTATAAGTGGTATATTTAGTGGGAAAAACTGTTGAATCAGAGAAAACTAGAACATGAAAATCGAAAGATATACTGTCTACAAAGAGTTTAGCTAATTTAGAATTAAGACCACGTACATTTTATGATAGGCAAGCAGAAGGGAGGAGTTTATGTCGTTATTCGAATCTATCAAAATCAAATAACTACTCCGTTCAGTTGCGTTGAGTGCTAAAATATTAAAATTTGAACAAATTGCTGTTTAGTTTTCTCCTCCTTTCTTTTATTTTGATCAAAAAAACTACGGGAAACATTTCGTTTGAAGCGGTTCTGTGTGAGTCGGTGTGTGTGGGTGTATGTGTATGTTGCTTATTTGGCTTAAAAATTATTAAATTGAACATATTTACATTGATTATAGTTAATACACATAAACATTATTAATAATTAGTAATAGTTGTGTGTGTGTGTGCTCTGTTGGTTGTCCCACTACTAAATGTACGACTAAATAGCATTTGTACTACCAACCAAATGGTTCGTCATCTCTTTTTTGTTAGCAACATTTCAACACTTAAGTACTAGAAAAATATTGTAAGTAATATTCATATTAAATACATCTTGATTTTTTTTGCATTTAGCAGAATTTGTGTTTGAATTTTCTTTGTTTTTTTTTTTGTTTAAGGCACCAGACACATTCCTGAATATGAAGTGCATTAGATTAGATTGATTTTTTTGTGTTGCAATAATTATGATGGAGAATTGTGCTTCCAAATGGTATGTAATGCATATGACCAGCAAATGACTTTGGGGAATTATTCTTTCGATATTTTAAACAAGGGCCGATTTAGGCTGATTTATATAGATCATGAAAGCTCGCCAATGGGAGCATTCTGCAGCCACAGATCATGTATGAAATTGTAGAGGTTATCGCTGACGGCCACCTGGAAATAGGGAAGTGAAAGTTAAAATGTATTTAGTTAATGGTGGACAGCTTACCTTATAGGGTGTGGGATTAAGCGTACGCTTATGATCATTCCTTAGGGTTTTTAAAGAGATTTGTACCTTCTCACGCACCTGCTCCAGTGTGGGCAAGTGCTGGCATATCTTGCCCGACTTCCAGTATACTTTATATAGCGATTCCACATGCGATGGTATGACATAGGCACGCTTAGACTCTTGAAAGGGATGACGACACAACACCTTTTGTCCCACAGCTGGCGGTGGCTCTGTCACCTTTTGCAAGAGATCAATCAAGGCATGTCCATCGGCACTATATAAACGATAGGCACTCTTATTGCCCGGCATGGTAACCTTTTCCACATCCTGACTTAGCTTAATGCGCGGCTGGCCATTGATCTCCACCAGTTTGTAGACACAGCCCAGGGCTGGTTGACGCTGACAGGTGACTGGGTGGAAAGTAAACAAAAGTTGAAGTTATTTTGGAAACAGTATAAGAATAAGAGGTCGGCAAAGATAGCAGAGACGTGGGCAGAGAAAAGTTTTCAAAGCAAAAGAGAGCAGCTATTTGCTCATTTACCAGTGCACTATGGGGAAAATGACCACTTTATCTGGCATTTATTATTGTGAGTTAACAAAGAGATTTTTCACTGCGGTTTTTTTTTAATTTTTAGATATAAACTTTCCAAATTCAGGCAGATAGGAGTTTCACCACGCC
The DNA here is from genome assembly GCA_037044535.1 of Lordiphosa magnipectinata. Taxonomy (NCBI): domain Eukaryota; kingdom Metazoa; phylum Arthropoda; class Insecta; order Diptera; family Drosophilidae; genus Lordiphosa; species Lordiphosa magnipectinata. The sequence goes on along the minus strand of JBAMBO010000642.1, from coordinate 122,019 downwards.
CCCTTCCGCCCCCAAAATTATGAATAACCAGTTTTTTTTTATTAATTTTCTTTATTTTCAGCATTTTCTTCATTTTCCAGCTCAAAGTTTTCAAGAAAATGAAGGCTGTTGTCTTCAAACTCATCTTGTTCTGAAAAATCATTTATGTATTCGTGTTCACACGAAAGTAGCTGGATTACCTCAATGGTAATCAAGAAATTATTGGATCTGATGTATCCAAAGCTCGTTTAAACACATCGCCCAAAGATTCAAATCGGCTGTGCTTTCTGGAGTGATGAAGTCTATCCGATTTATAAATTTTGTTGCGGGACTCAGACGCTTCTTCACCAAAACAGCCGACTGGAAGCACCGTATTTTCCATGATTTGCCTTGAGTGCACAATAATCTTATGGAGAGTTGGTGTCATGGGAAGCCATGGATAACTGTCCACAATCATTTCGCCAGTTTGGTGACAGTATGCCTCGAATTTTTCTAAATTTATTTGCAACTGACAGGACAAACATATCAAAATGATCCTCAAATTGTAGATAATTTGTTGATTAACTTCAGTTATTTCAGAAAATGTTTTGAAGTTGGCAAATGCGCGACGTGCAGTGTTACCGGTATTCGTATTTCCAAAGCCCCCCTGCTTCGGCTTATCGACCTTCAGAGCGAGTTTTGCCCAAAACATTTCCTGTATATTTGCCTTTCGTTTTAGTATCGCTTGCTTGTCACATGGAGTAGCAATTTGGCATTTTTATAACTCCAGCTTATACCCAGCATGCAAGACGAACTCAAAAATTCGTATCCAGCAATGAAGTGGGCTTACTCCATATTTCAGATTGTCTAAAACTGGCACAAATTTGAAGCACTTGAAATTTTTATTTCCAAGGAAATCTCTTTGGCTTGAGTGGCATATGGGGCATGATTGAAATGATTTTGTGTTCGTTAAAGCATTCAGAACTTTTCCATCAATGGCAGTGAGATATGGACTGAATCATTGAGTATGGATATACACATTGAGTATCATTTAAAGTAACCTTGAATATCGTTGAATTCAACTTTTCAATTTGTAATTTTATGTCCTCGTTCTCTTTTAAAATGACTTCTTTTGTTTCTTTGAGAAACTCCAATTTTAGTGGACGACAAAACCTAATAGACTGAGGGGTGCGATTGTTCCACAACAAATTTCCGGATGAGTCTATCAGTCGAAGAGGCATTATGGTGGTGGCAAAAAGGCATGAGTCTCTTATCTGCGTATGCCTGGTTATAATTCGCTTTCATCAAATCCATAACTGACAATGAGCTCAGCAGATAAAAAATCAGTGTGCTGATTGGCGAATACACCATGGATAACATCTTTTTGAAGTGTCACAATCCGAACAGCCGTGTGTTCCAAAAGGTCTTGCAGAGAGACCTTGGCTACAGTCTCTGATACATCAATTTTGTCTGGTCTGCATTGCTTCTTTTGCTCTGCCACATTTTTATGAATTGGTTAAATATCCACATTTCTCTTACAAATGTCATCTCGGATAGCACAATACTGCTCCTTGGTCAATCCTTGATCCAAAATTAACGCCAATGCTTCATCTTTGGACGCACTTATAGGCTGATCAATGGGCTTTGTCAATCCTTCCCTGAATTGCTTGACTTTTTCCGGGGTACGTGCAAGTATTTGAAGAACTGCAGCAAGATCATGTAGTCCTTGTTTCCAGGCAGCTGCGATTGCTGCATGAACTAGCAAGCATGTTTTCATCACCTTGGGATTTGGATAGTTCTGCTGCTTGCAGTTTTTGAGCCCTTTTTCGCCTTTCGATTCAAATGGAAGAAGTGGTCGTCCAACCGGTCTATTACTTTTTTTTAAAGGCAAAGTTGTAATACCGTTTATCCATTGCGAATGTCTTCTTTCAAAGTTCTTATAAGTGCTATTACATTTGAGCCAATTATAATGCAAATTGTTGCAAAATTGGTGGCTTTTTACTTTTAAAATATTTTCATCAACATTATTGCCTTCTCTCGCTCGTGCCGGCCCCTCTCGCTATTCCACACAGCAAACAAATCGACGTTGGAAAAAATGAGGTTACCTAATAAAAATGCAAATTGCGCCAAAAGAGGGAAAAAGAGGAAATTAAGACAAATACATGTTAACTCAGAATTGACAACGCTACATCAAACACTTGGACAAACACATGAACAATTCTAAACTCTTTTACATAATCCTTTCCAAAGTTGAAATTGTTGTTAATAAAAATCCAGCTTTAGAAGCGCTTATAAAAAGACAAAATATTAGTATACACACGCACAATTTGAACGATTTTTTATATTAAACACACAGTGCAAACCTGCGAAATCAGTGTTCATGACTTGATTTTCTTCTAATTGTGTTGCCATCACAAAATATTGAAAACAAAACTCAATGTAACGAGAGCGTAAGTTAAAGTCGGCTCTAACCGACTTCGATATACCCGTTACTCATGGAAACAAATGTTTAATAGCCTTCCTGTATGCCTGAGGTGGGTCAGCCGAAAAGTATGCAACATTTTTTAACTCGGCTATTTATTATCCGCACAACACAGTGCGCTCTCTAAGTCTCTCTCTCTCTCTCTCTCTCTCTCTCTCTCTCTCTCTCTCTCTCTCTACTAAGATTGCTGCTGAACGCAATGCTTAGGTTATGGGTGGGGTGGGTGGTTGGTGTTAACTGACCGTTTTTTGCTCATAACTTGAGTATCGTTCATCCGATCTTCATCATTCCTTCAGCAAATCGATAAATAATTTTGAGTACTAGATATCTCTAGAAAGTACGAACCATCTATCATCAAGACTGTAGGAGATATGACGTTTTTTCCAAATTGCGGGGGCGTGAGGGGGCGTGGCAAAAATTGAAAATAAACTTGATCTGCGTGCAGACAATAGGAGTCTACATTTCAAATTTGGTTGCTCTAGCTCTTCTAGTCTCTGAGATCTAGGTGTTCATACAGACAGACGGACGGACGGACGGACGGACGGACGGACGGACGGACAGACGGACAGACGGACAGACGGACATGGCTATATCGAATCGGCTGTTGATGCTGATCAAGAATATATATACTTTATATGGTCGGAAATGATTCCTTCTGCCTGTTACATACATTTGCACGACTTTAGTATACCCTTTTACTCTACGAGTAACGGGTATAAAAATTTACAAAACTTAGCCGCACGTGCTTTCGATAGCAACAGCTGACTTAACAGCTGTCATTCTCACATGGGACTGTTAAATTTAACATTTTGAGTTTGGGGCATAACTGTGTGATGGTTTCTTAATGCGTTCACAGCAACTTTTAAAAAACATGCAAATGCCAGATAAAATGGTAATTTTCCCCATAGTGCAGTGGCAACTTTTCTGCTTCTCTTGCCGACCCCCCCTTCTTTTCATACAACTTACCCAAATGCGTGCCAATGCCAAAGCAATCAATCTTATGTCCCTGCTCATTTAGACTCAATATGGTATCCTCATTGATATCATTGGATGCCACTATGGTCAGTTTATTAAACCAAGGCACCTTGAAACGTTCCGCCACCTTCTCAAATGCCTCTCGCGCCAGACATGACAAATAGGCCAAATCACCTGAATCAATGCGTATGCCCAAGGCATGATAGCCCAAATCATTCAAAGCCAATGCCACCGCACTAAAGTTCAACAGGCCGCTTCTACAGAAAAGAACAAAATTAAAAAAACAATTTTAAAAATTATTTCTACAAATCTTTAAAAAAAAAAAAACAAGCTGCTTGGGAAGGGGATTTGGTTTTCAATTGTTAGCATTATTTTTGTTTTTTTTTATATTTCTTTGTGCCACTAAGTTCAAAAGTAAATGGTCTGCAGTGCTTGGTGTTTTTTTTTAGGCCATTTTTCAAGTGCCTCTAGAAAAATTTGAGTGCTTTCTACACAAAAAATTTCCAAGCCCTTTCGTTTTTTTTTTTTTTTTTTTTTATGGGAAGAGCAGCGCTTCTCTTTTTCTCCCGCTCTTTGGAGTACACAAAATGAAGCTTCAATTACCGAAAGCCATGCAGTGTGCTCTCTCGGACGCTTTGTTCAGAAAACTATATACAAGTATAACAGGTACCACAATTGAACAGGGAAAATTAAAAAAAAAAAAAAAAACAAATGGAACAAAATGGGAAAATTTTAAATTAAAATATCAACATTTTCCAGTGTTCGAGTGTTTTTGGACATGGACACACGTTAAACAGTTGGGTTTGTTGTTTTGAATGAGATGATTTAGTTTGAGATTCCTGGAAATGGGCATAAAACAGTTGAGTTCGTGGAAATCGAGAATTTAAATGTTGGTCATGTATCGTACTTTGTACGATTTGTGTGAGAGAATCAGTAACTTTCAAATAGTTCTGGGCATTGTCCTTTATATTTGTTATTAAACTCGAAACATTTTGTTGAACGTTCACCTAAATCAAATGCTAAATCATTACAAAAATTGCGAGCTTGAAATCTGCACTTTTGAACCTAATTTTTAAGACTTAGGAAGGGCCGATACGGGGCATAGTACAACATACATACAAAGCTTCTGTGACTTGGCGATTGCTACTGTTGTCGGATTTTTGCTACAAGCCTGGCTTTGGGATTCCTCTGGTAGGCTCTGCCAGCTCATTGAAGTTGGGTAAAAAGACCGCTATAATTCAATTGTGGAAATTCATGAAATAGCTATACAATCAACCAGCCTCCTTTGTGGTGATGTGCAAGAACAAAGTCATAACTTATTGACCTAGAGCCTGCTAAAAAGTTCTATGATTTAGGAACAAGTTCCTGCAAGTTTTGAAATTCAACTAAAACTTTATCGGATAAAGAAATTTTAATAACAAAATTACTGATATTGTGTCTTGCAAAATCAATGACAAATACATGAGAGTCGTTTTGGTTCATAACCGGCTCGAAGGACCATGAAAATGTAGGTCTCAAAAACTTTGGAAAGGATGACGAGGTTCTTATGTGCCTTTCAATAAATTTCAAGATTGTATATTTTCAATTTTTTAACGGGTTAATATTTGGCTTCAATTCACGTAGAGAGAAAATGTACAAAACCATATCGCTTAGCTTAGAGCTTGGCCCAGACATTTTAGGAAGAGTTAGATAGACAGAGAGGAAGCTTGTGGATCGTATGTTAACATATAAAGTGTTTAATTTCCATGTAATTGACTTAAGCAAGATACTTTGTTCAAAATTATTGTCGACATAGGAAAACACAGTGGTTAGAGGGAGACGGATACTGTCAGTAAAGAACTCAGAGAGTAAAAATGACAGCGAACAGCCTATATATAAGGTTGTCAAAAAAGTCTTGCGGTATTTCCGCCAGCTTGTCTTTGCAAGCGCGTAGTTCTAGTTGTATTCGTCGCATCGGTTCACGCTAGAGCTTTTTGGAAAGCTCTTTTCACGCGCTAACACGTGTTTGATTTATTGTTGTTTGTTTTTAGTCGTTCGTGAGTTATAGCGTCGCAAACATGGAGCAAAATAAAGAGAAAATACGGCATATTTTACAGTACTACTACGATAAAGGCAAAAATGCATCTCATGCTGCCAATAAAATTTGTGCAGTTTATGGACCCGATACAGTTTCCATTTCCACCGCACAACGATGGTTTCAACGTTTTCGTTCTGGTGCAGAGGTGATCGAAGATGCGCCACGGTCCGGAAGGCCTGTCGTCGAAAATTGCGATAAAATCGATGAATTGATCGAAAGAGACCGGCATAGTAGCAGCCGTAGCATCGGCCAAGAGCTGGGCATGAGTCATCAAACCGTTATAAACCATTTGAAGAAGCTTGGATTCAAAAAGAAGCTCGATGTATGGGTGCCACACGACTTGACGCAAAAAAACATTTTTGCCCGTATGGATGCATGCGAATCGCTTCTGAATCGCAACAAAATCGACCCGTTTTTGAAGCGGATGGTGACTGGCGATGAAAAGTGGGTCACTTACGACAACGTGAAGCGCAAACGGTCGTGGTCGAAAAGCGGTGAAGCTGCCCAGACGGTGGCCAAGCCTGGATTGACGGCCAGGAAGGTTCTTCTGTGTGTTTGGTGGGATTGGCAGGGAATCATCCACTATGAGCTGCTCCCCTACGGCCAAACGCTCAATTCGGACCTGTACTGCCAACAACTGGACCGCTTGAATGCAGCACTCATGCAGAAGAGGCCATCTTTGATCAACAGAGGCCGAATTGTCTTCCATCAGGACAACGCCAGGCCACACACATCTTTGGTGACGCGCCAGAAGCTCCGGGAGCTCGGATGGGAGGTTCTTTTGCATCCACCGTATAGTCCGGATCTCGCACCAAGTGATTACCACCTATTTCTGTCCATGGCGAACGAGCTTGGTAGTCGGAAGTTGGCCACAAGAGAGTCCTGTGAAAATTGGCTCTCCGAGTTTTTTGCCAATAGGGAAGCGAGCTTCTATAAGAGGGGCATTATGAAGTTGGCATCTCGTTGGGAACTCGTCATCGAACAAAACGGCGCATATTTGACTTAAATCGCATTATTATAACCAATTTTATGAACAATTGAAAATTCAATAAAAATGCCGCAAGACTTTTTTGACACCCTTATATTAATTATGAAGTAAAAAGTTGACGCAGCAGGTTGTTTCTCCAAGATTCGTTGCTGTATGATATAATATAAAGGGTGATTTTTAAGCTATTTCGTAACATGTAACAACGCCAAAAAATGCTCAGTAAGGTGTGCCATTTTACCATTTTTCGCCATTTTTGGCTCAACAAACAGAATGGCAAAAATTTGATCTGAAAAACAGTTCAAGAGCTGCACTGTTTGCTGCGGTTAGTGGGACGGCGGCATGATTGGACCGTATTTATTCAAAAAGAATGAAAATCGTCAATAGAGCAAAAGTACAGTGCAATAAATACTGGTTTTATAGACAAAAATGGAAGAATTGGACTTGGTTGACATGTGGTTTCAACAAGACGGCGCCACATGCCACACGCCATCATGAACCAATTAAGAGGCGAGTTTGGTGAGCGGTTACTCTTACGTTTTAGACCAGTCCATTGGCCGCCAAGATCACTAGACTTTTCTTGTGGGGCTACGTGAAGTGTCTCTTGTACAGGGACAAGCCCTAACATCTGCCGAAATGCTGGAAAAAGTATGCCAAAAATACATTAAATAATCTTTAAAAAGTAAATGGCAGGCATTGATGTATCGATATTTTCAGATAACAAAAGCCTAAAAAATCACTCTTTAGTAACAGGGTAACATATTATTACAACAGCCTTTAGGCTATGAGAAACCAATGTCTGGAATTGATGTAACTCTGGTCATTCGACTGCATAACTCAAACTACGTTCTACAAACTATACGATGTCTATATCTAAAGGCGACACGATTGAACCCAATCAAAGCTGTTCCAACGTCATTAAAGACTACACGAATGGTTCTACGTACGACAAAAAAGTAGAAGTGGTACAGATTTTAAACAATCGTTCCACCTTTTGCGATCACTGTGGTGTGAAAGAAGCAGATTGATTGATGCACGGACGTTGGACTAAGCAAGGTTTTGCTCACTATTTTCTTCGATTATTGTAGTGCATCAGGAGTTTTTACCATAAATTTGATAAGGAAGTAATGCGCCGTTTGAGAGAAGCCATGAGAAAAGAACGTTCGAAATTGTTGAAAAATTGTTCAAAGCTTTTGCATCGTCATCCATGCTTCTGGTAGGGACTGGCAGGGTTGTCAATATCGTATCGCACAGGCCAACAAAAAGACCACTTTTTATGAGGTCCAGCGTCGAAATAGGCCATTAAAGAGTAATTTTCATCAAATTATGGCAAATTTTTTAAACTTAATCGTCGTGTACAAGCCATTGCTGTGGTTACATTTTAATTACAGCCACTTTAGCGTGTAGCCTAAGGGCTCTTCTATTTTCACAAATTTTGTTGCATTTAAATCAGCTGCATAGACAAAGTTAAAGCCGCTTAATGCCGAAAAAAATGAATTAAAATTTATGGCAGGACAACTAGATTGATACATAAAATGGGTATGGGAACATTGACCTTACATTAATTGTCAAGCAAATGTACAATAACATTCAGGCAGTACTAGATTCAAACAATTTAACCCAAACTCAAATATGCTTAATATCAAACACCCTCACGAAAATGATATCAAAATTTTATGAATTGGGCTCCGAATGGGCCCAATGAGATCTGCAGACCCTTGTGACTATTATAATTTTGAAAATTTAAACAAATGGCTGGCGGAAAGGAATTTCAGTGAAGAGTCTATCTGTGAATCGAGGAAATTGACCATTCAGTCAACTGCGATTCAAGAAGATGGTATAATATTGGAGTTTTTAAAATGTGCACTGCCAACTCTAGCTCAGTGAAAAGTGTGTGAATTAAGGCAGAAAGTCGCAGTGTGAAGTAGTCAATATATTCACACAATTTACGTCCTCTCTTCTTGTGAAACCCTGATGTATGTAGAATCTACATTGTAGATAGTAAAGTAAAATTGGCTCAAACAGCACCTCCAGAAGGGCCAGGGCCAAGCTTCTCTCAATCTCTTGGCGACATTGTAGATACTGTACTTTAAATTACAGTCAACATGGGAAAATACGGGTAGAGCGAGACGAACATTGCAAATATGATAGCGAACAGCTGACCAATTTCAGTAAAAAGATGCCTAAGCGCAACCAGCTGTTACTCTATTGCAGAGATGGGCATGCACACATATCGTCACACTTTTCACACGGATACAAGCACAATTTGCGTGCGCCGCATTCGTGTTCTATAAATAGCTTTCAATGCTTATAGCGTACGTGTGATTTTGTGCAGTCGGCCGCGGCAGAGGTCCGATGCACACGAGACAGCGCGCGCTGCCTCGTGTGCATTGGAACGTCGCGACGCGCCCATCTCTGCTCTATTGCATGGTTGCCCAAGAAGAGAGCGCGAAAATGTGACTGCGTCTCTTTCTAACACACAGTGAAGCATGACTTCGGCTAGCACAAGGCGTATTTAACCTCTTTGCTGTTGCCTTACGCAAGGCGTATTTAACACTCGCTCTCTTTCTCTCGATTGCTCTCATTTTTCGTAAGGCAACGCGACGTCGACGCTGCTGCCACCTTGTTAAATACGCCTTGGGCTAGCATTCGATGTGGCCCCCTCTGCTCTATTGTCCATTGTTCAGACTACTTTACACTGCCACAACTTAAAGGTGTCACACGCTCGGCGGCTTGCTCTTTTACGATGCACCTATTGGGCTTTTTGTTCTCTCAAGAGGCATTTGATCGTTTGCTTGGTTTGTTGTTTGCTTCGTGTTTCGCTGCTACGCACACAAGCGCAATGCTTGATTGTGTGAGTTTGGACACTACTGCTTTATAGCAACAGGGCAACATCACGAGAGCCCTTAGACTACAAGAAACCAATGCCTAAAACTAGGGTAGTTCGGATCATTCGACTTTACTCAGCAACCAAGGTGGTATACAATCGAATACAGACTACTACATACGTCAAAAGACGTTTGACAAACTATATAACGTTTATATCTAAAACCAACGCGATTTGGATTGGGATAACCTTCTTTCATAGCAGGGCCAACGACATTAACATATACACGAATGGCTCTAAGTACGACACAAGAGTAGAGTGTCGAAAGGGACCGTCCAACATATTTAAAGTAAAAAACAAAAAATCTAAATAGGCTTAACTTATAACTCTTAATAAGCCCTACAATTGGTGCTTTAAGATCGTGACAAAAAGTGTACCTTTCGGTGAAAATACCCATCTATCGTTTCGTTTTACCGATCACTGTAGTGTGCACTAGAGATCTGCAATAGTGCTTGCTTTCTTGACTACAAGTATGCTCGCTGGAAAAGCTGGAAAATACACACTAGTTGTCGTATTAGTTTTTTGTCAGAGTGGTTGATACTGCTTTACCCTACGCTGATTTCGTTTGCGAGTGGCAGTAATACACTAGTAATACATGGGTATGTATAACTTTTATTGCTGTCGCTCTCTTTTTCTCTCGACAGAAGCCGAACAACTACTTCTCGCTACGGATCGGTTGTACAATATCGTATCAAAAGTTTTATTGTTCGTTGTGAAATAGAAATGAAATTTTACAATATGATGTTTTAAGTGGCGATCAGAAAACAAATTTGAATGGCGTCCAAATGGTTCTTACTCGTTTCGCCGAATCGGATCATGTACATTTGCTATAGTAAAGATCTGTTCAAGTATTTTGTACCAATTGCAATTATGTAAATGTTTTTTACATTTTTTTTTTGTGATTTTGTCTTTAGGGGACTATATCTAATATAGATTTTGAGTTTTGATTTTCGATATTTTTTATTTTGAAATTTTGAAAATTATCGAAAACCCTAGTCTTAAATCCAATATCTTATTAGCAATCCACTAAGATTTCTGTAGAAGTTACAAATATGAAGAAGAGTAGGAAACGGTATAACACCTTCTCTGTCACCTCTCTGAGATATCCGAGCTAAGTTTATGCGGTCCAAGATTGAGGATCCCCTGGGGCTAAATAGAGTTTAACAGGGAATATATAATATTATATATACATACATGTTTTCACATTGGGGACTTGAGGCCTAAGTGAGGGAGTGACTTAATGCTTTCAGCCATCACCAAATATCCTAATCTAGGGCGGTTAGCCCTACAGGAACAACCTCATCCAGTTATTAACGATACGTTTTTTGAGAATAACCGAATTCACTCCTGTAAAAAGCCCCCAAGTCTTGAATTTTCATTTTTAGGTTTTCAATAATTGCAGGAAAGTTCTAAAAATTTGGAAAATAATATAAATTCTCTTTGAAAACTTTTCATTGTAAATTTGTCCATTTCTCAAATGTTTTACACCCAATTCGATTTAATTTAAATCCAAGTTCATGTTGTATGGGAAATGCGTATGTGGTATCATATGGTGGTATATTTTTGTTGGTTTTTTAAAAATTTATTTTTGTGTTTTTGAAAGACGTGTTTTACATACCTCTGCCAAAATAGTGCCGGGAAGTCATTTTAACTATGTTAGATGGGGGGGAGTATATTTTGTTTGCGTTTCTGATTTGGGTTTTTTGATTAATGTTTTGTTTCACATTCAGATTTAAGACGAGAAATAAAAAAAAGGCATAATAATAAACAATAAGTATAAAAAAACATAAAAATGGAAATCAAATGAGGATTAGTACAGCTTAAAGCAAAAGTTATAGGTAAAAAAAAATAAAGCACATCACCTGTTGGCATTTTTTGAGTCACCTTAATCAATTTAGACTTGGACCAATTTTAACATTAAGCATGACATATACACAGACACACATATATATGTTTACTGTATATGGGTGGTAGATTTGGAATTTGGTAGCAACAATTTGGAATGGTTATGTTTTTGGATGAAGGGACTCATGCAGGCCCTTAAAAAAATGAAATCAAAACAAAACAAACCTGAGATGATGAGTAAAGTAGAAAGGGATTAGCATTTGATTTGAGTATAAAAAAAACAATAAACATAATGAAATGTGATTTTGGGGAAAAGTTTAAAAGAAGTAGGCTTGGTAAATCGATTCAAAAACGTGTATTTTATAAATGATTTGGTTTTTTTCTTTCAAGGGAGGCAAATCAATGCGAAACTATTGGAAGCTGTTCTGAAACTTCTTAACGTTACAGAACCCAAACCAACTTTGGTTTTGAAGTCTAAAATATCAAAAATTTCTGAAATTTAACTTAGGTTGAAAAAGTGACTATTGGCTGTGCTGACATATTCACTTTCGCAAATTTCCTGCGTTTGAAAAGTGAAAAGTTTGAGTTTTTGCTATTCTGTGACATCTTTTGGTTCGAAAATAGGTTTCAAATCTGAAAATTTGTTTGCGAAAATTAAAAATGTAACTTAAGCCCCTTTCCCATTTTCACTTTCGCAAAGTTTTTGCGTTTTTGAAACCACTTTAGTTACGAAAATCGATTTGAAGTCCCAAAATTTTTGCGAATGTGAAAAATGTTACTTAAGCTGCTTTTACATTTCACAGTTTCGCAAAGTTTTTGCATTTTTGAGACCACTTTTGTTACGAAAATCGGTTTGAAATCGCAAAATTTGTTTGCGAAAGTAAAAAATGTGATTTAAGCCGCTTTCCCATTTTCACTTTCGCAAAGTTTTGGTGATTTTGAGACCACTTTGGGTACGAAAATCTGTTTGAAACTGGTTTGAATTCCCAAAATTTTTACGAAAGTGAAAATTGTGACTTAAGTCGCTATTCCCATTTTCAGTTTCGCAAAGTTATTGCGTTTTGGGGATCACTTTTGTTACGAAAATCGGTTTGAAATCGCAAAATTTGTTTGCGAAAGTAAAAAATGTGATTTAAGCCGCTTTCCCATTTTCACTTTGGCAAAGTTTTGGTGATTTTGAGACCACTTTGGGCACGAAAATCTGTTTGAAACTGGTTTGAAATCTTAAAATTTTTACGAAGGTGAAAATTGTGACTTAAGTCGCTATTCCCATTTTCAGTTTCGCAAAGTTATTGCGTTTTGGAGATCACTTTTGTTCCGAAAAGCCGGTTTAAAATCGCAAAATTTTTGCGAAAGTGAAAAATGTGATTTAAGCCGCTTTACCATTTTCACTTTCGCAAAGTTTTGGTGATTTTGAGAACATTTTGGGTACGAAAAACTGTTTGAAATTGCAAAATTTTTGCAAAAGTGAAAAATGTTACTTAAGCCTTATTCCCATTTTCACTTTCACTTATTCTGTGACATCTTTTGGTCGGAAAGGCGGTTTGAAATCGCAAAATTTGTTTGCGAAAGAAAAAAATGTGATTTAAGCCGCTTTCCCATTTTCACTTTCGCAAAGTTTTGGTGATTTTGAGACCACTTTGGGTACGAGAACCTATTTGAAGCTGGTTTGAAGGTGAAAACTGTGACTTAAGCCGCTATTCCCATTTTCATTTTCGCAAAGTTTTTGCGTTTTTGAGACCACTTTTGTTACGAAAATCGGTTTGAAATCGCAAAATTTGTTGGCGAAAGTAAAAAATGTGATTTAAGCCGCTTTACCATTTTCACTTTCGCAAAGTTTTGGTGAATTTGAGAACACTTTGGGTAAGAAAACCTGTTTGAAATTGCAAAATTTTTGCGAAAGTCAAAAATGTTACTTAAACCTTATTCCCATTTTCACTTTCACTTATTCTGTGACATATTTTGATCGGAAAGCCGGTTTTAAATCGCAAAAATTTGTTTGCGAAAGTGAAAAATGTGTTTTAAGTTGCGTTTCCATTTTCACTTTCGCAAAGTTTTTGCGATTATGAGACCACTTTCACTTTGGTTACCAAAAGCGGTTTGAAATAGCAAACAAAAAGTCGTTTCAAAATCGCATAAGTTTATCGAAAGTGAATGTGTAAACGAGGCTAAAATCACATTTTTTCACTTCAAGCCAGCTTTAGAACCAAAAGTGGTTTCAAAATCGCAAAAATTTTGCGAAAGTGAAAATGGAAACGCGGCTTAAATCACATTTTTTCACTTCACGCCGGTTTTCGGTACAAAAATGGTTTCCAAATCGCACCTATTTTGCGAAAGTGAAAATGGAAACGCGGCTTAAATCACCTTTTTTCACTTCAAGCCGGTTTTCGGACCAAAAGTGGTTTCAAAATCGCTTAAATTTTGCGAAAGTGAAAATAGAAACGCGGCTTAAATCACATTTTTTCACTTTCAGCGGGTTTTCGGTACAAAAATGCATTCCAAATCGCAAAAATTTTGCGAAAGTGAATATGGGAACACGGCGAAAATCACATTTTTTCACTTCAAGCCGGTTTTCGGTACAAAAATGGTTTCCAAATCGCAACAATTTTGCGAAAGTGAATATGGGAACACGGCGAAAATCACATTTTTTCACTTCAAGCCGGTTTTCGGACCAAAAGTGGTTTGAAAATCGCAAAAATTTTGCAAAAGTGAAAATGGGAAAGCGGCTTAAATCACCTTTTTTCAATTCAAGCCGGTTTTCGGACCAAAAGTGGTTTCAAAATCGCTTAAATTTTGCGAAAGTGAATGTGGGAACGTGGCTTAAATCACATTTTGATCACAAATTGAAAAAATTATGAGAAAGTGAAAATGGGAACGCGGCTTAAATCACATTTTTTCAATTCAAGCCGGTTTTCAGACCAAAAGTGGTTTCAAAATCGCTTAAATTTTGCGAAAATGAATGTGGGAACGCGGCTTAAATCACATTTTTTCACTTCAAGCCTGTTTTCGATACAAAAATGGTTTCCAAATCACAAAAATTTTGCGAAAGTGCATATGGGAGCACGGTTAAAATCACATTTTTCAAAAACTTGAAATTTTGTAAGTTATTTCTTCCTATATGTGAATGATTTTACGACCTTTATGATAATAATCATTAATTTTAATCAAACCTTCAAATTTAAGCCTTCTCGAGGTCACGTTATGTTTGCACATAACTTTAAACAGGAACACACAGCACCACAAAGTAGGCCTGCTGACTGTACTGCTCTTTCGTGAACATCCCTGTCCAATCTTTAGCGGCCAGCTGGCAGCTGCCTCCTTATGCCAGCGCTGTTGTAACCGCTTGCGCATTCCAAAACGACTTAAAAGCACAAACTGGACATTGCGAGACAGCGCTAAGTTGCCAGTAGCCAAAGGACCTTACTATGTTAGTGAGAGAGATTTCCGCCCCACGGCTAACAGAGTGACCCATAAGTCTGAGTGGAGAATTGCATTCAAACCGGGGTTTTGGTTGCTAAGTTTCAGCCACAACGCCGGGCCTAGCGTTTTTGTACATATGTGTATGTTCTTACGACCTTTATGATAATCAAATCTTCAAGTTTTAGCCCTAAAATTGAAAATGTTTAATAAACTTTTACTTTTCCACTTGACAGATGTGAAAAGAGATCAAAAATGGAGTGGACCATTGAATGCGACCATTTTGGTAGTACAAAGCTACAAATGAGACTGCATGAGTGACTAAGTGGTAAAGAAAGTCATGTGGCTTCTTTAACGTTCACAACACACAGCGTATAACAGAAACCGACTTATATATACAATACAAAATAAAATATATAATATAATATAAATATAATATACAAAAGCTACATCAACAAAGCGTCATAAACTTGTTAAATTCTTAAAAGATTAGCCTCTTTCGTCATTTCATTTAAAAATAATGTTTTTGAATCGTTTTACAATCCTAACAAAAGTCTGTTTTCTTAACAAAAATCCTATCATAATTTTCTTGATAGTTGACAATTTACCTGAATGACTTCTCGACATATTTTGGTAGGTACGCCGTCCCATTGGACATAGTTATGGTTGTAGTGTTGATTGAAGCTGGATTTGTTGAATCTGCTGCAACAGTTTCGCTCTTTGGTTCTTTGTTTGGTGGTAACCTACTACCATTTTGGTTACCATTTTGTAGGCCATTTATCTTATGACCATTGGGGATCTTGTAGCCATTATTGCCATTAGCCATTTTGTGACCATTCGTTGTTGTTGGTGGTGGTGATGATGATGGACTGTCTGATTTGCTATCAGTTTGTACGAGTGGGACTTGTGTGATTTGTTCTGTTTCTCGGCTGTTGGAAATATTTTCATTAGGAAAACTCACAAAATGAAGAGGGGAAGAAAATTTTGGAAATAAATATTTAGAGACGAAGAGGGTAGCGACGAGACGACACATTAGTTTCTTTTTTTGTAAAAGTGCACGCTGAGAGAAGACTTAAGAACACATGAAGGGGTAGGGGAAGGGAGAGGAGAAGAGTTGGGGAGAACTAAA
Organism: Lordiphosa magnipectinata; assembly: GCA_037044535.1. NCBI lineage: Eukaryota > Metazoa > Arthropoda > Insecta > Diptera > Drosophilidae > Lordiphosa > Lordiphosa magnipectinata. The sequence goes on along the minus strand of JBAMBO010000642.1, from coordinate 106,264 downwards.
ACTCGAAAACTCAAAAACCAAAACCGTTCCGAGAGAATCTGCCTAAAAGCGAAATACCTCTTAACATCGTACGTATCGACAAGGGCCATAAAGCCATCCGGAAAGGCAATCGCATACGAGACCATAGCCGCCAGTTCACCCTCGCTGGACTCCTCGGTGGAAACGTCAAGTACGTGGGATAACATTTGACGATGACGTACCGCATGCTCCAAAAGATCCTCCATGATGCCTGCATAAACAAAAAGGTAATTGGATTTTGTATGTTTGATTTATATACATCAACTTACCCGTTATCTTGTGCTTAAGCAGACGCGTCTTTAACTCTCCCAAACTGCTGAAACTGGTGATGTAGGCATGCGCATGCGTACCCTTGACGGGTATGTTGAAGAGTTTTCCAGCCAGCACATTGGAGGTGCCATCAAAGCCACCTAGAGAGAGGGAGAGAAAGATGAATTAGAGCAGCTATAGTCACTCCTGGCCCGCAGGGGCTCAACAATTTTCGTTATTCACACCGACACGAGCTGAACGCATGCCAAGGCTTGGGCCAAGAGAGCAAACAGCTTTTAAGTCGCTGGCCAGGTCAGAGCAAACCAATACACTCTCGCTTTTTGGCCTCGCTCTTCTTGACACACCCTGAATTAGAGTTGCTTATTCTAGGTTCTCAAAAGCCCAGTATTCTAGGGGCTGTAAGAAGAATAGAAAAATAAAGGGTCGGGGTCTCAACTCTCTCAAGAAATCAAGGCGATGAAACATCAATCCATCCTCGGATACCGAATAAATATCGAAAAAGTACTACTATAGGATTCTGGAACGTTAAAAGGTGTTGGATGATCATAAACAAACTCAAACCAAAGCCATATACTCGCAACTCAAGATCTTCTAGCTATAATGATGAAAGATGATGACTTGGTATTGGCTTCCAAGTCAGAAAGAATCATAAGATTCAAGAGTAAGTTGAATAATGTCAGCGGTTTTTAAATCAACGCTCAAACTGAGCAAACATTTGAAGAGGAAATAACAGAACTGGCAGTAGCCGCCCAATACCTCAGCACACTCATGATCGAAGAAGGGAACATATACATACATCTACTCCGATAGTCAAGCAGCTCTAAGCGCTCTTGACTCGTACACCAACAACGCCAAAACGCTCACGGAATGCCGTAGATCCTTATATGCGATCGCTCAGCATCTCCGTATCCACCTCGAGTCAGTCGACAAACTGGCAAGACAGGGTACTACCATTCAGCTCCTCCCGGAGAAGAGCTTGATAGGGATGCCCTTAGCCTTATTAAAGCTAAAGAATGAAACCTGGCGCCTGGCTACGGCACGTTGGAATAACCTTTCGGTTTGCGCTGCAGCTAGGGTCACGTGGCCCTCGTTCAACATGAAACGAACTAACAGTCTTCTGCGCCAAAGTAGGGAAAACATCTCCCTTCTGGTTGGGGCCCTAAGGGGTCACTGCCTCATCGGCAGGCATGCAGCACGCTTGGGTGTCGCTCAGAACGACTTCTGTAGAAGCTGCAAGTGTGAGGAAGAGGAGGACACACTACTGCATCTTCTTTGCCATTTCCCAGCTCTTAGTAGAAGGAGACTCAAAACTTTTGGCCACCCCTTTCTACTCAACCTCTCTGAAGTGTCCGAGATAGGGATTCCGTCTCTACTGAAATTCTTAACGTTGTCACCATGGTTCAGTCGGGAGGAACGCCCCCTGGCTTAAATAGTTCAGTCGGGAGGAACGCCCCCTGGCTTAAATAGAGAATTATATCTTGGCCTAAGTGTAGGGACAGTCTTACTGTCCCTAGCCATCTCAACCTAACCTAACCTAACAGAGCTGGCAAAAATGGTCTCTTTTTAAAGGCTTGCAGACACGATGAAAAAGTGAAACATTTCAATCAGCGAGAGTATTTTTTCGACTACTTTGTGCATTTGTTTCCATGGGACATTTTGCTGGGCAGAATCTGCCGAAAGTTGTTGCGCGTGTGCCTAAGTAAACTGCATTTTTTATTTGCGTTGTTTTATTTCTTAGGCTTCAATTCCAGTTTTGATTCTTTAATATGTGTGCGAAGGTGATACTGTAGACCGCTTCTATGGGAACATTTAAAAGTGATGCTGCCAAGGTGATGCTTTAGATGTTCGTAATGAGTGCGAAGGTGATCCTTTAGACTGCTTCTATGGGTGAAGCTTTTTGATCAGTGGGAACATTCAAAGGTTTATTCTCCAGTATGAGTGCGTAGGTGTCTGCTTAGATTGCTGCTTTGGGTTTCGAGGTTTTCGAGCAGTGGGAACATTCGAAGGGTCATTCTCCCGTATGAGTGCGAAGGTGAATCTTTAGATAGTTGGTTCTGGCAAACGTTTTCGAGTACTGGGAACATTTGAAGAGTTGCTCGGTAGTATGAGTGTTAAGGTGATCCTTTAGATGGCAGCTTCCGATAAAAATTTTGCGAAGGTGATCATTTAGTTGGCCGATTTGGGTAAAGGCTCTCGAGCACTGTTAACATTCGTAGAGTCGTTCTCCAGTATGAATGCGAATGAGATGGTTTTCGAGCAGTGGGAACGTTCAAAACGTCGTACGCCAGTATGAGTGCGTAGGTGTCTCTTTAGCGCGCCAGTAGTGACCAAGGTTTTCGAGCAGTGGGAGCATTCGTAGGGTCGTTCTCCAGTATGAGTTAGAAGATGATCCCTTAGATGGCAGCTTTTGAGAAAGGTTTTCGAAGCGTCGCTCGTCAGAATGAGTGCGAAGGTGATCCTTTAGACTGCTTCTATAAGTGAACGTTCTTGAGCAGTGGGAGCATTCGTAGGGTCGCTTGTCAGAATGAGTGCGAAGGTGAACATTCGTGTGGAATCATTCAGTGGGAACATTCGAAGTTTTTTTCTCCAGGTTGACTTTCTTCGCTTACGCTGTTGATAGTATACTCTTGAGGGACTTGCAACGAATTCTTGTTCCTTGTACTATTCTGCTTCAACAGCTGAAGACACTTCTCTAATCGCTGCTTAAAATTAAATACAGTTTTTGCATGAAGGGCATATCCTTTTGGGTAGATTCATCCAGTTTAACCTCTTATCCAGTCACCTCCTCGATTATAAACAGCAAGTCGCTGGAGTCGGCGTCGTCAAATATGTTTCGCCAGCTGGTTTTGTTGCCATCTGCCAAACTGCAATGAAATATATAACGGTACAACGAAAAAGACACTTTGAGCTGACACTTGGCTGGTTTTGATCAGTTTCTTATGCTCAGCTGCTCAGAGCCAAACGAAATTATCCCCATCAAGCTGTTATTGACAGTCTCTTATCGAGAACTATGAAATAGAAATTATATGTTTCGTTGTCATCATTGCACAACCGATCATAAAGCTTTATAGCTCTCTGCTTTTCAACTTCTACTTGTAGTTGACTTAATTTTGAAGAATTTTATTATTTGTATGCCTTTAGGTTATTCCTCTGCTTCACTCAATTAAGGTTAATTAAGGTAAAAACCGATTGTTCTAGTTTTGGATTAGGTGCAGCTTTTTTTCTGCCAGTTTTCGGCAAGTCTTTTTGGTAAACATGTCTTCCCAAACTTAATTGCAATGTTACTTTAAAGTGTTTAGTAATTTATTTGGCGACCTTTCTAATGTTTAATTAGTGTGAGTTGGCTGGCTCTAGGTCCGAAAAAGTTGCGTTTGTTCACAACTGTAAACAACTTATGCATACAGTTGTGAACAAGCCAGCCAACTCACACTAATTTAAAGTGTTTAGCTAATTTTCTGTACGAAATTCCATTTTCAGTACAGTAAATTGTGCACAATTTTGTTTACGTACTTGCTCTTCGATTCGAGGCATTGTAAAAACTAAAAGCAAATAGATCAAAATTCTTAAGAATCGATCAAGATTGCTAACGTCACATTGCATGGCGTGATCGAAAGCTCACACTGGAAGAAATATTCATTTAAATGTGCGCACTTTCTTTTCAAAACATTCCTTATAAGGATATTCCTCGGGGAGACAACAATATTTTGAAGAACAATCTTCATGCGAATGTCGGAGCTAACCGGAGACAGCAATTCGTAGCATCTAATCCAAAACTTAGACGGCAAACATAAGACAATGTTGGGATAGAAATCCAATCAATTGCGAGGTATCTACAGTCATAGCTAGCTTAATCTTTGATCTGTCACTTATCCATAACCACTATAGCAGCGTTGGTCAACGAGAGCGAGACCAAAAAATGAGAGTGTATAAGTGTGTGAACAAAAAAGCGCCGTGAATTTGCTTCGACCTGACATCATCAAAGGCTAGCCAGCGACTGAAAGGCTTTTTGCTCTCTTCTCCTCAGCTTCGGCATGCGTTCGGCTCGTGTACGTGTAAATCGCGAGATGTCTTCGCCCCCCAGGGGGTTCTTGTGACCATCGCTGCATTAAAGCATCAGAAAGAATGCGCTTAGCACCTTTCTTTGGTATTTTTTCGGCCTTTCATGATTCGTCAGTCACGGTAAAGTGGTTTGAAATAACTAACCTAGCAAAGAGTTCGTATCTAAAATTGATTTGCACCTCACATTCTTAATTTAAAATTATGTTGTACTTTACTAGCCTTGAGTTGTGTTCTCAAATGACATACCCTTGTTGTACCGGCATATTCCAGAGATTATTCCCTAGATAATCTAAATCACCTTATTCTTTATGTGTAATTCTTCTTAAGAGACAAATGTTCACATTCGGGTGATCGCACGCGGCGAATTGTAAAGTCATTGTCACAACATTAAGCTTTTTTTCCACTAAAAGGCTAGATTTTTTATCGATATGTTATCGAATTCCCAAGTGCCAGCAATAGGAACAGCTGATGTGTCAATGGCGTTGCCATGACAAAGTGGTATAAGTTTATGGCCCCATATATTGAAAGCTGATTATGCCCTTGAGCGACAAATCTTCCATTCTTTGTTATATGTAGAATAGTAAAATGAAGGTCTTGGAGAAGAACTGACGAGAGAGAAGCTAGAAGTATTGAAGAAAGTTGGGCAAAAGAGTTCGGAAGAGTTGTTGATGTCCTGTGTTCCTGTGTGATAATTTTACTTCCAATCCTACAGAAACATATCGGCATCACTTTTACTGAAAGGTCTTACTCAAATTTCTTACCAAGAAAAGTAAGCAAATGAAATCATCTAGCCGTGACGGAAAAGTTGTGACTCAGCTGAGTTATTACTCGGATGATATCTAGGTTTGCTTTATGAGTCAAGTATTTTGGTTTAACCATAAAACTGACACATAATAATGCATGAATATTAATCAATTTAATGGCCAGCCACAGCCTTGGCAAGGGACCTTGGTTGGTGCACGCGAATCTATCACCAATGGGTTAAAAATCCCCACGATATTTCGTATAATTACACGCATTAAAAAGTTTTTTGGCGTTGAATTTTTTTTTTTGGGTTTTTCTGCAAAGGCAAACAAAAGTTACGATGTGTGAGCGCCAATTGAAAGCTGATGGTCGGTACCAGGATATAGCCTGGTACCATACCATACCATACCATACCCCCATACATACATGAACACATCACCACATCCTTCAGGCAATGGCAGGCGTTGCGTGTACCACCCACTTTATAGCTTTACGGCGCATTTAGTTTAACACATAAACGAGAGTTCTTGAACTTTACCGGGTGGAGTGGGCGGAAGAAGGGTTTGTGACAGTGACACGTGCTTTGCATGCAATCACATCATAACAATATGAAATAGATGAGACGAGAGGAGCTTGGCACCGCCGATCAATGCCCAATACCTTCCAATACTTCCTTTTTTTTTTCCTTTTTTTTTAATTGATAATGAGCCGGCTGCATGCAATTTGGCAATGCCAAAATATATATCGCACACGGTTGACCTTAGCTGTCTCATAAATGTGTTTGTAGGCGTGTGAAAGTTCATACCTGTATAGGAATATTTCGATGCGGAAAGGCCACCATCCGGCCCCTGAGCTCGACGCAATCCAAATTCTAATAGTTTGACATGTTTGCCTGCCACCATGCGATAGCGAGCTGCATTCGTGGCCATTAAACTGAGGAGAACAGAAGGGGGGAAATTCATATAACATGTTTTCTCTCTCTCTCTTAATAAAACTTTATGTAGCTTACCTGGCATAGTTAACCAAAGTGAGAAGAGTCGTCTCCAATAGTTGTACAATAATGAGAGGTCCTTCGAGTTTGATAATGGGTACGCTGTGAGGGGGGGGATTAAGACTTATAAGTATGATTGATGTTTTTATAAGTGGGCGGCCTTTTATATTTCGAGAATGAACTGTTCTAGAGTTTTCAGAGCAAATTTGACATTGTTGTATTGAATGTTTTGTCAGCGTTTTGTTTAAGCTATATGAAAGTGACCGCCATGATGTGAATATGTACAAATGTATCGATATTTTGATGTTAAGGTATTTTTAAGATATCGGCTGATGGTCACACTGTATATATAATGGACGACGACGAGACCGAATGGAGACAAACCGTATAGTAGACAGTATAGAGGCAAACCGTAGAGACATTGTGAATATGGAAGCCAAAGTGATGGCGCAGTAAGCTCCTGTGTAAATAGAAAACCGTGTAAATAGTGTGTCATTAAAAAAACGAAAAAAAACACTGGTTTTACAAATCAGGTGTGAGGTAAATCACCCTAGTTGATTTAGGTTCGGGTATGAGCGGATTCCTCACATTTGGGAGGCATGGAGAACGGTGACATACCTTTGGATTGGAAAGGAGGCATGCACGAGCCTTGGATATGATGTTGCGCTTCTCCACCCCATATATTCCCGTAGAATCCGAGACGTCGCTTTACAACAAAACATCATCAAACCCACTCTAATCCAACCGATTCGTTTCATTTTAGTTTATCAGAAAAATCACAAAAAAATTTGTACGGGCTGAACTGGGAATTGAACCGGGTACCTTTTGCACTTAACGTATGGGATGACGCGCCAACACATCTTTTGCAGATTCACATTTAGAGGGCTACTTATGCTTGGTTGAGCTGACAAGAAGTTTAGAGAGAGAGAGAGAGAGATTAAAAAGAGAGCCAACTCGCTCTCTCTCTCTCTGCCTTAAAACCGGTATTGTTCTTGTGGTAGTAGTAGATATTTATTAATATAAATAATATTTGTCTTGATTTTTAACCGTCAGCCATAGCATTTGAGTTTTTGTACATTGTTAACGATATAAACAAACAAAAATTTAAAACAAAGAAACATAGTTTTCGATTTAAGCATTGACCAAGACGAAAAAAACTAGGTAGAAAAGATACATAACTTAATTTACAGAAAAAGTTACAAATATTCATTTATAAAAGCGGTTCTATATTTTAGCGCCTGTTGTAGAAAGGAAGATAATGTTGTCCAGTATTTGCCATTTAGCCAATTTATGATGTCTGCTTCTGAAAGTAAACGGCTTCCCAGATGGGCTCTTCTTATCTCAGCTAAAATTGGGCATACCCCAAGCAGATGCATAACGTCTTTAGTTGCGTGCGGCCTGTAGTTGAGACTAAGCATCTCACAGCGTGCCCGAAATATAAGTGAGACTGCTTGAGTGTCATAACGGTCATGAAAATAGTTAAGCGATTCCAGATTCAGCTCTAATTTTTTGTAAGTATTTCGGACCACACTTTGTCTGGCTTGACTTAGAAAAGAGTCTCTTTCTCTGATAACAGCTTTCTCCAACAGCAATTGGTGAGATCTTTCCCATGATCCGACGATTTGAAGGTCTAAGGATACCTAATAATCCTCACATAAGGATAGCAAATTGTCAAAAATTTGTGTTTTTTCCGACAGCATCATAGCAGTGACTGTTTTGGCTGGTCTACAATTCGGCATATCCATAACTTTCCGTATGTGTGTGAAGTGGTATTGCAGACCGTACAAGAATAATGAAGCCAGGCCGGTTTCTAAGTGGAGCGCATAGTTTGGAGTAGTTCGGGGTAGTTTAAATATCCGTTTAATAAACAGCTTTTGCAGTCGCTCCACCTCCTCATATCGGCAGAATCCCCAGACTTGAAATGCATAGCACATTACTGATCGAACAGTGGCTTCAAACATTCTGAATTCTGAGTGCTCGGCAAAATATGTCGTTTTCCGAAAAAGTTTTTCCAAGTGCTATTAATTGCTTTCTTAGAGTCTTGCAGTTTTTCTTGTAAGTGAGGTTTGAAGCTTAAATTTCCAGTGATAGTCACGCCAAGATATTTAAAAGTTTTTACCGTGTTCAGCTCAACGCCATTTAAAAACCATCTGCTTACCCTTGCACTACGGCCTCTTCGGTCTTTCACAATCAAAACTTTCGTCTTATCCACTTTTATCTGTAAACTCCATTGTATGCAATATTCAGAGAGCTTATTAATCATGGACTCTGCTAGTAGCGCCATATCATCTGCGTACATTAATGCCTTGGTGGTGGTGCCATTAATGTTAACGCCTCCAGGAAGGTAGGTTGTAACGTCGTCGACATGAAGTGAAAACAGAAGTGAACCAAGGAGGCATCCTTGCTTTACTCCAGTGTTATTTGGAAACTCATCCGAAAGTTGTCGTCCATCCCAAACAGCGAAGGTGTTTTCGTCATACAGGCTTGAAATCATATTATTGAAGCGCGTCGATACTCCTAGGAGGCTTAACTTTAGTAGTAAACTTCTACGGTTAACGGTATCGAACGCTGCCTTGAAGTCTATAAAACACAGATATACAGCTTTCGCATTGAGGAGAGTTAAGATTTGGCAATTGCAGTAAGCACAAAAACGCTATCGACTGTTGAGTAGCCTCGGCGAAATCCAAATTGAAACTCGCTAAGGATATTATGATCAGTTACCCAGTTCGAAAGTCGTCTTAGCAAAATCGAGGCAAACAACTTCATGGCTGCATTTATGCAGGATATGCTCCAGTAGTTGGAAGCTGATGTAGGGACTCCTTTCTTGTAGATTGGGAAAATTATGCTTTCCCTAAAGCTATTTGGAGTGCTGGCTGAGCGCAGGATCTGATTATAAGCATGCGTCATCATGTTGATGCACAGCGGGATGGCATTCTTAAAGAATTCAACAGGAACTCGGTCAAGTCCTGGGGCTTTGTTAGATTTCGCCATTTTAATGCCCAGACGCACTTCCGAATTAGAAATGCACGCATCAAGGACTTCCACTGTCGTGTACGGGAGAGCATATTCAAATTGGGCTGGAGGATTACTCACAAACAATGTCATTTTGAAGTGTTCAGCGAGACTGGAGGCGTCCGCTTGTATGGGATTTTTCGATATTGTTCTTGTATAAAGCAAATATTATGCGATTGAGAACAACTTTACTCAATCTAGGAACATTTGTTGTCAAGAAATTTGACTTGATTTTAAGGAACTGATCACTGATCCGTTTGTTTCGATAGCTGAATAAGTGTTGAATGCGTTTAAAACCTTAGGGATAGGCGCGGCAACCAAAAAAAAACTTCAGGATCGGACGGAATGAAATCATATTTTAAGTGCCCCGAAAGATTTGACAATACAATGAGAACAGGACGGGACAGAATTTGTCCAATTAAAAACTGCGGCATCAGACGGAACGGAATCATATTTTAAGAAAGTCGAAAGATTGGAAAATTCTTGAATAGTTTTCACCATAGTCGAATGAACCAAATTCATTATTGTTATCGTTCAAAAAGTATACTTCCGCGGCTTCCAAAAGAGTCTGATGTCAGAAATTGAATGATAGTATTCTAATATGCAACGTTATTATTGAAATTTTTACAAACGTCAAGTTTGGTTTACTTACTTTACTTAAAAGATGAGGTCCGGTTTGGCTTTAGTTTCGACAAATCATAAGTCTAAAAGGTTCTGTTCGAGGGGCTCCTTAAAACCCGAACCGAACCGGTTCTACAAAGTTTGGTTTAGGACCGGTTTGCAATTACTTAAAAAATTGTGAACGTAAAGTGTGATTATTGAGTAATTAAACTAGAAATGTTTAATTATTCATGTAATTATAGGTGAAAACTGCATTTTTTTTTTAGTAGTTTGAAAAAAGTTTTTCGAAAGTGGACCGGTTTGCAATTACTTCGATAATTACAACCTTAAAGTGTGATTATTGAGTAATTAAACTAGAAATGTTTAATTATTCATGTAATTATAGGTGAAAACTGCATTTTTTTTTTTAGTAGTTTGAATGCAACAACGTTACATCCAACGTTTCGAATAAATTACCAACTGTAGGTAAATAAGCCCTCATTCTTACCTACATAGTTTTGTTTGAAAAGAATTTCAATTTTATAACATTATCAGCTTTGTTCTCAATTCCATTTCCACAAAAGTTTTTCGAAAGTGGAATTGATTCGTTTTCTGGTAAACTTAAAACGAAAATCTTTTGCGGAAGTGAAATTAAAAGTAAATTACAAATTTGTCATTGAGAAACATAAGCTATCCACAAAATCAAAATAAATTTAGCTCTCTGGTCAATTTGAGATGTATTCGTATCCTAAAACAGCAGCACATTAATTTGTTATTAATTATTAAATTTTCCGTACGCTTTCGATTTCTTTAAGACAAGCAAAAGTGAGAAGTAAAACGTCAAAAATCTCCCGAAATCTCCAACCAGTTCGATAGGCATTTATCAATCGATAGTCGTCTATCGTTGATCAATCGATAGAAAATCGAGTTAATTTCCCTTTGGACCCATAATTTGAATGTGATGGCAACTCGGAAGACACAATTTGGCCGATTGTATTACAAATAAAAAATATAACTTATTAAATTGCTGTAGCTAAAAACGTTTGCAATTTTGAGCTGTTAATTATCATAACACGCGGTATTCTTTTGTATTTACTATTGAAGGAATACAAAATTAAAACGAAAATTCTTATATCCAATAGCTGCTATTTTACAACTATCAATCGATAAGCTGCAGTGGATCTACTAGTTTATAAAAGTAATTCCGTAGCAATTTTATGTGGAATTCAGAACACGAAAACGTATCGGAATTGTTGCGGAATTACTTTTGAAAAGTAAGTGGAATTGAGAACAAGGCTGTATAGCTCATTTTTCAAACGAAAACACAGAAAAACTATGATATCTTGAGGAGTTTATTTTATTTGCAAATGAAAAGAAACTTTTTATTATAATTTGGATATATTTTGGGCCGATTTGTCATCTTTTACATAGAGCTAAATGTCACATAAACTTATAAATAGCAGAGTAAATTGTGAGCTTATCTGACACATAGCAGCTATCTGAAAGAAGAGAAATCGGCCCTTAGTTAGTTATAGTTATTTTATGGCCAAAGAAGTGACTTTTATCTATCATTTTTATACCCGTTACTCGTAGAGTAAAAGGGTATACTAAAGTCGTGCAAATGTATGTAACAGCCAGAAGGAATCATTTCCGACCATATAAAGTATATATATTCTTGATCAGCATCAACAGCCGATTCGATATAGCCATGTCCGTCTGTCCGTCCGTCCGTCCGGCTGTCTGTATGAACACCTAGATCTCAGAGACTAGAAGAGCTAGAGCAACCAAATTTGAAATGTAGACTCCTATTGTCTGCACGCAGATCAAGTTTATTTTCAATTTTTGCCACGCCCCCGCAATTTGGAAAAAACGTCATATCTCCTACAGTTTTGATGATAGAAGGTTCGTACTTTCTAGAGATATCTAGTACTCAAAATTATTTATCGATTTGCTGAAGCAATGATAAAGATCGGATGAACGATACTCAAGTTATGAGCAAAAAACGGTCAGTTAACACAGTTACACAGTTAACACAGAGAGAGAGAGAGAGAGAGAGAGAGAGAGAGAGAGAGAGAGAGAGAGAGAGAGAGACTTAGAGAGCGCACTGCGTTGTGCGTTGTGTGTTAACTGGCCGTTTGACTCGTGACCAAATTCGAGCTGCGACATTAAGGGTGCAGAGTATGTAATAGTCGGGCTTGACCGACTTTCTTTCTTGTTTTTATTAGGAAGATGATACGTTTTTAAAAGTTTTGTTGTCTGATCTGTTTATCGTGATGAATTTGGAGTCATTTATGTTGGATTTAGTAATTGACAAATGTCTATTAATATCTGGCGGATAATAAATAGCCGAGTTAAAAAATGTTGCATACTTTTCGGCTGACCCACCTCAGGCACACAGGAAGGCTATTAAACATTTGTTTCCATGAGTAACGGGTATATCGAAGTCGGTTAGAGCCGACTTTAACTTACGCTCTCGTTTTAAATGTCAAAGTACTTAAAAAACCTGCCAAAGAAGAGTATTAAAATTAAATTTTTCATATGGGACAATATGGGAATGAGACAAGTAAAAGTCTCGCAAAGCCTACTTCTTGCGAGTCTTTGGCGATAGCTTTTGTATACGGGCTCAAAACTAATATACTTTTTGAGTATATGCATGTATGTTTTAACGACCTTTATGTTTATTTATTTATTTATTTATTTAGAGTCGACAAACAAATGCTGTCAACAAAAGTATAAATACGTTACAAAAAAAATTTTATGAGCTAAGGGAGCCTATCAAAGAAAATCTAATCAAATTACAAAATAAACTAATAACGACTCCGACACGGTGGGGTTAATTAAAACCTTCAAATTTTTTGCCGGCTCTAGGTCTCGTTATGTTGGTACATAACTTTAAAAGTATATTTAAAATCAAACACGTATCACAGTAAATATTTTATTCCACTTGCAAGAAATATCCTATTTCTTGCGACTATCGTAAACGAAACTTTTACTGCCACAAACTGAATGACATATGAATCATATTTCTATCTTTTCCTGATCCAATTGCGAGAGTTTTATCGGGTTAAGTATTGCAATTCATTCATTTGCGATATCGTTTGGTCCACTGGGACTTGTGAGATGTATGAGAAGATGATTCTTTAGAAGGCGACTTTGGATAAAAGACATTGAGCCCTCTGTAAACTTGTAAGGTCGTTCTCTAGTATGTATGCTAAGGTGAGTCTTTAGATTTCCCTTTGTTTTGAAGGTGTTTGAGCAGTGGGAACATTCGAAGACATTGAGCACTCTGAATATGTAGTTGCAGATAGTGCTTACAGATAAAAGTGTTCGAGCAGAAAGAACGTTTGAAGGGTCGCTCGTCAGTATGTGTGAGACGGCGTCACTCCAGATCTAACTTTGTTCTAAAGGTCTTTGAGCAGTGAGAACATACGAAGGATCGGTTTTTAGTATGAGTAAGTAGGCGTCTTTTTAGAGAGCCCATCTGAACACTTGTAGGGTCGTTCTCCAGTATGTGTGCGTTGGTGTTCCTCCATAATGCGCTTACTGATAAAGGTCTTTTGAGCAGTGGGAACATTCGAAAGTACCTTTTACTATATATGTGGGCATCTTATTATCGCTCTTGTAGTTCTCGTTATCGGAGTGTCGCTTTGGAAGGTCTCCTCTGGCATGACTTGCTGCCCGTCTATACTGGTGTCGTTCTGCTGCATCTGCTCGGTACAGAACTTGATCGCTATATCATTTGGCATTGGATAATTTTCTTATATATATAGAAATTTGTTGATGGGTCAAGCAAATATCTTCTTAACTATTCTTTGTGGGTTTAGCGACCTGTTTTAATTTTAGTCAAAGTTTGCTTTTAGCTAACTCAAGGTCGATGCTTAATTATAATTCAATATAATGAACACAAATCAACCTTATTTCTAAAAAGGAAGTGTAGGCGCTTTGTATACGAACAAGAGTTATGATTTCTAAGAATCGATTAAAGAATTCGGGCGAATCTTTTTGACATCAAGAGGGTCGAATGAAGTTAAGTGGGGTTTTGAAGTTAAAAGCTGACAAAACACAGTCGGTTTTTGAAACCGAGTACACTTAACAATTCCGATTCCACATGATTTGATCGAAGTCGAAAACAGGAACAAGCCTATTAGTTTGATTACTGCGAAGCGTCAGTACCCATTTCTATTGATTGGGCTCCATCTAAAACTTTATTTAGATAAAATATAATTCAATTTAGTTCTAATATTTGATTTTTCAGATTTCTGACTCGAATTTAGCTTGATTTATATTTATTTATTTAGAGTCGACAAACAAAGGCTGTCAACAAAAGTATAAATACGTTTCAAAAAAAAATTTATGTGCTTGATTAGTAAAAGATCATAGTTTTCAACTACAAATACTTGAATAATTCAAAATTTTAAGCTCAATTACTCAATAATCACACTTTACAGGTACAATAATCGAAGTAATTGAATTATGTTTATGGTAATTCCAAGTTACAATTGCAATTATTAAAATAAAATCGTATTCCAGATTTCGTTTTACGAAAAGTAATTAAATACGGGAAGTAATGATTACATTTCAGATCTTTCATGTGTTCTAAAAAACGTTTTCAAGCCAAAAGCGATCAGTTCCTACTCCCTTCTCGAAATATAAAAGTTAGCCCACTTAATCCTACCTCAAACTTACCGTGGAAATGCCACAGTGCCTTCGTCAATGGCATACAGTGTAACTTCTCTAGCGGTTAGATTACCCAAATATTCAAAAAACTCATTCTCAATGCCCTCGGGCAAGGTTTGCTTTAAGTATTCAATGTCTGTAAAGAATAAAAAAAAAAACAAAAATAAAACTCATTAAAATTGTTAATCAAATCCGTTTTAATTTTTAGTAAATTACTCACCGCTTTGCGAATAGTGAAAACTGTCCAAGAATTTGAGACATTCCTCGAGTCCCGCAAATATGGTAAATTCACCATGGAATGGATTATTACGAAAGAATAAATCAAATACAGCCTGATCGTCTGTTTTATCCGATTTCCAGTAGGCATAAGCCATGGTTATTTGATACAAATCTGCAAATAAACATTGAGATATAGAAATATGAACAATTAGCCACATGCCAAAGATAAGATACGGCCTTAATTGCAGGTCACAAACAAAAAACAAACAACATAGCTAATGTGAAATGCAAATTCTTATCTAAGTGCAAAGACCCAAGATCGCGTGTACATACCAATGTATGCGCATGTGTAGATATGTATTTAGGACAAAAATAGCTTGGCTAGAAATTCAAGCGCCAAAATGTCTAAGTTGTCTACGGCACAATGTATGTATAAATGTCAACCACACCGGCAAAGAGTCTACAGATTGGATTGAATTTGGAATCAATTTGAATGGAATATTACAAAAACTTAAATTTTAGAACCACATTTATCACTCAGTAAGAGAAGTGTAACAAAGTTTATGTATAGTTTATTTATAGGAATTATCAAGTTAAATGTCTCTGTTTATATTCCATAAACCTACTTTTTATTATTACAATTGTCTGACCAGACGAGTGAATGCACTGGAATGATATCGTTTATTTTTACTTTCAAATAGATAATTAATATGACCGCTTTAAGAATAATCTACCCCGTGCATTCGCTCAGTTTGTCAGATTAGGCCCCGCGGCGCACAAAGGGGTATTTGACCCCTAAAGTGTAAATTAATTCCACAGGCATTAAATGTTTTCAAAATCTAACATGCATGCTACAGAGAATCTTTTAAACTTAACGAGAAGGCCAAGCTAACTTCGTCTGTGCCGAAGTTTTTATACCCTTGCAAATGCTGTTTTTGAAATGTCAGCGTAAAAAATCTAAAAAATTGTTAACTAAAGCCCATTTTCCGACAGATAAACATCTGATTTCGACCAAATTTCGGGAATCTTTTTGAAAACATATCAAATTAACAATCGCGAAGTTGAAGAAAGATAAAATTTAAAACAAAAAAGTTTTTCTCACTAAGACACATTTTCCGACCGATCGGTCCTATGGCAACCATAAGATATAGTCACCCGATGTCGATCAACTTTTTCAAATTAGTTTGAAAGCGTTTAATATTAAGAATCAACGACTTTAAGAACGATTTACTTGAAAACAAAAAAGTTTTTTTCACTAGGACCCATTTTCGAGCGATCGGTCCTATGGCAGCTATATGTTATAGTCATCCGATTTTGACCAAAATTTGCAAATCTGTTTGAAAGCATATAATATTAATTATGGCCGAGTTTTATGACGCTAGCACTGAAAACAAATAAGTTTTTCTTCCTAAAACCCATTTTCCGACCGATGATTCCTTCCTATGACAGCTATAAGATATGGTCATCCGATTTTGACCAAAGTTTACAAATCTGTTTGATAGCATATAATATTAATAATGGCCGAGTTTAAGGCCGCTAACATTGAAAACAAAAAAGTTTTTCTCACTAAGACCCATTTTTGGACCGATGGTTCCTATGGCAGCTATAAGATATAGTCATCCGATCGGGTCGGTTCCGACATATTAGCAGCGTTCAGTAAAAAGAAGACTCTGTGCAAAATTTCAGCTCGATAGCTTTAAAACTGAGAGACTAGTTTGCGTAGAAACAGACGGACAGACAGACAGACGGACGGACAAAGCTCAATCGACTCAGTTCGTCGCCCTGATCAAGAATATATATAGTTTATGGGGTCGGAAATGAATATTTCTATGCGTTGCAAACTTGTGGGCAAAATTATAATACCCTTTGCAAGGGTATAATGAATGCTTAGGGGCTTAATTCACGGTATTGGGCGATGTTAAGAGCGTGAAATTTTTGTGGTACAAAGCAATTATGTATTCAGTATCGCTTTAATTGGTAATAAGACTGACTTTTGCGTCTATATTGTCCACATAATAAAAAAATGTCGCCAGATATATAAAAGTTAAATTTTTCTCTAAGTCTAGGAAACCAGATTTGACATCAGGTGGACCCAATTTGTATGGAAAAAATTTGAAACATTCATGGAGGTAAAAAATTTTTGGATTATGTTGCCTTGTGTTATGATACATATTCAAATATAGAACATTTTCTTTATGTTTTATCACAAAAACACATGTTGTTATTTATTTTATCTGTTCAGATCTTAATATTGTAATAAGAATGAAGTACACATAAATCAATTAAACAAATCAAAACCAAATAGTAGGCATAACATTTTTGGACTATAATTGTTAGTTTCAAATCAGGGCTGCAAACCATGGCAGGCTCGAAGCAAAATTTACAAACGGTTAAGGTTCGGAAATTCAAGGTTTGAAGTTTTTGGGCTTTGGGCAATATATACAAAATTACAAAACAATAGGTATACACCTGACTTATAAATACATTGAAAGACTGTAAGATGCAGATTATAATTGACGATTGCTGGATATGGACTTCCTTCATTGCTAGTGTATAAATCTTTAGTCCGATTTATTATGCTTTCTCGTATGCACTTTAATCAGTCTTTCACTCACAAAATTGAGCATCGATTGGTGTTTATTCGCCACACTCCCACAATGATTTGATCAAAATGCCTTTGTCTTCTTTTGAAGGTGCCACATTAAATTTGCTGCATGCCCGTCGGTCATATTTAGTTTGCATTCGTGACCTTTTGATATATCAGTGTTTACATTGCATGTAAATTTCGGAAATAATAAATTCGTCGTCGTTGCTTCACATCTTCTCAGTGAAAACTTCTCAAACGAAATGAAATGCGCGTTTTTATTGTTCTGACTTGTGTGTTTTCTGTCTCTTTCTGTTTCGATTCTTCTGTGCCCCCAATTTTTGGCGCTTACTTTAACTTAAAAGAGAGTAATTTAAACGAGAGTGCCAAGCTAACTTCGTCTGTGCCGAAGTTTTTATACCCTTGCAAATGCAAATGTCACAGTTTAAGAACGCTTACATAAAAATCAAAAAATTTTGTAACTAAAACCTATTTTCCGACAGATAAACGTCTGAAAAAAGTTTTTCTCACTAAGACTCAATTTCCGACCGATCGGCCCTATGGCAGCCTTAAGATATAGTCATCCGATTTCGGCCCAATTTTGCGAATCTATTTGAAAGCATATAAAATAAGTCATCAGCGAGTTTAAGGACGCTAACAAAACTAAACAAAAAATTTTTTACCAAGACTCATGTTCGACCGATCGGTCCTATGGCAACCATAAGATATAGTCACCCGATGTCGATTAACTTTTTCAAATTAGTTTGAAAGCGTTTAATATTAATAATCACCGACCTTAAGAACGATTTACTTAAAAACAAAAAAGTTTTTTTTCACTAAGACCCATTTTCCGACCGATCGGTCCTATGGCAGCTATAAGATATAGTAATCCGATTTTGACCAAAATTTGCAAATCTGTTTGAAAGCATATAATATTATTAATGACGGAGTTTAATCACGTTAGCATTGGAAACGAAAAAGTTTTTTTCACTAAAACCCATTTTTCGACCGATGGTTCCTATGGCAGCTATAAGATATAGTCATCCGATTTTGACCAAAATTTGCAAATCTCTTTGAAAGCATATAATATTATTAATGACCGAGTTTAATCACGTTAGCATTGGAAACAAAAAGTTTTTCTCACTAAAACCCATTTTTCGACCGATGGTTCCTATGGCAGATATAAGATATAGTGATCCGATCCGGTCGGTTCCGACATATTAGCAGCGTGCAGTAAAAAGAAGACTCTGTGCAAAATTTCAGCTCGATAGCTTTAAAACTGAGAGACTAGTTTGCGTAGAAACAGACGGACAGACAGACAGACAGACAGACGGACAGACAGACGGACAGACAGACGGACAGACAGACGGACAGACAGACGGACAGACAGACGGACGGACAAAGCTCAATGAACTCAGCTCGTCCCCCTGATCAAGAATATATATAGTTTATGGGGTCGGAAATGAATATTTCTATGCGTTGCAAACTTCTGGGCAAAATTATAATACCCTTTGCAAGGGTATAAAAAGCTAATCAATATTAATAATTTAGCTAGAATTGCAGGCAAAACTGAATAGTTTTTGACTTTCGAGCTTACAAAATAGCTTTATCTGGTATGAAGAATAGCTAAATTAGCAACGCTGCGTGTGGCACACTCTTCTGTTTGTATTCGGCTGACATGTTTCTGCAGTAGCATGCACCGGGTTGGTTAAATTGGCGCATATGTATATGTATAAGATGAAAAATAAAACGTTCAATACATTGTGCAGTGTACATAAGTGTTTACATAGAATTTGAATCATATCAGAAGTTAATATCTCTGACTGGTAGTATTGTGGTCTATGTGTATGTAATATGGGGTACGCAGACGTATGAATGTATATAAATGTACATAGGTAGTCAAAGAAGTACTACATACAATAGCACGCAATGATTTTTTACGTATTTAAATTGTTTTACATATGTACAATGTACATACATATATGTATGTAAGTATGTTAATAACCATTGGGAGTGCAAAAAGGAGAAAATAGCAAATCGAAGAAATTTTATTTTTTGAACCAAACCAAAAGCTTGGGTGCGGGACGGGTTCGCGTTCATCTATTTTCGTCGTCGTGGTTCGTTTGAGGGTTTTGTTTACAGTAAAAAATAAGCCACACTTCCGAGTTCGAACCGGTTCGGTTCAAAACCGGTTTGCAGCCCTGGTTCAAATGTATTTCTTGTATCTTTAAGTTGCATTAGGAGGATCAGATATGATCGTGACTTAAATACTGACAACTGTCAATTACCCCTGAACTTTGATCTTTTCTATATATCTGGGTGATTCAAAAGTTTAAAAATGATTAAATTAACAATTTCAGAGAAAAGAAAACAGGCTGATCAAAGTGCTTAAAAAACAATAGTTAAAACCAAGACTGCAAATCTCCTAAAAATCGCGAGGGGTTCGCGCCGATGTTCGAACTCGCGAAACTTTTTGGTTTGGGGTTTGTCGCTGAACCTAATTTCGGTTTCGAACTGGGCTTTGCGAATAATTTTGCTTATTGCTTATTCAGAAAAAATGTATGGATATTTTTAATATACACACCTGATCATATTAATAGGTACACACCGGAATTTTTTAATTATAGATGGTTTTTTCGTACTTTTAGTGTTGACAACTTTTTAATTTTTGGTTTTTTGTTGTTGTCAATGTCTGGCCACACTGTGACAAAGAGTTGAAAGAGGGGCTGCCCAGTATATCAAAGCTTTTCTATAAATTGCGAGTCCACCACACATTTCGCCTGATCATAATAATAGGTACAGTCTCCGTTTCTCACAAGTATCAAGTGAATAATTTTGTAATCAGTGATCTTTTGGTAACTAAAGGTAAATTAAGTATAGCTCCTGTCAATGCAGAGAATTAAATAATTATGTTTTCAGAAAATATGAGTCGAAATTCTCATTGTACTAAAGAAGAAGCTCGATTGGTTCTTAGTCTGAGAAAAGAAGGCAAATCTTTACGAGCCATCGCCAAATTAATGAAAAGGTCTCATAATTTTGTTAAAAATGCATTAGAAAGAAAACCAAGACAGGAAACCCGTGGAAGGCCACAAAAAACAACAGAAACCCTTGACCACTACATAGTAACTTCGAGCAAAAAGGACCCATTTAAGTCATGGAAGGCTATTGCAGCCGAAATTGGGAATTCAGTTGGTGCTCCAACTATTCGAAGACGACTACAAGATGCCAACCTACCAGGAAGAATTGCCAGAAAAATCCCACTTATGCGCAAAAAAAATATCACCATGAGGTAAGGTTTTGCAAGGGACCACAAAGACTGGGTAAGATGCACAGGGGAGAAAAAATGGAGAAACATATTATAGAGTGATGAAACCAAGATTAATTTGATTGGGAATGACTGTGAAAGGAATGTTCAACGCACTAATGGAAAGGAATTCCATCCACGGTTTACACAAAAAACAGTCAAACATGGAGGTGGCAATATAATGGTATGGGGTTGCTTCTCCTGGTACGGCGTAGGTCCAATTTATCAGACTACGCACAAAATGAATGCTGAAGAGTACAAATCCATATTGGAAACAGTTATGGTACCGTATGCTGAGGAAAATATGCCATTATGTTGGGTATTTCAGCAAGATAATGATCCTAAACACACATCAAGTCTGTTATCGAAATTTTTCGAGGACCAAAAAGCTGAAGTGGTCAAGCCAATCCCCCGACCTTAACCCCATTGAAAACTTGTGGGGAGACTTAAAAAAGAAATTGGCAAAGCATTCATTTTCAAATGAACAAAAATTATGAGAAGGTGTCCAAAAACTGTGGTATGAGACACCAGTAGAGACCTGCCAGGCTCTTATTAAAAGTATGCCAAAAAGAATAGCAGTAGTGGCCAAAAATAGAGATGGATACACTGGATACTAAGTTAGGAAATACTAATTTACCTAAAAAAAGAACACAAAATGGAAATTAAAATTTTTTTTCTTACCAACACATGAAGTTTACCTATTATTATGATCACACTGAAAACGTATCTGAAACACAAAATGATCTCTTTTATGTTATATTATTATTCTATGTTATTAAGTTAAGTTTATTTTATTAAAAACAAATAGTTTAAGAACCAATGAGAACAAATTTCAAGTTTGAAACAATGAATAAAACTGTTTTCTGTTACCTTAAAGTCAGAGTTGATGTGTGTACCTATTGATATGATCAGGTGTGTATATAGACCGATCCCAGATATCCTAGTTCAGGCCACAGCCACATCAATTCCCAACAAAACGTCATTTAAAATTTTTTTTTTTCCAATGACGCGTTCTCTGGGAATCAATGCCACCATGCACCTATGTTTTTAAAAATGAGTCAATTTTGAAGCGGGCTACAACAACAACAAAATTTTTTTGAAATTTAATTTGATCAATTATCTATCGAACAAAAAAAACTGCTTGTCGATATGTCTTAAGCTTTTCGAGTAATAATTTTTTTCGTTAACACTTACTTTTGGGCCATTTTTCCTAAACACCTACCTTAATATAATATTCGAGCTTTGTTTAAGTAAATCATGGATTAAACAATTTTAATATTAGGAAATGCAAGCTCGACTGATACTTGTGTTGGAGAAACAGATACTATAACAAATTCAGTTTTTTTTTAATTCTTTAAATGATGGTTTTCCCAAAACCTCAAATCATTTGAATTTCGAGGAAATTTCTGTATATTTTTGTATAAACAATTGCATTTCGAACTAAACTAGGAGTGAAGTGACACGAATAAGTTCGGATAGAGAACCTTACGAATTTAATCTTCTTGGCTTTGAAAAGTTGGTTACAAATCGTTTATTGAAGTATTTTTGAGTCACTTCACATATAAAGGCAAACAGTTTCAATTTGAAATTCACAAAACTCTAAAGATTTCTAATTTTATTTTTAAAACCTATTCTCAAATTGACAAAAAAGTATTTTCGTCACAGTATGAATAAGTTGTTCAAAAGCATTCTGCTTGCAAAGCAGCTCAAAAGTGTTTCTATTCAAATGAAGCATTATGACGAAAATACATTTTAGTTGATTTGAGAAAAGGCCTTTAGAAAAACAATTTGTTCAAATACTTAAAATATTGTATATTTATCTCATATGTAAAAAACGATCATATAAAATACGAATATTTTAAAAATAAAACTTTTTTTTCCAGTTTTTTCCTGATCAACTGCTCACAAAATGCAAAAAAATCACAAAATTTTATCTCACACATCATCTACGAATGAAATCGAAACTTTATGACTATATTGTACATTAAATATTAAACCTTAAGAGTCGTAACCAATCCAAAAAAGTTCTACCTGGAGCCGTCTAAAACTTGCTTTGATTGATTTTCAAAAGGGTCTGTTTAAGTATCACAATGTGTGTTAAGTAGTAACTTTTACAAATTTTGATGTAGAAATTGATTTTAATCGAAGGCTCTAACATGAGTTTTTGTGACTTCTTTTTGATACTTTCTGTCCAGTGCTACAAAATTCAAGAAATTGTAATAACCTGGGTATTTGCATAGCATACGCTGTAGAGCAGGTCGCGTATAACAGAAATAATCTTAGTCCAAAATTGTCAAACAAATATTAAGCATTTATGTGATTATATGAAAAACTGTATTTAAATTTCCCACCAAATTTTAGCAAAGTATACTTTTCGGGGTTTTAATGTTAAATCAATCAATTTTCTGTTAACACTCTTAAAAAATGTACTAGATTGTCGAAGTGTGCTTAGATATCCGCAAATAACTTCGTCATCAGGTAACCAAATTCATCGAGCAAACATTTGTTCAAAGGAGAACTAAATGGGCTCTTGTAATAAACTTTAAGGAAAAATCGCATATTATAAAATAGTTAAACCAGTGGTGGCCAAAGTAGGAATTTACAAAAAAAAAAGTTGAAAATACCAGATCTGTAACCAGCGTTTCTCAGCCATCGCGTTAAATCTCTAAAACCATTGAATCTACTCTACATATAAAACAGTTTGTCCTGATTCACTGACTGATTCACTGATTGGCAATCAACGCAGAGCGCTAACGGTAAGAGATAGAAGGCTGAAATTTGGACAGGAGTTTCCTTTAGTGGTGAAAGTGCGTACTAAGACAGGGTTTCGGAAAATTCCAACCGGAAAAGCAGGAACAGCGTCAGAAAAGTTTGTATGGAAAAAAAATTTTTTTTTCATCCGATTAACTTGAAATTTGGTTTGTAATCAAAGTACGCGAAATAAATCGACTCGTGTTTCCCCGATTTTGGAAAATCCGCCCAGGAGGAAAATGGCCGGAAAATTCTGCATGCAAAAAACTATTTTTCATCCGATTGAGTTAAAACTCGGTTTGTAAGGATAGAATACGAAATTATTTGAAATGTGATTTTCCAATGTCGAAAAATCCGCCCCCCAGGCGTGAAAATTCCCGGAAAATTCTGTATGCAAAAAAATTATTTTTCATTAGATTGGCATGAAACTCGGTTTGTAAGGATAGAATACGGAATAATTTGAAATGTGACTTTCCAATGTCGGAAAATCCGCCCCCCAGGCTTGAAAATTCCCGGAAAATTCTGTAGGAAAAAATTTATTTATTTATTTTTCATCCCATTGACTTGAAACTCGGTTTGTATGGATAGAATTCGAATTAATTTGAAATGTGATTTTCTAATGTAGGAAAATCCGCCCCCCCCCCCCCCGCGGTAAAATTTCCGGAAAATTCTGTAGGCAAAAAATTTTTTTCATCCGATTGGCTTGAAACTCGGTTTGTAAAGATAGAATACGAAATAAAGTGAAATGGAGCGGTAACGATAGCGATAACGATAACGATAACGATAACGATAGCGATAACGATAACGATAACGATAACGATAACGATAACGATAACGATAACGATAACGATAACGATAACGATAACGATAACGATAGCGATAGACTAAACTGATGACGACTGATGATATAAGAATCTTCTCGTCGCTGTCAGAATTAGCAAAGTTACATAAAATCAGATGGTCCATTCGCGAGTTATTTCAAGTAAAGTAAGCAAAACGAGCAGTTAACGGTTTTTGGGCCATAATTTCAGATTTTGGGGGTCCCCGAGGAAAACCAAGTATAAGGAAGTGCTATACACGACCAGCTCTACAACGTGCGCTATGTCATTACCCAGGTTATTTCGCACTGTAGCACTGTGTAATAGATCCATTAAATCCATAATAATAAGAATTTGATGAGCGGTCTAAAAACAGAAATGTGTTTTTGGTATTTTTAAGGTTTTTATAACTTTGAAAGTCCGAAAAATAATTTTTGGCTCAGTTTTAAGTTAGAAATTTGGGTATTCGAGCTTTTTCTTAAGCTACCGTAATTTTAAAATTCCGAAAAAGTTCGTTTTCGGAAAGATTTAAGAAAAAGCCGGAATGTTATCCTTTTGCAAGAGCTTGAAAACTTAAGATTCGACAGAAATACAGGAGATTTAATAACAGCAATGGGTTTCTGGAATTTTTTCAATCTGCCGCAGCTTGAAAAGTGCACAAAAAAAAAGTATTTTCCGTAAAAATTTAAGGAAAATCCGGCAAGCTATTCTCAAGAAAGTGCTTTAAAAAGTTGATATGCTACAGAATTACTGGAGATCTGGAAACAGAAATGGGGTTTTGCCATTATTTTTCCAAATAAAGTAGTTTCAGGAAAGATATAAGGAAAAGATGGAACTTATTCCATAAATGGATTCACTGGCAGAACTGGCTTCAAAAGTTGAGATTCGACAAAATTAAGGGCGAAACGAAAACAAATTTGGATTTTTGACTTTTTGTCGAACTGCCATAGTTTTGAAAGTCCTGAAAAATTAAGGAAAAAGCGGAACGTTATTCTTAAGGAAAAGCTGTGAATATTAAGATACGACGGAATTATAGAAAGGTGTACTGCCTGTGAACTGCTGTAGCTTTGAAAAGCTAAGAAAAAGCTTTAAAAGTTTAAATTTAACAGAAAGACAGACGAACCAAAAACAAAAATGTGGTTTTGGCATTTTTTTTTCCAAAATGTTGAAGCTTAAGAAGTTCTTGAAAGATTTGATGAAAAAATGGACCGTAATCCTGTAGAAAGTGCAGATTCGCCAGAATTACAGGAGATCTAAGAACAGAAATGGGTTTTTGGCAGTTTGCTTGAACTACCGTACATTTGAAAGTCCGGAAAATTTAGTTTCCTGACACATTTGAGGAAAATACGGCATGTTATCTATGAGGAAGAGCTTTAAAAGTAGAGAACCGAAGGAATTACAGCCGAACCAAAGACAAAAATGCGTTTTTGGCATTTTTTTAAACTTCCCTAGCTGAAAAAGTAGTTTCCGGAAATATTCAAGGAAAAGAAGGTGAGTTATTCATAAGAAATATCTTTGAAAATTGAGATTCGACAGAATTACAGGAGGTCTAAAAGCGGAAATGCATTCTTGGAATATTTTTCGAGCTGCCGTAGCTTTAAAAGCGCGGAAAAAGTAGTTTCCATATAGATTGAAAGAAACTCCGTGAGGCTGTTCTTAAGAAAAGGCTTTAAAAGTTGAAATTCGACGGAATTATAGTTGATATAAAAACAAGAGTGGATTTTTGGTATTTTTTTCGAACTGCCGTAGCTTTAAAACTACGGAAAAAGTAATTTCCGGTTAGATTTAAGGAAAAAACCGGACGTTTAAACTTGAAATTCGACAGAATATCAGGGGATCCACAAGCAGAAAGGGGGTTTGTGGCATTTTTTTCGAACTGCCGTAGCTTTAATAGTAAAAAAAATGTAGTTTTCAGAAAAATATTAAAGAAATTCGAAATGCTATTTTTGAGAAAGAGCTTTAACTATTGGCATTCGACGGAATTAAAGGCCAACCAAAAACCAAAACAAGTTTTTGGCATTTTTTTTCCAACTGCCGTAGCTTTGAAAGTAGGGAAACAGTATTTTTCAGAAAGATTTAGTGATATGACAGGAAGTTATCGCTTTAAAAATTGAGAGAAGTACTTCTGTATAGATTTAAGGAAGGCAACAATTTAAAAAAGGTCTTTAAAAGTTGATATTTAAAGGAATTACATTCGAATCAAAATCAAAAACGTGCTTTCGACCTTTTTTTGAACTGGCGTTTCTTAAAAAGTGCGGAAAAATTAGTTTTCTGAATGTTTTAAGGAAAAAAACGGCACGTTATCCTTAAGAAAGTGTTTCAAAAGTTAATATTCGACGGAATTACAGTAGATTTAAAAGCAGAAATGGACTTGAGGCATTTTTTCGAACAGCCCTATCTTTAGAAGTTCAGAAAAAGGAGTTACTGCACCAATTTAAGGAAAATCTGTGACGTTATCTCCAAGAAAGGAATTCAAAATTCAAGATTCGACGAAATTTTGAAATTTTCTCAAAACTTTTGTAGCTTTAAAAGTGCCAAAAATAAGGGAGAAATATATTTTTGTAATTTTTTTAAACTGACAGAAAGTTTAAAGTAAGAATCAACTCCAAATATGGAGCATTGTACTATATTTGTAAATTGAAATTATTGTTTGAATTTGAAACACTTACCGGTAAGTAATGGCTGGACAACACCATTCTGATTCATTCGTCCGCGATCCATAAACTGGCCGCCCGAATTGCAGCTCAATTCGCGGTCATTCATGATCACGTTCGTTGTCTAATTGTTGTTTGTTTTTTTTTGTGTATTTGTTGAATTTGTGTGATATTTTTTAGGGTCGTTCACCACCCACACATGAGGCGTATGCGCAATAAATTTAGAGCCAAATGAAAATTAAATTAATTAAAGTCGTTGAACTGTTTTTGGCTGTGGTTGTTTGTTGTTGTTTATCTGTAAATATGGTTAATTGTTGACAATGACGTAAGCAAAAGTGCAATTTAATTAAATTGCGTTATCAGCAGTTAAATACTTTGTACACTGGGTCACACCGGCTGCTGATAGTTTGAATGATATTTCAATTTTCAAATTTTTTTTTTTTTGCGCGTTGGCAAAACTTTCCCGCTAAGCGTTTGAAGCTCAACTGACAAAATCCCAAACTAGAGAGCTGAGCAAGTTAACTTCAGCCAGCAGGCAGCAGCTAGCGAGCGGGCAGCGCTGCATCAGTGTGTGGGAGAGTGAACGAGCGAGAGAGAGAGAGAGAGCGAGAACTGCAGTTGTTGTTGTTGTTGTTGTTGATTACACTCTGGTTACCCCTGGCAGCCGGCGGGGGCCAGCGGCAAAGTTTTTGTTTATTTCAGCCGCTGCTGCTTGCCGATTCTATTGATTACACACAACGTGTTGCTGCTGGCTGCTGCTACTGCATGAAGGTGGTCTGAAGGTCAACAGGCGGACGCCAACACAATTCTTGCTTTAAGTGTACTGGGCGTGGCCGGAACTTGCACTGCACTCACTTTCACTTGTTTTTAATGACATTTCAATTCATGATTTGTATGTAGAAATGCATTTATTTTTGATATGTGATGGGCTTATTATTAGTTTCACAAGAGGGGGAGGGGGCGGGGGCACACACGTTAGAAAAGACAGCCAAAGCGTTTTTCTTTAATTTGTTTATACGTCGTTTTTACACTTTGGTTTATTAGCGTTTAGAGCAGCCATTTATTAATTTCAGGGCTAATTGGAAGTTGAGAAAATGGCCCCCTAAAAACTAACATTTCCATGCAATGCGCGCACGCTCCTCCAGCTGATAAGAGCTCGATTAACAGTGTGACCAGTTGGCGAATATACAAAAAAAACACTTGTGCCAAAAAAAATACTAAATACTGAATTGATATCGATTAGTGAGACTTGTGATTCGTGATTTTGATATATTTTACGTTTGTTTGCGGACAACAGATTACATATGTAAAAATGGTAGATCCACATCGTAAATCGTGAAATTCACTGAACTTCACTTGTATTTTGCTTGTTTTCCAAATGGTAAGGATGGAGAGTGTCCTAACACATAAGTTAAAGACTTGTGTCAGGTATTTGATACCGAGCGTACCAGTATATTTCATCATAACGGACGCAAGGCCATCTGGTCCAATGGCTTTTGAGTGCTTGGCAGCCTTTAGGGCTACTTCAACTTCTTCGGCGTTGAAATTCACCAGTTCCTGAGCTTCCTCCGTCTTAAGGTTACGAATTAAACGTTTGGGATGAGCCACAAATTGCCTGTTAAAGGCTGTGACACACTTTGTGGGGTGGGGATCGTGACAAAGTCGTTCTTATGAGGATTTATGAGTTGTTTTATAGTGCTCCGAGCCTTTGGAGCCTTTATTCAACTCCTCAAGTTGGTTTACAAGTTTATTTAGCTTCTAATTCACAGTTTTCAGCTTCCAAAATTCATTCAAAATTACAATTAAATGCAAGTGTCGATGCTGTACGAAGAGCTTTACGTAAAGCATCTAAAAAGATTGACATTAAAATAAGAATAAACACCACTTAATAACCAATGTAAAGATTCTCGTCAAGTCTTTTGCTCGAAATCATATGACTTGACAAAAGAAATGGCATACCATGCTGTTTTCAGATGACAAACGCTTCAACTTAGATGGACCTGATGGTTTTTCCTATTCTTCTTCTTCTTCTAGTTCCAATCCCGAGTAGGACATAGGGCATCAACTACTCCTCTCTAGCGAACTCTGTTGTTAGCTGTCGCTTTGAGTTCTCCCCAACTTTTCCCGATGCGTTGCTTCTCTCTACCGACAGTCCTCCTCCAAGTTTCTTTGGGTCTGCCTGGTGTCCGCCCGACTCCGTAAAACGGGTTCCACTCCATTGCCTTCCTTGCGATGTTGTTGTTATTTTTCCGCAATGTATGTCCTATCCAGCTCCATTTGATTCTGCGTATTATTGTGTCGACACTCTTCATATTCGCTCGCCTGAGTAGCTCGGAGTTCCGTATTCTGTCAGGCCAGAAAATGTAGAATATGCGACGCAGGCAACGGTTCACAAATGTTTGGAGTTTTGACACTATGGAAGTTGTAATTTTCCAAGTGTAAGAACTGTATAGGAGCACTTTCATTACGTTGGACTTAACATCCCAAAGGCACCTTTAGCCTTTTGCAGGCGCGAATCCACATCCAGTTCCGTCCCTCCATCAACAGTGACTAAGCTACCCAGGTAGCTGTATTGCTGAACTTGCTCAGTTGGCTGTTTGTACAAAAAGCAGAGCCTGCGATGGTCCAGAACGGATGCTGAGCGCTTTCGTCTTAGCCGTGTTGATTTTGAGGCCTGCCGCTTTAGCTGAGGTGTCCAAGTCGGCTAACGTGTTTGCCAGGTCGCTTAGCCTATTTGCCAGGAGGCATATATCGTCTGCATAGTCCAGATGCCGCAGTGTTGTAGTCATTGACCACTTTATGAAGCTGTTGTTGGGAGCAGGTCGCATTGTAGCGAACACATCTGCAACCACCATTATAAACAGAATG
Source organism: Lordiphosa magnipectinata (assembly GCA_037044535.1). Lineage (NCBI taxonomy): Eukaryota > Metazoa > Arthropoda > Insecta > Diptera > Drosophilidae > Lordiphosa > Lordiphosa magnipectinata. The sequence goes on along the minus strand of JBAMBO010000642.1, from coordinate 76,695 downwards.
GGCGACAGAGCACATCCCTGCCGAACGCCACACAGGACTGGAAAAGGCTGCGAAAGCATTCCACCGTGAAGCACTCTACACTGGGCGCTGTCGTATGTCGCTCTGATGAGAGAAATAAGTTTTTCCGGTATCCCTCTCCTTCGCAACCCGTGCCATATGCATTCCCTGCTTACGCTGATGAAGGCCTTGGCGAAGTCCACAAAGGCCATGTGCAGGTCTGATCTGTACTCGGTGCATTGTTCGATCAAGATGCGCACAGTGCACAAAGTCCTTTCTAAATCCTGCTTGCTCTTCGCCTACGGTGTCCATAACGGTGTCTCTCAGGCGATCCAGAACTATTTTGGCTATGAGCTTCGAGATGGTTGGCAGCACACAGATTCCACACCAGTTGTCGCATTCGCGCAGTTCGCCCTTATTGGCGATTTTCACCAGGATGCCCTCAAACCATTCCGAGGGAAGCTCCTCAGTTTCCCACGCCCGTCTTATTACCGGGTACAGTAAATCCACCGCGGTTGTCGGCTGGCATTTGAAGAACTCCGCCGGTATGCCGTCAACTCCGGCTGCTTTGTTGTCGTGCAGCGATTGGATGGCCGTGAGGATTTCGAGTTTTGTGGGTGCTTGTGGTGGCTTGAAATCTGTGACAGTTCGGTAAAAAGTTGAGACGCGCCATAGATACCTCACAGTTAAGGACTGCTGCAAAGTGTGATCTCCATCTGATCAATTGATCCTTTCCAGTCGTGGCATTCATCTTTGTAAATGCTATCTCTTTGGTCGCCACCTTTTTCAGAACGCCTTTTGCTGCTGCATTTTCCGCTTTTTCTGCGAGATTGTTGATGCGGCTGTTTTTGTCCGGCGCACGCTTCTTTTAATCTCGCGGTTCTTGGCGCGGTATTCTTCTTTCAGAGCCGTTAGTTGTTGTGGTGGGTTCGAATTCTGCAGTTTCTGCCTAATTTCCGTACGTTGCCTTATCAGGGCCCATGTCCATTCGCTCATCCGAGGGCGGTGACCTCTAGGGACTTTACCCATTATGCTGTCGCCAATATCTAGGTAAATTTCCTTGACTTCGCTCCATTTCTCATCTGCTGTAGCGCCATCATTCAACACCACTGATCCTGCCCTCTGATTAAGCGCCTCCTTAAAGCTGTCCCTAACTGCCGTTTGCTTCAGTCGGTCGGTGATGTATTTCGCCTTTGGTTTCGCATTTTCAGATTTAACAATCGCAGACGTCCTAAGACGGATGACCGCTACCATTAGATGATGGTCGTAGGAGTTACCCATGTCCGCTCCTATTTTGTTGCGCACATCCATTAGACACCCGCGAAAACGGCGCGATATAGCCAGGTGGTGTATTTGATTCTGGTATTCCCCGGAGGGCGACACCCAGGACACTTTGTGTGCGGTTTTATGCTGGAATATGGTTCCGCCAATTACCAGTTGGTTTGCTGAGCAAAATTCTGCAAAGCGGACTCTGTTTTCGTTTCGATCGCCGACTCCGTTCTTTCCTATTATATGGTTTAGGCTGCTATTACCAGATCCGACTTTTGCGTTAAGGTCTCCCATCACGATGATGATATCTCCACGGGGGATTTTCTTGTAAGCCCCGTCTAAACGACCGTAAAAGTCGTCCTTGTCTTCTTGGGAAGCTTGCTCCGTTGGAGCATATGTTTGCAGGATGCTGATGTTCCGCACCTTGCTTCTGTATCTGGCGTATATTATCCGCTCAGACACTGCCTCCCAGTCTAACAGACTTTCGTGAGCAGAGTGGGACATCATCAATCCTACTCCGGCCTCACGGCTTTCTCCAACATTTTTCCCAGAGTAGATCATCTTTGATTTTCCTATGGGGGAAACATACTCGGCGCTGCCTGTCCATCGGGTTTCGCTTACTTTAAGAATGTCCATACTATATCTGCAGAAATCGGCTTCAAGTTGCAAATATCTGGCGTTGCTGTTGTTGTTGTCCAATTGGCTTCTGTCTGGGGAGCTTTAGAAATATTAAGAAGCACTCTTGACACATGGTCTCCTTGATAAGCAGCATACGATTTATCATTGCAAACGAACTATTCCATCGACTTGGCAACTGTTAAATAAGACTTAGGGCTTTTCGGTACCTAGTGCAGATGCAGTCGGGCTACTTTTATAATATGTCACAATTCTTTTACATTTGTTTATGACAGCCTTAATAACGACAAGCGATAATGCAGCCTGAAAAATTAAATTAAGAGTGTGTGCGAAACATGGCAAATGCCGTTTTTCCAGCTCATCGATGCAGCGTTGTCCATAAAGATGTTTTATCGAAGATGATCCACTCGTTCAAAACTGAACGTAACCATTCCGCTATAATTTTACAACACTATAACGTTTGACAACGATGCCAGCGCGTTTAAAGCGTCAGTTCAAGTAGATTTTTACCATAGAACAGTACACGCCACGTGAACGCTCTCAGATTGTTGAAATTTACATTCAACAAAACAAGTGAATTGTGAATATTCAAACGATGAAGCTCATTGCACGTTGAACGAAACAAAATTGTCGTATGAAAAAAGACACTGATGGAGGTTATGATAACCAATTTTTTGATCCCAATTGTTCGTCGAAAGCGCATGGTGCACTACTGGTTTCAACAAGATGGTCGATTTTTTGAGGCCGTTTGATGTCCAAAGTGGATGTACGACAAAACACGCACCGATCGCGGTTGCTCACGCACGCACTCAAATTTAAAGTCACGCGCGCACCTCTATACAAGTCTTTGGTGAATTTTCGCCGTAAGCTCTGGTCACACTGAAAATTAAACAAATTCAAAATCTTTTAATATTTCCACTATTTATTCACCAATTCTAAGTAAATCATTATCCACCTCTGGTGGCCAATCCAAATCAATGCCCACCACATCCAAAGCTAAAATATCTATAGGTTTACCTATAATCGAGGCAATGGACGGTGTTGTTCGTCCAAATTCGCCATGAACCAACTCCTTAATATAAGTGCCCGCCTGGGTGACCACATCAATGATTAATGCTTTAGGATTATCTCGCTGTGTACGCGCTTTTAAGCTATAAATGGTGCGTGGTCGGGTGTGTAGTGGACGTCGATGTAAAACACGTATAGGAGTCTTTTGTTGTATGTCAAAACTCTCGGAAATCTGCAATTTCTGTAGTATATCCAGGGTAACTGGCTCTTTCAACGCACACAAGGCGCGATAGTATTTGCGTTTCAGCTCCTCACCCGTCTTGATGTGAACCAGTTGATCGCGCGGCACCACTTGAAGATGAACAATGGAAACCTTGCCAGATTTATCCACCGCCTGTTCCATTTCGTAGGCCTGCTGTGGACTGAGTGTACTTTTCCGGGCATTTGGTATTTCCAAAACGAATGGACGTCCCTTGCCCAAACAGCGCACATCCACATCCTCACGTCCACTGGACATGAAGGTGATTTTGTCCAGCCGCTCACTGAAATGTGGTGCTACATGGCGTATAATGATCTCCTCGATGCTGTCCTCCATCAAACGTTGTCCATTGAGCACCCAAGGAGTGTGCGACAATTGGCGACTCAATTTGCGATATCTTCCCGCCACACACACAAAGGGTGCCATTAAATCAATGGATTGCAGTTCCAGTGATTGATCCACTGCTGTAGGTGGTATACTAAGATATTTCTCAAACACTGCCGCCTTGACCCTTGCCGGTAGGTATTGTTTTTCAATTAAACCCCGCGAGATTTCTGTACGTTTTTGTTGACGCTGTGGAAAGGCATCTGCATGCAATTTGGTCAACTTTTGCATCTGTTCACGTTCCATCGGATGACTCACTTCAATGTTGATCATCAAACCATTTGGATCATGTTCCTTGCTTAGCTCTGAGCACACAATGGGATGTAGTATGAGCTTTACGGCCTCCTTAAGTGGCACATGTGGAGGGCAAGTGTCGGAAATGTTAGAGCAGCCAAATTTTCTTTGTAAAGCAAACCACATGGATAACTGACGCAACTGTAGTGACATGGGCAGACTGAAGGCCAACACTATGCCGGGCGTATCATATTTGCCAAAGTCCGAGGCCAGAATTTTCCGTATTAATTCGGTTTGGAAATTTTCCGAGAACAGACCCAGGCAGAGGGAGCAAACATTGAGACGCGGCTTCTTTGGAGCTGAAGACGGATCCTCCTCATTTTCGGCAACTTTTACATCCAACTGAAAAATCAAATAAAGAAACCACAAGGTGAGCTATTTTCATGTTGCCTCACCCACTTATGTGTCTGGCTTACCCTTTGCAGTGTTTGATTTATATTCCTATATTCTGTACCGCGCGCTTTGAGATAACGCAACTGACAGATCCTACACACCCCGCAGGACTCTAAATAGTCCACCAAATCTTGATTTTTCATTTAATTTCTTGAAATTTTAAACAAAACAAGAAACGTGTTGCTGCTGTCAGTGTTGGCAATTGATACAGATTTAATAGAGCTCTGTTAGATATACCAGTGATAGAGATGGGAGTTTTAGTAGCCAAAAATATACTAAATACACTAACTGTTAATAATGGCTTAAAATGGCTAAATTTTTTCAAAAATTATTGCACAATGACGCGGTAGCGTCATCTTTAACCATCGAGCTGCTGTTACGCCCATCATTTAAGGTAGGAGCAAGCCCAAAGTCTTCCCATGACAATAGCTGCTCAATATTCTCCTCCTCACCTACTACTGCCAGGTCATTACCTAGAATGGATTCCATTTCGTCGAAAATCTCCCACTTGGTGGTTCCGTGGCCAGTGCTTCAAGTTTCGAATTTCCGGTCAAGTTTGTCAGGAGTTTGCCCAAAAACACCGTGGTCTTCCATTTTGGCCACGATTTGCATTCAATTCGACTTTTTCTTTTTCTTTGGGTCACGGAAATCAGCCCAAAAAAGGACAAGCGCTACTGCAAATAACGCCCTGTAACGCTTCTGAAAAAGTACTAACGCTTAAGGCGTGCGGCGGGCCGAATTTTTTGTTTTGAGCGACTTTGGGGGAAAATGTAGCACTGCGTTCAGCAGATCCTTTTCGATGAATAATTTTTTTCTGATACTTGCTCAGCGATCAATATTTCTGGTGAGCACGCCCAATGTTCTCACCTCAAGATCATTTTTTTGAGAGCGCCAAAACTCAAAACGAGTTGATTTTGTTCATTTTTCAAGAACTTGATTTGTGTTGATATGGTTCCATTTTCAAGTACACTTTAAAGTCAACTGAGAAAAAAATTTGATTGAAACTTGAAAGATTATACGCTGATTCCTCACATTTTGGGTCTTCGGAGGTATTCCTCTTTGGATTGGAAGCCGACTTGTGTTATTTCAGTCTTTCAGAAAAACATATAATACTGGGAAACTGGGAATTGAACATTGAGCTATTGCACACTTTATTATCTACTCATCTAGAGGGCTACTTATACTTTTCTGTGTGGTGGTTCAGCTGAGTTGAGTTGAAAAAGAAACAATAGAGAGATCTAAAAGAGAGACAACTCGTTCTCTCCTTTTGTGCCGAAAATCGGTTCTTTATTGGTAAAAAGCAAAAATATTTTTCGATTGAGTACAACTTTACTCATTCTTATATAATTGGGAACATTTGTTATCAAATATTTTTTGACAACATCTTGTTTTTCTGAACAGGTTTTTTTCCTCTGTGTAGGATCTTAATGGCCACATTGACTTGCCTCTCGAACCTGATCCCGGCCACGCAGTACATTAATGAGTATACCTTGTCACCAGTGATTGGAAAAGGTACCCAATTTTCTTACCTAGGTAAGGTAGAAGGTAAATGTCAAAAAATATACATAGGAAAGGTGAAAGGTATCCGGAATTCCCAGTACCTAAAAAGGTACTTTAAATCCAAATATAAGGTCTAAAAATGGAACATTTTAATTTTATATGATGTTATTTTATTAAAAGGTTTTTCTTATGCCATCTCGCCTTTTTAAAATAACAAAAGTTTCAAATATTTCATTCCTATTTCTATTCTATTTCTTTTTGGTGTATGCATTTGGCCTCTACTGCTTAACATTCTTTCAATAGGGATTTTAGATCTAGGCAAAATGGTATAATACTTATAAAAAACATTGTAATTATTTTAATACTAAAGTATAGATTCGGCAAGATAAGTTAAGACTTCTGTTCGAACTTGAACATGATATTCAACTCGGCCCACATGTAGTGTTAATCTCATTTTAAATATGTAGCCTATGTGGCCATGTGTGTCATAAACATGTCACCTTATGTAATAGTATTAAATATTAATAGCCGCAGTGACGAGGATCAGCCCAGCTCAGCAGACACAGCACTTGAAAAGGATCAACCATGGGAACCACTTGAAAAGGGCATCCGGTGCACTTAACATGCATCGTGGAAGGCAATGTGTAGTCCTTCCACGAATGCATTTCTATATGTATACACACGCAGCTATCTTACAAATACTGCCTTAGTTAAGTTAGAAGATAAGGGATGAGAAATTCTAAATAAAAGGAACCTCGCTCAGACTGAGCAGGTTAGTACAATTGTAACCTGCAACAAGCGTGCTCATTAAAGGTGTATAAGTTCTTACAACTTCCAATCCAATATCAAAATTTTCAGAACAGTTCTAAATTTCATCGCATCTTCCATTACTGGTATTGTAAAAGTCTTCAGAATCCTTTGTATTTGAACTCTTTTTGACAACTGTTTTCAAACTTTCCGTAATTTTTATATTAAGCCAATCGTTAAAACACTTAAAATTTTGTGGTAGTTAATTGGAATCCACTTCAATTTAAAGCTAAGGTCTTTGCCTCGCTTGAAGTGAAGATTTCAAATAATGAAAATCGTTTAAGACCCCTTTTTTAAGAGCAGCGGTTCTATCGCGCTCTATTACCTTTAAATCAGACTCTTCTAAAAACTCCGGCTTCACGTGTTTCCTTCAAAAATGTACACTTTAAATGCTTTTCAGAAGTTGGGTACTGTTTAACCTTTCGATATCTCTAAGTCCGTATTTGCTATGAACTTTAGCTAATATAGTAGCAATTATTTTATGTGTGTGGGACAATCGCACACGTTTATATGCGAATACGAGAGAACCGGCGATATTTTTCTTATACATATTTAGCCCAATCTCAGTTGATGACGAAAAATGTAGTTTGAGACTCTTTTTTATACTCTGTGCCGAAGGTACATAGAGTATATTAAGTTTGTGCAAAAGTATGTAACAGGGAGAAGGAATCGTTTCCGATCCTATAAAGTATATATATTCTTGATCAGCATCAATAGCCGATTCGATATAGCCATGTCCGTCTGTCCGTCCGTCCGTATGAACGAAGAGATCTCAGAGATGGTAAGAGAAAGAGGTTTGACATGTATGTGACATATATTTCTTATACTTGCAGGCAGATCAAGTTTATTTTCAATTTTTGCCACGCCCCCTCCCGCCCCCGCAATTTGGAAAAAACGTCATATCTCCTACAGTTTTGAAGATAGATAGTTCGTACCTTCTAGAGATACCTTGTAAACAAAATTATTTATCGATTTGCTGAAGGAATGATAAAGATCGGATAAACGATACTCAAGTTATGAGCAAAAAACGGCCAGTAAACACCCCACACCACCCCAGCATTCTATTGAACGGCAATCTTAGTGAGAGAGAGAGAGAGAGAGAGAGAGAGAGAGAAATTGAAACTTAGAGATGAGCGCGTATAACTCGTGAGCAAATGCGGGCTGCGACGTTAAGGGTACAGAGTATGTTACAGTCGGGCTTGACCGACTTTCTTTCTTGTTTTAGGAATCATGTCATGCTGCAAGCACGCACTTTTTTTTAGTATGGCAAGGAAAAAGAGAGTTCATATTTTCAAATGTTATTGAAAACTCGAACTGTACTGAGCAGGACTACGATTCTGTTATTAAGAAGCTCAAAATTTTATGCAAAAGACTGTCTGAGAAGTGTCATAGGGATAAGAAGCGATTTGAGCACAACAACGCAGCTTGGCTGAACGAACACTTGGTTCTTCTACAACAAAACAGAACATCGGGTTCAGGACGAAAAGAAAAGGACATTGCTGATTGCCAACCGAAACATCAATGCACAAAAGTTTCGCATCTCGTCGAAGACAACAGCTGCAATGAGCTTATGAGAGCAACACGTATTAGTCTATACAAATGTGGAAAACGCAATGGTCGGCACAGATACCGACGCATCTAAAAAAATAAAAAGAAGTTTGAATATAGACCAACAGCTTCCTATAAAATATACTCCAGAGGAAGCTTTGGCCCTCTACATATGACCAAAAACTCATATAAGCTTTTGCAAGCAGGCACAAAAGAGCGAAAAGCTAATATTTTTCCAACATATGATGTTTTGCGATCTGCCAAGAGGATGTGTTTTACGAATTCCATTAGAACGGAAGAATGTTGGACAGAAGTCCCGTTGCAAGAAATGCTGGACCACACAATATCTAGAATTGTTGAAGCACATTCAGATGGGCATGCACACATATCGTCACACTTTTCACACGCATACAAGCACAATTTGCGTGCGCCGCATTCGTGTTCTATAAATAGCTTTCAATGCTTATAGCGTACGTGTGATTTTGTGCACACGCTGCCTCGTGTGCATTGGAACGTCGCGACGCGCCCATCTCTGATTTAGCCCAATCTCAGTTGATGACGAAAAATGTAGTTTGAGATTCTTTTCTAAATGGGGCTGCGATGGGAGTTCGGGACACGCAACTTATTGCCAAAGTTTCAGCAACTCGGAACTAAAAATGGCAGATGAGCACTTGTTTTTCATTTGTATTGTGCAGCTACAATTGCAATTGGGAAGCTTAGCATACTTTGGAAATATCCTCGCCCATCATCGACTCGGTATTGTAGATCTCTTAAGTTGAGAATATTAAGTCTCAAATACAGAAAATTGTGCCCACACGACTAAGCAAATTTTAAGTTGAACACAAATTGCAACTTACAATGATCGATGGAAAAGTGTTTAGCGTGATTGCGGAAACATCATCGCAAACTTGCGGCATTTGTAAGGCCACGCCCAAAATGATGAACGATTTACATACCATTAAAAACTTTCCAAGAAACGATGACTTACTAGAATTCTGAATGTCGACCTTGCATTGTTGGATTAGTTGTTTTGAATGTATGTTTCACATAGGTTATCGGCTACCGATTAAAAAGTGGCAGGTCCGTGGTTCAGATAAGAGCATAGTCGATCAACGAAAGGCAGCCATTCAAGGTAGGTTTAGGGTCGAAATGGCATTATGCATGGTTTTGGCAACACTAATAGTGGTAATACGGCTCGAAGGTTTTTTGGAAAATTCTCAATTGTCTGCACATATAACCAGAGTAAGCCATGATCTAATAAAAAGAATTGGTATCATTTTGCGCTGTATTGTCTCCGGATATTCAATAAATTCCGACAGATTTCAGGAATACGCATTAGAAATGGAATATCCATGGTTTAACATGTCCTGCTCAGTACATAAAATATTGATTCATGGAGCCCATATTATAGAAAGTGTTGCACTTCCGATTGGCATGATGTCGGAAGAAGCCTTGGAAGCTAGCAACAAAAATTTACGGAAATTTCGCAAAAATTCGCGCTTAAATACGATTGAGGATCTGATGAACTCTCTATTAGTTTCTTCGGATCCAGTTATATCAAGCTAAATAACTCTGGCAAAGCATTTTTGCTTGACAAAGAGGCCAAAAATCTCTTATTGGATTATCCGGAAACTGAAGAAACCGAAGAATCCGGTTCGGACTCGGAGAACTGACTTCAAAAACTTTTTTCTTCAGTAAAATAAACAAAAAAATCCATGAAAAAAATTTATAAAAAAAATTATTTTTTAAAATTTAAAAAAAAAAAATGTTTAAAATTAAAGTTGCTCAAAGTTGTTGCTTTAAGGGTTAACATTAAATAAAAATTAACAACTTTGTTCAATTTTCCTTACTTTTTGAGTAATTAATTTCCTTACGCTAAATTAGCGAAATCGCCCACTGTGCGGAACCCAAATATGGTTCGGCTTGATTCCCTGCCATTACCGTAACATAACTGTAAATAGAATAAATTGATCGGCCAAAACAGTTATTGTACCCGTTATTCGTTTCGGTTATGTTTTAGTTAGCAATGTTTTAGCTAGTAATCGAATCAAAATTTTTAATCTTTTCAAAATAGCTAGATTTTTAGGTTCGAACAAAGCTGAAAAGTATCCAAACTAGCTTACTGGCTAAATAGGCAACACTGTTTTGACTAGAGATGTGTGAATCATAACAGAGCTCTGTTAATTTTGTTATTTTACAGCTAACAGCTGTTCCGCTTAGAAATTGTGCTAAATTTGACCAAAACGCGTTTTCCCCAGACGCTTGTGACGTGTTGTTTTTTTTATTTATAAAATATGTTAAAAGGCTGCTAAATTGTTAATAATTAATATAAAATTACACAAAAAACCAATTCCTTTGCTGGCCTTTACACACCAAACAACATGTTATCGCTGAGGGAGCGTCAGATAAGTAAGCAAAGCGTTTCAACATTTGCCACTGCTTCTTCTTCTTCTGCTCCTCCTATGCCAACTAAACAATTAATTAATTAATCAAAAAATATCAACAGATGCCATTAGGCAAATGCTGAATTTGAATTCACAACAGCCCAAGGCTTTGGCCGCCGAACCGGTATGGAAGATACTTATATACGATCGTGTGGGACAGGATATTATATCGCCCATTATTTCCATCAAGGAATTGCGCGAATTGGGAGTAACATTGCATGTGTGAGTAGTTTAACTATGTATATTTGATACAGGTATTTAAATAGTATATTTTTTTTTGTAGCCAGCTTCATTCTGATCGCGATTCCATACCCGATGTGCCAGCTGTTTACTTTTGCCTGCCCACCGATGAGAATTTGGATCGCATACAGCAGGATTTCTCCAATGGCCTTTATGATGTTTACCATTTGAACTTTTTGGCTCCTATAACACGTAGCAAAATTGAAAATTTGGCTGCAGCTGCTCTACATGCGGGCTGTGTGGCCAATATACATCGTGTCTATGATCAATATGTGAATTTTATTAGCCTGGAGGATGATTTTTTCATTCTGAAGCATCAGCAGAGTGAAAAGTTGTCCTACTATGCCATCAATCGAGCCAATACTCGGGATGAGGAAATGGAGGCCTTAATGGATTCAATAGTTGACTCTTTATTTGCATTATTTGTGACACTGGGAAATGTGCCCATCATACGTTGTCCACGGAACAGTGCTGCGGAGATGGTGGCACGTAAATTGGAAAAGAAATTACGTGAAAATTTATGGGATGCACGTGCAAATTTGTTTCACATGGATGCCACACAGGCTGGAGGTGGTGTGTTTAGTTTTCAGCGTCCTGTGTTGTTGTTGCTGGATAGGAATATGGATTTGGCGACACCATTGCATCATACATGGTCGTATCAGGCGTTGGTGCATGATGTTTTGGATTTGGGTTTGAATTTGGTGTACGTGGAGGATGAGGCTAATGCCAGTTTAGGTGAGTTGTGGATAAAAACATTTGGGAAGCGAAGTTTTTATACCCTTTCAAATGCGGGTTTTGAAACATATTTATCGAAAATATTTTGGAAATCTGTTTGAAAGCATATAAAACTAAAAATTATTGAGTTTAAGACCTATTTTCCGACCGATAGGTACTATGATAGCTACAAAGATATAGTAATCCGATTTTGACCAAACTTGGAAAATCTGTTTTAAAGCGTTAAATGTTTATAATCACCGAGTTTGGGAAGGCTTACATTGAAAACAAAAAAGTTTTTCTCACTAAGACCCATTTTTGGACCGTTCGGTCCTATGACAGGCATAAGATATAGTCATCCGATTTTCATCAAAGTTTGCAGATCTGTTGAAAAGCATTAATAATTAATCATGGCCGAGTTTGGAGACGCTAACATTGAAAACAAAAAAGTTTTTTTGACTAAGACCCATTTTTTGACCGATCGGTCCTATGACAGCCATAAGATATAGTCATCCGATTTTGACCAAACTTAAGAAATCTGTTCAAAAGTATTTTATATTAAAGTTTTTCTCACTAAAACTTATTTTCCGACCGATTGGTCCTATGATAGCTACAAAGATATAGTCATCCGATTCTGACCAAACTTAGAAAATCTGTTTTAAATCATTAAATGTTTATAATCACCGAGTTTGGGGACGCTAACATTGAAAACAAAAAAGTTTTTTTGACTAAGACCCATTTTTTGACCGATCGGTCCTATGACAGCCATAAGATATAGTCATCCGATTTTGACCAAACTTAAGAAATCTGTTCAAAAGCATTTTATATTAAAGTTTTTCTCACTAAGACTTATTTTCCGACCGATTGGTCCTATGATAGCTACAAAGATATAGTAATCCGATTTTGACCAAACTTAGAAAATCTGTTTTAAAGCATTAAATGTTTATAATCATCGAGTTTGGGAAGGCTTACATTGAAAACAAAATGGTTTTTTTGACTAAGACCCATTTTCTGACCGATCGGTCCTATGACAGCCATAAGATATAGTCATCCGATTTTCATACAATTTTGCAAATCTGTTGGAAAGCATAAATAATTAATCATGGCCGAGTTTGGAGACGCTAACATTGAAAACAAAAAAGTTTTTCTCACTAAGAACCATTTTCTGACCGTTCGGTCCTAAGACAGCCATAAGATATAGTCATCCGATCCGGGCAATTCCGACATATCAGTAGCGTGCAGAGAATAGAAGACTCTAGGCAAAGTTTCAACTCGAATGACAATTTTGCGTACAAACAGATGGACGACTCAGCTCGTCTTCCTAATCAAGAATATATATACAGGTCTGTTCCAATTTTGAGATTGGATTTAAGAAGTAAATCGATTGTAACTCCGAGTTCATTATAATTAGGCATGTTCTCAATTCCGTTTCGGTTTGGTTTTTGTGTTCTCAATTCCGAATGAAATTGCTCTCTTTTTATTACTTTTTGAAAGCCACTGGTCCAAGCCACATTGGCACTAGATACAGAAGAGAAAATCCACAATTCTCAGCGAAACGATCGAAAATGGAACAGCCCAAAATGAGAGAGGCTGACTTTTAGGTTTCACTTTTCGGTTTGGCTGGGCAATGCCAAATTCTTAACACATTAAACAAAAAAATTCCTTGTAAATCACTTAAAGACTTGAATGCAAATCAAATTTCACTTATAATTTGTAAATTGAACACAGAATTAAGGAAAATTCACAATTTGGCATTTACTTTTCATTCCACCGACCATCAAGCAAAAAATTTTAAAAAGGAAAAACTTTTCCGTTTTTGTTTTGCGAGAACACGAAACCATTACACTTTCGAAAAGGAATTGAGAACATGTTCATGTTTCCGAGTGAAATAGAGATCTATTTTCTTTTGCGAATCGTTTTCGAATTGTAATTCAGCAACATTAACAAGTTCGAACAACACTCCGATTGCGCTGTAGCGGAATTGCGAACAGCTCGGTTTCATTTCGAAGTATTTCAGAAGTACAACTTTAAAAAAATTGATATTAAATCTAATTTTATGCTCAATATATCTATGGATACTTCAAAATCTTCACAGTATTTGACTTAGGGCCGATTTCACATATAGCTAGAAAATAACAGAGTAAATTGTAAGTTTATCTGACTAACTGGAAGACGAGAAATCGGACGATATAAAAATAAAAATATTTAACAGATAAAACTAGGATTGTTGAATATTTCAAAAATATCTATATCGATCTTTTGGACGATATACAAAAAGTATCATTTTGATAAAAATATTTTTGGTGTAAAAAACTATCGGATTTTATCGATGAGAATATCGTGTAGTTGCCATATAACAAACTGGCAAGCAAATGGTGTGGCAGCCCTGACCACCTCTGGTCACACTATTCATCGTGCCATCTCTAGCGCGCAGTTTCTGGCTGGCTTCGATCACGCGCGGGTGGCGCCAGCTTCGCTCCGTTCAACTCAACAGTAATTTTTAGTTTAAGTTATATACAACTAGCATATAACCCGTCGCGCTTCGCTGCGTCGCCAATTGAAAAGCCTTGCTAATTTGTGTTCCCCTTAGAGCCCACAAAATGAATCATTCATAGATCAGCTTGAATTCATCGTCTTAAATTGTCTTTTCCCCGTAACGACTTTGATGCTGGGTTTTCCCTCCAATTCTCACCCACATCCTACCCACTTCCCACCCACTTCCCACCCACCGTGACCGTTCCCGTTACCGTTATCGTTATTGTTATTGTTATCGTTATCGTTATCGTTATCTTTATAGTTATAGTTATAGTTATAGTTATAGTTATAGTTATAGTTATAGTTATAGTTATAGTTATAGTTATAGTTATAGTTATAGTTATAGTTATAGTTATAGTTATAGTTATAGTTATAGTTATAGTTATAGTTATAGTTATAGTTATAGTTATAGTTATAGTTATCGTTACCGCCCCATTTCACTTTATTTCGCATTCTATCCTTACAAACCGAGTTTCAAGCGAATCGGATGAAAAATTGTTTTTTGAACACAGAATTTTCCAGGAATTTTTACGCCTGGGGGCCGGATTTTCCGACTTTGGAAAATCACATTTCAAATAATTTCGTATTTTATCCTTACAAACCGAGTTTCAATTAATCGGATGAAAAATAGTTTCTTGCCTTCAGAATTTTCCGGCCATTTTCCTCCTGGGCGGATTTCCCAAAATCGGGAAAACACGTGTCGAATTATTTCGCGTACTACGCTTACAAACCAAATTTCATGTCATATCGGATCAAGCCTAGTACTGAGGTCGTTCGAATTTTCCTTTCGTCATAGAACCATACTTTTTCTATCACATCCTTCAATTCTACCATGGTTTTAGGCTTCCTTTTTTTTTATTTTCGCATCCATAAGGGCCCAGACATTCTTTATTGGGTTGAGGTCAGGGCTGTTTCCGGGCCAATTTAGGGACTTAATGCCCAATTCTTCCTTCAAAATTGTTATCTTCGTTAAGAAGAATGTCAAAATTAATTGATTAAGTTGTTTTAATAACAAAAGCTCACTGAATTACTTACAGATCGAGCCCGATGGCAAGGTGCAGAATCATCTTGAAAAATAGGATCTTCTTCTTTCTTACTTATTGCCTCAATGCTAGGCACAACTCCATTTAAAATTATATCTTTATATTTTTCCGCGTTCACCATACCCTGAATCATTAAAATTGATTCAGTTTTATATTTAGATATGCATCCCCATATCATAATGTATGGTGAATGCTTAACGGTTCCCACACAGCAATTTTCCAAATATCGGTCGCAGTTTCTATGGCGCACCTTGCAAGAGCCATCGGGTCCAATGAGATTGAATTTGGACTCATCCGAAAATAGGACTCGTGACCATTCGGAATCACTCCAATTTTTTTTTTTTCCTTGGCCCAGTTTAGCCGATTTTCCTTCATTCTTTCATTTAGGAGTGGCTTTTTTGCAGGTGTCCTTGCCATTAAACTCACTTCATTTAAACGACGTTGAATTGTTCAAGTCGAAACATCCTTTGCAAATTGTTGCCGTACCTCATCTGATGCTATCTCAGCTGCATTTTTAAAGCGATCCTGCAGGCTCGTTTTCATGTTAATACGATCTTCTCGTGCTGTGGTGCATTTTATCATTCCCGATCCTTGCTTCCTTTCCACTTCACCTTTCATTACAACCTGTCTGAGCTGCTATTTGACGATTTGGTACATTTTGTTCAGATAATAAAATAATTCTCTCCTTCTCCCGAATACTGAACTGCTTTCCTTTAGGCATACTTTTAAAGGTGTCTTCAAAAATAAAATAACAACAAAAACAAAAAGGAGAATATCGTGGTTCACAGAATCAAATGCTTTACTGAAGTCGGTGTAGATGACATCAGTTTGACATTTTTTAAAAGGAATCCATCATTAACTATTAAGGTAAATTCAAGCAAATTGGTCGTAGTTGACCGACGCCTTGTAAATCCATGCTGGAAAGGTGATAAAATCGATTTACAATAGTGCTGTAAGGATGAGGTTAGAATCTGTTCAAATAATTTTGAAATAGCGGAAAGCTTGGCTCTATCCCTATAATTGGATACATTTCCGGCTTTTTTGTGAAGAGGAATGATATAAGATTCTTTCCAAAGATTCGGAAACACAGTAGATTCTAGAGATAGATTAAAAAGCTTAAGCAAAGGATTGCACTCTTTAAGCACGCAACTGGGAATGTTGTCAGGCCCAGGGGAGTATGAGGATTTAAGAGATTTCAAGGAGCTTTCAGAAATTGAGGGGAGCACACATCGAGTTGGAAGAAGGAATGTTATAAGTATAAGAAGTATTGGTAAAACGGGCAGAGGAATAAGTTGATTGGAAGAAGTCCGCGAATAGGTCAACGGCAGTGGAGTCATCGTTAGCCTTTTGGTTACCAAGAAAAAAAAGAAGAAGGTAAAGAAGAGGATCTACGTTTAGAGTTGACAAAGCTATAGAATTGTTTTGGGTCCTCTGCAAATTGGATTTTGCATCGGACAGGATATTTCTTATAGCACTCAGAATTGAAAAGTGTAAAGTTCGATTTTGCTATTGAGTATTGAGAAAAGTCAACAACAGAACCAGTACGTTTATACCTTTTGAAGCATCTAGACTTAATATTTTTCAAATTAGAAAGCCTGGGACAGTACCAAGGAGGATTAATGGACGCTGGAGAGGGAGCGCTATTAGGAATACAAATATCTAAAAGAGAATTAATGGAATCATAGAAAAAGGTAAAAGCAAAGTTTAAATCAACCGCATTGAACAGAGGTGACCAGTCTGTTGCACAAATAAGTTGATTTAATAAAGTAAAGTTTCCTTTACGAAAGCAACGACGAGGTTTGTTTGAAGCTATAGATGTTGAAGAGGTAGGTCCAATAACTGAAAGGGAGATTTCAATTGTAGGATGGTAAGAATCTTCAGGCAGATTTAATGGAATTAATTCCGAACGGTGGTTAGTTTTGACTGCGATCAGTACACCTCCACCTCTGCGAGTAGGTCGATCATGTCGATAGATAAAAAAGTCATTTGATAAAATTTCACAATCAGAGATTGATGGGTTCAACCAAGTCTCTGAGAATGCAATAATGTCAAACTCAAATGAAGCACTATTCAAGAACAAGGTAGAAAGTTTGGATAACAGACCCCTAACATTCTAAAAGGCTATATGCGGACTGAGGGACAGAACTAGTTTTTTGAACTAGACCCTACATTTGAGGATTTGAGGCCGCAACCAAACTCAAATTTCATGGTTAGGCCCCTCTTAGAATACCAGAAATATATAAATCAAACTGGGACATAAACTTTCATCATCCTCTCTATGAACAAAGATAACCACTTTTCGATTTGTCTTCTCTTGAAAATCGTAGATTGTGCTATTGAAAACAGTTTTCATAAACAAATTATTATTAGGTGAAGTTGGCTCTACTGATCTTCCAAGCAAAATATACTTATCAGTGCAACTCCGTCGAACTAGGAACTATGTATTCCTATAATCCATATATAATCCCTTAAATTTTCATAAATATCGGATAATAAATAGCCGAGTTAATACTTAATACGTAACTAATTGCTTATCTTCTCTTTCTTTCAGGCGCACGAAAGAAGCCCAAAGCCTGCGATTTGGATCGCAATGATCGCTTCTGGATGACACACAAGGGCAGTCCCTTTCCTACCGTAGCCGAGGCAATTCAAGAAGAACTGGAAAGCTATCGCAATTCGGAGGAGGAAATCAAACGTTTGAAAACCTCAATGGGCATTGAGGGTGAATCGGATATAGCCTTCTCATTGGTTAATGATACCACCGCAATGCTGACAAATGCTGTCAATTCACTGCCTCAGTTGATGGAGAAGAAGCGTCTAATTGATATGCACACGAAAATAGCCACCGCCATACTCAATTATATCAAGGCGCGTCGCCTGGACTCCTATTTTGAGCTTGAGGAGAAAATAATGTCGAAACAGACTTTGGATAAGCCACTGCTGGAGCTGTTGCGTGATGCAGAATTTGGGCAATCTGAAGACAAACTGCGTTTGTATATAATTTACTATATTTGCGCTCAGCATTTACCGGAAACGGAATTGGATCGACTTAAAGAGGCTCTGCAGGCGGCTGGCTGCGATTTAACCGCCTTGGCCTATGTACAACGCTGGAAATCGTTGATGAATCGCTCACCGGGCATTAGTCAGGGTACCCAGTATGAAGGTGGAGGCACCAAAACGGTTTCCATGTTCACCAAACTTGTCTCCCAAGGCAGTTCGTTTGTCATGGAGGGTGTTAAGAATTTGGTGGTGAAGCGTCATGTAAGCATGACCATTTTGATGTATGACCATTTTAATGTACCCATTTCCCCTCTTTTAGAATCTTCCTGTTACCAAAATCACCGAGCAGGTGATGGAATGTCGCAGCAATGCCGAAACCGATGATTATCTTTATTTGGATCCCAAATTGCTTAAAGGCGGCGATGTCTTGCCCAAAAATCGTGCACCATTCCAGGATGCAGTGGTCTTTATGGTCGGCGGTGGCAATTATATTGAGTATCAGAATCTGGTGGATTTCATCAAACAGAAACAAACGTCCAATGTGCAGAGACGCATCATCTATGGTGCTTCCACATTGACCAATGCCCGACAGTTCCTCAAAGAGCTGTCCGCCTTGGGCAGTGAGATTCAAGCGCCCACAGCGAGTAGTTAGGAGCGACTCCTTAGATTTCATTGCTGCTGAGCGGAATGGCTTCTTTATATATATACTTTAAGCATATCCAAAAATAAATTAAATGCCTGGCAAAAAGGAAAACAAAACAACAAAAAAAAACCACTGTACAATGGGCAATTACTCGTAATCCCCGAAGGACAACAAGCAAAAACATGCGTAGCCGCGTGTACTACACACTCTGCTCGCCCGTGCATTCTAGTCACCCATTAACACCAACTTGGTAACGCTTTGTGATGGACAGCTGACAGACTGGCGGCAGTCAACGATTGAGTTGAGGCGATGATGGTGCTGCTGCTGCTGCTGCTGCTGCTGACGGGCGCAATTATGGGGCGACAACTATGCGCGGCACTTGGGGACAGACCCTAGCAATTAGCACCAACTATGAATGGAGAGCAACAGAGCAGGAGTTGTGCACAAAAAAAGAAAAAATAAACGGGTAATTGAGCTGGGGCGGTGTTGTATGAGAGTTTCAAGGTAGGCGAGGTAGTCCATCGTAGTGTCTGCAGCATTAAATTACTTGCTACAAAAATTATCTGAAAATACAATTTTTTTTAATAAAAAACTTATAAAAATTTGCAAAATTAAAAAAAAAAACAGAAAAATTAACATGATTTTTCATGCAATTTAAAACTGAAAAATTATTAAATTTTATGAAATTATTAAAAAATAAGGAGCTAAAATTTGGAAAAAAACATGATGTTTGATGCAATTTAATACCAAAAAAATTTGAAAACCTTAAATTCTCTAAGTTAAAACACAAATGTTTTTCAAACTAAAATAATTACCAACAAAAAGTAATTTAAAATTTGCAAATCCAACAAAAATATTAGGCGTACTGTTTTCTAGTGGTGTGAAAACATCGATAGTGGGCAGCATCGATAGTTTAATTATCCCTAGTGGACACCATCGATAGTATCGTGCTATCGAAAAAAATTATTTTGAACAAAAAAAATTGAAAAAATTGTTTTCCATTTAATCGGATTCAACATAATATTCAGAGATCCATAAATAAATTAATCACTTTTTTTAAGCTAGTCAGAAATATAAATATGACATGTTAAATTTCCAAAAAATTTTACTCACTGCTCCAATACTATCGATAGCGGGTCACAACAATCGATGGTTGGCCAAATTTACCACCATAGATAGTATCAATAGTTTTCTCAACATTACTGTAGACCAGAGAACTGCAATGCGTAGTCATTAATGCGTACTACGCATGTAGTACGTATTTTTTAAAATACGCATATGTACGCATAAGCATTAGAAATAGTAGGCTACGCATACGCACACTACGCATCAGAAAAAAACTGAGTATGCGTAGTACCCCAGGCAGCCATATGCGGAGCGTTCCGAAGCAGGAGTGAAAGGGGACTCCCAAAGAAGCACCTCAAAGGAGCGTTTTTTGGAGCGCTCTAAAAGAATATATATATAAAAAAAAAGGAAAAATGCTGCTGCGGTGACTTGATCCCAGGCCTCGACCAACTGCGTACTTTCTTAACTATGGTTTTCACACTACGTCTTGCTTAAGGCGAATAGCCGAGTGGGCTAAGACGTCCATCCGTGTGTTCAGCAATTTGTTGAGAGAGGTTCCGAGTAGTTCCCAGTAAAGTGAGTAAAAAAAAAAAAAAAATTTAACCAACAACTCCCCCACACCACGGTTAGCGTTGGTCCGGTGCTGGTCTAGTCTCCCCCCCCCCCACCCCCCCCTCCCCTTTTTCTTTTAAAAAGAACTTGGCTGTAAATGGCACTTTTTACGGCGAGTTGTTTTTTGAGTGTAGGGACTCCTCTTCGAACCATTATCGGAGTACTGAAACCAATCCCGAAACCCTCCGTCTAGGTTATCTTTGGATGATTTAGGCCCAATTTCTCAAAAGTTGCGGTTAGGTACCGGCCGGAATTACCAGATGTTAAGTCTTTTGGTTTTCTCAACGAGACTTACCGTCAGGTTCACCCGATAACGATTAATCGACGAAACAGCTATGTTTGTTTTGTTTTTTTTTTTAATGCTATTTCTGTTGCTGGTTAGTTAGTTAAATAAAATTGCTTGCGATGATGAATCAACGTGAAACACCGAAAAGACCAAGAGCGAAGAACTTTTTTGCTGCTGAAGAACATTTGCTTGTAGACTTTTTAAGTCAAACAAAAGCATTTTGGAGAATAAAAATAGGAATGCGGAGACCTGGGAGCAAAAGGCCTGGGCTTGGGATAAGTACGAGAATTTAAAAAACGATCGCGAAATTAATTCGCAAATAAGATGCGGGACTAAGACTTCTCGAACTGTGGCGGCATTCCCAGCACCGCTGGAGTCTTGTCTATTTCCAAAAAATTCGTGGCATGATCCTAAGCTCAGCCACAGGATTGGAAAATGTGGTTGAAAATGATGGTACGTTTTTAATTATGATATGTAAGCTTTAAAAATATTTGACTTCTAAAATTTTAGCAAAATCAATCAGTCTGTCTGTTTGTAATGGCCAGTAATGCAATAGCGTGGGAATCTTGATTAACTGCACGGTTTGCCGAACGAAGTCTGACTCAACAGAAGTCGCCCGCACTGATAAAGAAGAAGCGACTTGCATAAGAGCGCAGCGCCACCATAAGTTTGCCCCCTGACAACAATCCACGATTCCTGTTAACAATCCAAATCATAATAAATAGAATCACAAATGAAGTTAAGGTTTTACCTGTTACTTATCGAAGATATTTGATCTCTAATCCTAGCAAGAATTATTTGGAATGCTGAGTTTGCTAACCTGAATCGTTGAACAAATTTGGCATCATCCAGATCAGTAAAATAATAAATACTCTCCCTGTACTCTCTCGCTTTATTTATTCGTTGCTCCGTCTTGGGTTATGCGGGTATAACCACCACCATGTTGGCCATTGTGGTAATACCGTTCCTGGTGCTGGCCGTGCGTGTGGATAATATTTTCAATAAGGTGCACACGTATCAGCGGTTAGATCACTTTCGGTATACCACATCGCATGAGGCAATTGGTGGTGCCATTGGCTAGGTGGGTCCTTCGATTTTTCAGACGGCGGGCAGTGAGTTTGCCTGCTTTGCCATTGGTGCCATTTCGGATATGCCGGCGTGGCGGTCAAAACATTTGCCATGCTATTCTGTTGAACAGAAAGTTCCACAACGCCGCGCCTGTGTCTTCTTGTCTTACTGCCTGAATTTTCCATTTCCATTGCGTGGATGTATGAAATTTTTTTTTTGTTTTGCCAATTGACAAAGTAAACAATACAAATTTTGGATGCAGCTGTTTGTCGATCGATAAAAATATCGATAACTCTATCGCAACTTGCCGGCAGGTTAAAATTTGACCGCATCATCAGGCAGCGGTTAACTTTGCCGCTCGGTTCTCGCCAAGACAGCATGAGACACGCATATTCGGCTAACCTGACGGTAAGTTTGACTAACCGGACATTGAGAAATTGGGCCTTAAGAAGTCCTTTTCAACAAAACCATAGGCTAATAGAAGAGTCCGCACGGAGCCTTTGCGGGTTATTTGAGTGAGCATTCTGGGACGCCGAAATCACTCATATAAGGAGTCCCTAAGGCACACTTTATTCATATATATTGAAAAGGCCCTTTTCTCCGGCGGATATGCTCCTTTGGGACACTTTTCGGAGCCTCCCTAGGAGTCTCAGCGCACCGTACAGGGAGTCCTAATAGAGCACCTTGCGGACTCCGCTGGTTGGCTGGGACGTAGACGCAAAAGTTGAAATACGCATACGTACGCTGAAGCACTATGAAAAGTACGCACTAAATACATACTCAAAGTGAACAGTAGGCATTTTCAAAATGCTTCATTATACCCTTGCAAAGGGTATTATAATTTTGACCAGAAGTTTGCAACGTATAGAAATATTCATTTCCGACCCCATAAACTATATACATATATTCTTGATCAGGGCGACGAGCTGAGTCGATTGAAGTCTGTCCGTCTGTCTGTCTGTCCGTCTGTTTCTACGCAAACTAGTCTCTCAGTTTTAAAGCTATCGAGCTGAAATTTTGCACAGAGTCTTCTTTTTACTGCACGCAGCTAATATGTCGGAACCGACCGGATCGGATGACTATATCTTATAGCTGCCATAGGAACCATCGGTCAAAAAATGGGTCTTAGTGAGAAAAACTTTTTTGTTTTCAATGTTAGCGGCCTCAAACTCGGCTTTTATTAATATTATATGCTTTCAAACAGATAAGCAAATTTTGGTCGAGATCGGATAACGATATCTTATAGCTGCCATAGGAACCATCGGTCAAAAAATGGGTCTTAGTTAGAAAAACTTTTTTGTTTTCAATGCTATCGTCATTAAACTCTGCCATAGTTAATATTATATGCTTTCAAACAGATTTGCAAATTTTGGTCAAAATCGGATGACTATATCTTATAGCTGCCATAGGACCGATCGATCGGAAAATGAGTCTTAGTGAGAAAAACTTTTCTGTTTTAAATTGTATCTTTCTTAAACTCCGCGATTGTTAATTTGATATGTTTTCAAAAAGATTCGCGAAATTTGGTCGAAATCAGATGTTTATCTGTCGGAAAATGGGTTTTAGTTAAAATTCTTTTAGATTTTTATGTAAGCGTTCTTAAACTCTGACATTTCAAAAACAGCACTTGCAAGGGTATAAAAACTTCGGCACAGACGCAGTTAGATTGGCCTTCTCGTTTTTACTTCATTTATGCGAATTTTGAAATTTCTATAGGAAATCTAAGTAACTTTGTTAAATTTTTTTTTTTTGGTTTTACTTAGCAGTATATTTAGTTAGTTTATTTTGTTATGAGTTAATTTTAGCCAAAACTTTTCCTTGATATTTGCGTGAACAGTGATCTCGACAATATTTTATTTCTATTATTATAGCTATTAGTTTTATATGGGCAATTTCCTCGTGACCAACGCTACTTTCATAATTTAATAATAGGTTGCGAAAGGCTCTGTGAAATTAGACCGCGTGAATTTAGGCCGCGGTGCATTTTGCATGGCGGTCTAATTTCATTCTGCAAAATGAATTTAGGCCGCGACCATCCTATAAAATTTTTATGAAGAATATAATATTGTTATGGTAGTTATATTAAAAACAAGTGAAGTCTGTCAGTCTATAATTTGGAACTAATTGAGTTTAAGAACAATATATTGTCTACTGTATTTGGGGCTATTCGATTTCTCTTTTCGACTATTATGTTTCCAGCAAGAGAAAAAACCCCTATCTGATGCTGCGCTGCTTGCTGAAATAGCTAAAACAGCCAGTGCGAATTTTGACAATCTTGGAAATTTAGTGGAATTATTTTGCCACCAAATCAAAGCATTAAAATTGTTATTCAAAATCACTTTTTCCTTCGAGTATGTTTCTACTTCATTCCAGAATGTTTCGTTTTGTGATAGATTTGTTACTACTTGCAAATTAGGAAAAAAAAAATCCATTTCATTAGTTGATTTGTCTTGTGATGTAGAATGTACGGTATTTTGCTGTGTGCTTTAATTCGAGTTTGAAGATGAGCTGTTCTCTGATCTGAAGACGTCTCGTCTTATAATTTCACGGACACAAAAATCTTGAATTTCGTGATGCTGATTTTCTGGCAATTGGTTAGCGTATATATTATAGATATAGAAAACAGGCCACTTTGTGGATCATTTGTAAATTTGAAATCCAAATATGAAGGCTTTTTAAAATGTTAGCTTTGAAGCTGGAAATTACTGGAATGTCGTTATGACAATCATTACAAATTAAGGTTAGTTTTTTAATGGATGGTTGAACAAGACAAATAGATGGATAGCTTACGCCTTGCAACTTTCTAGAAATTGTATCAACATCATCACATAGTTTAACCAACGCCTCAATAATGGTTATATCAATTTTAGCAAGTCTCTGAATTTGATTACTTTCAGTAAGTAATTCACTTATTTTTGTCCAATTGTCAAAGATTGACTTGACATGACGAAATTAGAGTTCTAGCTAGTGGGACAGTGGCTTTTAAAAGTTGTTTGTAAATTGTGCTGTAGACTGGCCTTTTTGAAATACTTTACAAGTTTTTTTACAATTTTCAATAATTTCCACTAGCTCTGTTGTGGACTCTACTGCGGATTCTAAAACATTAGACAATAAGTGGAAAACTTTTCCAGACCTTTTTTTATGTTGCTTCCCCTGTCTGTCACAAATTGAATTTTATCAAGGCTCAAAATACCTAATTGGGATAAAATACTAGTCAATTTGCTTAAT
Organism: Lordiphosa magnipectinata; assembly: GCA_037044535.1. Lineage (NCBI taxonomy): Eukaryota > Metazoa > Arthropoda > Insecta > Diptera > Drosophilidae > Lordiphosa > Lordiphosa magnipectinata. The sequence continues at coordinate 51,722 of JBAMBO010000642.1, read as the reverse complement.
ATGTTTTGTTCACTTGAGCGCATAAAATTCCCAGGTCTAGGTTATGGAGCTCGCAATTTTTTTGAAAGTGGATCGTAGCGCACAAAAAATTTCGTTTTACATAGTTGTCTGTCCATAAATCCGTAGTGATTGATACATCGCCATTTTCAACAATTTCCCGAAGCTTTGAAGCAATTTCAGTTTTTTTTTTGAAAAGCCATCGTATTAATATGACGAGAAATTGTTGTAGACTTGGGGAGCAAGTCCTCAGCCTTAACTTGCCCTTGATATTTCGCTCCAATTGTTATAAAAAATGAGATCATGTCTATAAATCCAGCGCCCTCGACAGCAGAGAACGGGCGGCAGTACTTGATGACCCATTAAGAACACATATCCAGAGCTTTCCTTTTATCTTCTGCTGAAGCAGGCCTGGCCTCATCTGCTGACGCACATTTATGACGACATAAGTTTATGGCAACATAAGTATCCTTCCAAATTAGATCCATCATCTTTGCGCACCTCTGCAAACACATCCCACACTGAACTTCTGCCCATGCGTTTGTCTAGCAGTACATATGTACCATTTGCGATTTTGTCCATAATCTGGTTTTGGGTTTCAATTCTAAAAACAAAAATTATCTATCTTTGTTATATTTTAAGATAATGGGTATTTCTTACTTTTTCTACGCCTTTAAATTATGCAATTAATGCAAACCAATTGTTAGGCTCCGTTCCAGATTTTGACAGCTATGAATTGCATTTTCAAGACAGTTGAACTTACTGTGCTGCATAATTATACTCTGTACCGAAGGTACATAGAGTATATTAAGTTTGTGCAAAAGTATGTAACAGGGAGAAGGAATCATTTCCGACCAGCATCAACAGCCGAGTCGATATAGCCATGTCCGTCTGTCCGTCTGTCTGCCTGTCTGTCTGTCCGTCCGTCCGTATGAACGAAGAGATCTCAGAGATGGTAAGAGATAGAGGTTTGACATGTATGGGACATATATTTCTTATACTTGCAGGCAGATCAAGTTTATTTTCAATTTTTGCCACGCCCCCTCGTGCCCCCGCAATTTGGAAAAAACGTCATATCTCCTACAGTTTTGGTGATAGATGGTTCGTGCTTTCTAGAGATAACTAGTTCTCAAAATTATTTATCGATTTGCTGAAGGAATGATAAAGATCGGAAGAACGATACTCAAGTTATGAGTAAAAAACGGTCAGTTGAATTTTTTCGGCATTTATTAATTTTGATTAAAAAGTGCGTATACGCATTTGATTTGCGTATAGGCACAGAAATTAGGCGTAGTGCGCGTATGCCTCAAATATTAGAACGTAGTGTGCGTACTTTTGAAGTATACGTCAGCGTAGTTGAAATACGCATACGCACTATAAAGTATACGTACTTTTATAAAAATGCGTATTGAAGTACGCATACGTTTTTTGACTGGATACGCATTGAAGCATTGACGCATTTGAAGCTATACTTATGCGTATACGTTTTTGGTACATTTTGCAGTTCTCTGGTCGAAACCAACACATTTGATCACTTTGGTTTAGGGATTAAAACCTAAACAAATTCCGTTTTCTGTCAAGGCATTTATATTGCCTTAAAGCCTATATTAAATGTATGGGAAACGGAAAAGGAACCTCTGGTCGTTTCCCAGGATAAAACCGCAACCAAAATTTAGCTATTGACCGTATAAAAGCCGCAACCGATACGGAAAATCGTTTCGGTTTTAATCTCTGCTTTGGTTCTTCGTCCCCGAATTCGTGTTTATGTTCTTATTACATGATGCATGATTTCCCAAAAGAAAGATAAAATAATGTCATGGAGCCCTGATCAAAGACACAGTAAGCAGTTCTGCTTACTGTCAGTACCGATATTGTATCGATATTGTCGGTTCGGTATACGTTTTAGGTTTTGGGTAAGCTATGATTCCCTGACCTTGCAAAAGAATTAAAATTTAACAAGCATTTACGCTCTTTAATTGAAGAACCTTTAAAAATAAAGTTCCATTCAAATATATCTACCAATTTTCCAATAAGCAGACCCAAAAATAGCACCACAAAAAAAAAAAAAAAAAACCTTAGTCCAATTAACACTTTTGGTAAATCAGAATTGATGGCTCCGATGAAAGCCCACACCGGGACTGATGACGAAGACGTCGACGACGACGGCGATGATTATTCATGGAGCGGCAAAGTTTAAATATTGGTTTTTTTTTTTTTTTTGGTTGAGTTTTGGGTTAACTACTGCTCACCCCTACGACAACCCGTGGCTACAATTTAAATGTTAACATAAACAAGAGCAATTTAACAAAAGCCTCGAAAAAGAAAAAATGGTAAAAATGAAATACAGAATGAGAAGAAAAAAAAAAGAAACCCGAATGGAACCCAAAGTGATTTCACGGGTGGTCCGTCCAAGATGCGGCTCAAACAAATCATAAAATCGTATGGAGCAGCCCCAGCCCCAGCCCCAGCCCCAGAAGAAACTAACAACGAAAACGCAACATGAAAGAAATTCTCAACTCGCCACATGCATGAATCGATTATGTGGTAAATGCAGCTTGGTGTGTGTGTGTGTGTGGAGCTGGAGTTGGAGCTACACAAAAAATGGTCAGCCGTTTCCCACATTCCTGCTGCGAAACATAATGGCTGCCGCTGTAGTCGCCGTGGTCGTTGGGGCATACATACATCGTACATATGTACATATACATATATCATAATCTTAACAACTCTTAACAAGGCAGAACAAATTCCAAAATTCGAGAAGCGAAGCACAAAACAGCCAGCCAGCCAGTCAGACGGTCAGGGTCCGACTACAAAATGAAGTGGAAGACTTAAGAGCACACACACACACACACACACACACGCATGCATGGACTTTTGGAAGGGCGATGGAGTCCAAACTGGAGGCAGTGCTGCAAATTACATGTTTTTTTTTTTTTTCATTGGTACTTACTTTTGTTAGTCGAAACTGCTTGCACTTGAAATTACAATAAGTAAGACAGATTTAAACTTGTTGATTTTATTACCTCATCTGAACTTCTCATTAAAGTAACTATAACTATGCTTTTCCACCTCACAAGCACGAATTAGAATGTTTTGTATACAATCCTGAGTATCTTTAAAATCAAAAGAGTTCACTCCGGGGATAAGACCTTGAGCTTGAAACCAATTTGCAATTCGACTGTACATGGTAAATAAGTACTTTCTGATTAGATTGTACTTCTGAACAGCAGAACTCATTGAAAACCAATTCAGTTCAGGCATTTCGTTCTCTTGAAACCGTATCTAAAACCGAACCGCACCTCCCCTTCTTCAAAAACGGTTCGGTTTAAGAAATTACCTTATCTTTTTTAAGAACATAAGAAGCCTTCTGCTGATAGAACCTCTCTTTTTCTTTAAAATTTCACCATCAAAATGATTGTAAAGTAAAGATTGTTAGGTTTTGTTTTACGACTTTGAGAAGAATTGATTTGAAGCAGATTTACTTACAGGTGTTTTTTTAATTCAGTCCATAATATCTGATACTCACTGAAAAAGGGGTAAACTGCCCGATCCGATTTGCGAACAAAAATTTTGTTTTTACAACCGGTTCAAATATACAAGCCTTCTTTAGAATTTTTGGAGTTTTGAGTTGTGCTTCACAATCCTAAGACCGTTTTCCGAATTAAAATCTAGCTCTATTAATACTGAAAAAACAGGTGCTTAAAACACTTAAACTAATTAAGAAGATAAAAATGTTTAATATATTGAAAAGTAAAGCCTTAAATACCGATTGCACAACTGTGTAGTTGTCTAGTTTGTTCCCCACATACTCAAAAGTTCAGTGCGTTTTTCCGTGGTTTCCAAGAAGACCCAGTCCAGGTATTCATAACAGTGAACTAAGACATTATAGAATTTGTTCTCATCAACTTGCATATTGGAATTTCCGACAAAAGTTCTACCCGAAGTCAATTTGTAAAGTTGTGCGAACGCAGACGAAAATATATTGAATAAATAGGATATAAGAAGAATATTTTAAGAAAATTCTCCTATGACCACCCATATCACCAATATTAGCACAAATGTTCGCCTACTTTGAACAAATATTTTGTTGCTAAAATAAATGGGGCTCCCTGCCTATACCAGCTTGTTACTTGCCCAATTACACACCTGATCATATTAATAGGTACACACCGGAATTTTTTAATTATAGATGGTTTTTTCGTACTTTTAGTGTTGACAACTTTTTAATTTTTGGTTTTTTGTTGTTGTCAATGTCTGGCCACACTGTGACAAAGAGTTGAAAGAGGGGCTGCCCCGTCTATCAAAGCTTTTCTATAAATTGCGAGTCCACCACACATTTCGCCTGATCATTATAATAGGTACAGTCTCCGTTTCTCACAAGTATCAACTGAATAATTTTGTAATCAGTGATCTTTTGGTAACTAAAGGTAAATTAAGTATAGCTCCTGTCAATACAGAGAATTAAATAATTATTTTTTTCAGAAAAAATGGATCGAAATTCTCATTGTACTAAAGAAGAAGCTCGATTGGTTCTTAGTCTGAGAAAAGAAGGCAAATCTTTACGAGCCATCGCCAAAATAATGAACAGGTCTCATAATTTTGTTAAAAATGCATTAGAAAGAAAACCAAGACAGGAAACCCGTGTAAGGACACAAAAAACAACAGAAACCCTTGACCACTACATAGGACCCATTTAAGTCATCGAAGGCTATTGCAGCCGAAATTGGGAATTCAGTTAGTGCTCTAACTATCCGAAGACGACTACAAGATGCCAACCTACCAGGAAGAATTGCCAGAAAAAACCATGAGGCAAACTTTTGCAAGGGACCACAAAGACTGGGTAGGATGCACCGGGGAGAAAAAATGGAGAAACATATTATGGAGCGATGAAACCAAGATTAATTTGTTTGGGAATGACTGTGGAAGGAATGTTCGACGCCCTAATGGAAAGGAATTCCATCCACGGTTTACAAAAAAAATAGTCAAACATGGAGGTGGCAATATAATGGTATGGGGTTGCTTCTCCTGGTACGGCGTAGGTCCAATTTATCAGACTACGAACAAAATGAATGCTGAAGAGTACAAATCCATATTGGAAACAGTTATGGTACCGTATGCTGAGGAAAATATGCCATTACGTAAGGTATGTCAGCAAGAAAATGATCCTAAACACACATCAAGGCTGTTATCTAAATTTTTCGAGGACTAAAATGTTGACGCTCTGAAGTGGCCAAGCCAATCCCCCGACCTTAACCCCATTGAAAACTTGTTGGGAGACTTAAAAAAGAAATTGGCAAAGCATTCATTTTCAAATAAACAAAAATTATGGGAAGGTGTCCAAAAACTGTGGTACACCAGAGACATCAGTAGAGACCTGCCAGGCTCTTATTAAAAGTATGCCAAAAAGAATAGCAGTAGTGGCCATAAATAGAGGTGGATACACTGGATACTAAGTTAGGAAATACTAATTTACCTAAAAAAAGAACACAAAATGGAAATTACAATTTTTTTTCTTACCAACACATGAAGTGTACCTATTATTATGATCACACTGAAAACGTATCTGAAACACAAAATGATCTCTTTTATGTTATATTATTATTCTATGTTACAATTAAGTTTATTTTATTTGAAACAATTAGTGAGAACAAATTTTAAGTTTGAAACAATGAATAAAACTGTTTTCTGTTACCTTAAAGTCAGAGTTGATGTGTGTACCTATTAATATGATCAGATGTGTATATACACTCTAATGGTAAAACACATTTAAATACTCATTGGGCTTGTAATTTATTTGGATGTTAAGGTCCCACACGCAAATAATTTGAGCAAATATTTTAAAAAATTTGCCCATTTTGTTGACCTTAAGTGGGAACAACAAAAAGTTTGCGCGCAAACGTTAGCCAATTAGCTCTTGCCTATGATTGTGCACCAATAAATTGAAACAAATATTTGCCTAGTGGAAACACCAGTGCGCAAATTTGTTTGCGTGTTTGCGAGTGTGCTCTTGCAAGCAAAATGTAAGAGCAATCACGGAAAATATTAAAAAAAGAATTATTTTTTTGAGCAAGTAAAATCAAAGTAAACAAAAAAACCACAAAAATAAATAAATACATTATTAAAAAATTGTTTAATTACTGTGATTTCGGCTACCATCACGTATGGAACAGCAATCTCACGCTGTGGCAAGAGTGCGTCTTCAGGAATACTGAAGCAGTTAGAGACCAGGCCCGCTACAAGGAAGTTTGACGGAAAACTCTTCCATCAGAAATCCGGCCATTCGTTCCAGCGTCAATATACAACATTTTGTATTGCGCATTTCTTATAAAGATTTTCAGATATATCAATTCAGCAGTTTTTTGCGATTCTCTTTCATTTGAAGGAAACTGTTAAAAAGCATTAAAAATAAGGGTTTATTGTCTACAATCTGGCTAATGGTAATATGCAACGACCAATATATATTTATATATTTCCATATTTCCATATTTCCATATTTCCATATGCCACAAAGCGCAATGTAATCATTGATGCCTATATGTCACTTGCCGATATTGGTGACCGAGAGTATCGGTCAACGACAACAAAAGATAATTAGAGGTGGTAGTTGTCACATATAAATTTCGCTGCAAAATTGCTCAATTATTCGCATCAAAAGAAGCGTTTACCAGCACACAATAGCGTGTCGTTTTCGTCGGCAACAATATTGGCAGCCAATGAGCGCGTTCACCAGCATAAATCGATGACAAAAAATCGACTATTTTTGTTAGATTGTGCTGGTAAACAGGCATGATGTGCAAACATGAATACATCAAAGAAATAGTTTGTTAGAATTGCTTGATTGTGATTTGTTATCGATAGCACACAGCTGTCAGTTGTAAACAAACAAGAAATTTAATGAAGACAAAAACAAAATGAATGTGGAAACTTCTTTGTTTTCAATTAATAAATTGGCAGAGGACGTGGTTTCGCAAGTAGCTCACGGAAATCCGTGCAAGGCTCTGAAGGCTCTACTGGTTGTTGCGGAGGAGGAGGAAAACTTGAAAAGCCGCCTATTCAAAACGAAGCAGCCTCGCGTGCGCTCCCAGTTGTTCTTTGAAGTGACAGTACATAATTACAGAATGGACAAATTCAAGGATTATTTCATGATGTCCCGTGCATCGTTAAGGACTCTCAGCTTATTGCCCATTAAATACTTTATTAAAATGAACATTTGCAGACCCTTCTTTGCGTTGCCCTAGATGAACTAATGGCGAAAGTAACTCTTAATAAAACCCAGCGTTATGTAATTTTGCTGCTGGCAAAACACAGGAGTTCCTCATATTACTAAATTACCGTTTTTAAATAGGAAAAAGATCTGGCCATCTGATATTCGAGTTTGTTGTATACATTCTCGCCGGGATTACAACAAATTTTAAATGGCTAACAAAGTTTTGAGGAAAGTTCAAGGGGATTCTAGGAGCAGTTGCTGCTATTGACGACGGTCATATAAATTTAACAGTCTGTTATAAATTTTATTTAGCTATTAGTTGCCAAAAATTCAAAACTTCCGCCAACAAAAATATATCGATGACTCTGTTGCCTTAAAATTCTATCAAACACGTTCACCAGCAGCCAAACCCTTTTTTGTTGATTGATAATTAATGTTAGATGATTGGTGTGTGCTGGTGAACGCGCACAATACGAAAACTGCTTTGCCGACACACTGCTTGCGGCCGCTATCTGGGGTCAATTTCTCAAATACACCTCTCCCTTGCTTTGTTTATAATTTTTGATAAGCTATCTATAGCTGAACTATTCTTTCACAATATTGGCCACCATAATCGGCAAGTGTCATATAGCCATAATTGATAACAAAGACAGAACTGAAAAATACTATTGTTAAATGTTATATAATAGAATGATTGCTTCATATTACCAACTGATCAAAGTCAGCTCCTTTTATTCGTGGACAATTTTTGTAAAGTTTTGGTTCCTTCAATCGCATTGCATCGAACTTAATTCTTTTTCGCTTCTTCTGGCCCGAGAGCCCATAAATATGCAGCTTCGCAGCATAACAAATCGGCCTACTTGATTTATGAATTTAGCAGATTGGGTAAAGAAATGTTATAACTTTTTAGTAGGCTCTAGGTCAAAAAGTTATGATTTTCATCGTTTCGAAAACAAGACACTCACAACACCACAAAGGAGGCTGATTGATCGTATAGCTATTTCATAAACTTCCAACAGTTCAATCATCAACGATATTTTGCCGAACTTCAATAAGTTGGCAGAGGCTACCTCATGCCAGAACTGCTAAGACCGCTTGGGAAACCCAAGTCAGACTTGTAGCAAAATTTCTGACAAACAGTAGCAAACGCCAAGTCACACAAGCTTTGTGTATGAGTTTGTGCATGCCTTGTAGTGTTGTTGTGGGGAAATTCTCTCCCCGCAGTTAAAACTGGCGCCAATTGATTGAATTGCCCAAATGCAATCATATAGGGGATTCTGTTGTTTTTTAAATGAAACTATATTTTGTTTAGTTTCTAATGTAATGTATAATTGATTTTGGTAGACTTCAACGAAATATACATAGAAAAAAAAAAGTCAAGATATTTTCAATCTTTTTAATCTTGGAGTAAGCCCGGCATGAGCTTGAGAGCGACAAAATTTAAGTAGCATTTGTGACATGCGGCAACAAACCATCCCGATAGTCGTGAGCGATGAGATGCCATTCCATTCGTATTCCAATCTCAGTTGAGCCCAAAAAAATTTTTATATTTCTTTGTTTTTTAAAAGTTTTAAATAAACCAAAACTGGTGTGGGTCTTGAAGTGTATAAGCATGTCCAATGTCCTAAGAAGAGAGGTACAGTGCCGCTCAACTGAATAGATTTTACTTTTAAGTAAAAGTGTATAAAACAAAATTTCAAGGCACTGGGTAACTTAAATAATAAAGGACACTGTTTTAGCATTATTTGCCCACCCTTGTTCTTAATTATTTCAAACATACGGTTTTGTAAGGAATCATAATATTTTTCAATTTCATTTAGTGAAATTGTTGACCAGGCTTTTTTAATTGCTTCAACTAGGGGTCCCAGAGTCACTAAATTGTCAACCTACTTCGTATACTCTCCTGGACAAAAGTCACCAAATGTTCTCGATAATGTTAATGTCAGGGGAGTAAGGCGGCCACTCGAGCAATTTGACGTTTTGGTCTTTAATCCACTGTTTTACAAGCCGAGCGGTATGGATGGGAGCGTTGTCATGTTGGTACGTCCATGGAATATGACCATAAATCTCCGAAAAGTGGGGAAAAGCCTTTTGGAGCACAGTCTTTGCGTTCATCTTCGAGGTGACAAACTGGAGCTCGTATGTTCCATAAAACGATAGGGCTCCCCACACCATTACTCCACCTGCTTAAGAGTGATGACGACTTAAAAAACATTCTTCCTTTCGCATATCGTGGAAATAGTAATTATAGCCATCCGGTTCATCGAGGTTGAACTTCTTTTCGTCGAAGAAGACCACCGTCTTCCACTCCTTGTTACACGTCATGTGTTCTCGGGCAAATCGTTGTCGTGCTTCCTTACCAGCATCATTGAGAGGTGTTTTTTGTTTTATTTTCAATCTCTTCAAGTGTTTGGCTCTTCGAATAATGCGTTTTACCGTGGCCACTTTAACATTTACGCCGCATTCTTCCCTAATTCCACCAGCAGAAAGGGGGGAATTTAAGGCAGTTCGTAGGATAGGTCACTTCTCCGATGGTGTTGTTGCATATTTTTTTCCTCCATCCATTTTATTTCATTACGGAGAAAATTACTCACAACGTTTTGACTTCGACCGATTTTCTTGGCTATTTCATAGTGTTTTGGGCCAGATTCAATATAGCCTTTTATTTGATCTTTTTCAAAATCGGTTAAAGGTTTTCCGCGCTTTAAACTGCTTAAAATATTGTAATACAAAAGAATTCAACTCTTTCTCTTCAAGTCAAAAGTGTCAAACCTATTCAGTTGAGCCAAAAAAAATTGAGATTTTATGTTATGTTTTTGAAAATATAATAAAAATGATATAAAAACAAAACTAACAGAACAGAAACTTTGCTATTTCACAAATGATTGAATTCTTTATACAACAAAATTTATTTCGCTTAAATCGGAGTGCTTGTTACTGAGATACAACATTTCAAAACTAAAAAAAAAGTCAAACCTATTCAGTTGAGCGGCACTGTATCTTTCCTGGGATCAAATCAATATTACATATCGATCACAAAAACAATCTCGAATATGCTTAAAATGATCCTGGATTGGGATTAAAATGTTCTCTAATAAATGTAATCCTTTTTATACCCTTGTATATGGTATATTAAAATTGTCCAGATGTTTGTAACGCATGGAAGGAAGTATCTCCGACCACACAAAGAATATATGTTCTTGATCAGCATGACGAGCTGAGTTTATTTAGCCATGTCCGTTCGTCCGTCTCTTTCTATGCTATCTCCTCCGTCAGTTTTAAAGCTATCTTAACCAAACTTTGCCCGAAGTGTTTTGGTAGCATATAGTTGCCATAGGAACCATCGGTATTTCTAAGTTTTCTATGCTTTCACATAATTCCACCAAGTGTTATGAAAATCGGCCAACTATATAGTATAGCTGCCATACAAAAGATAGGTCTGAAAAAAAAGACTTGGTAAGAAAAACTTTTTGTTTTTAATGCTATCGCTTCCAAACTTGTTAATGCTCAATATTATTACTACCACACAATTCTGCCAAGTTTTAATAGTTACAAATATTTCATATATTTTTGCATTTATATGGCATTAACATACCCCAGCAAACAATTTCATATAAAAATACACGTTTTGTAAGCTTTCAAATGTGAGCAAAACGCTTATAAAACGCTGCTGTGACATTTATAAAACGCATCAAAGTAAGCGTTTTATAATCGGAACGAAACCCATCGTTATAAGCTTATAAAAGACGATTGTAAAACACGTTTTTGAAAACACGTAAAAACGTTTTTTGCAAACGTGCTAAGTAAATGTTTAATAATGAATTTTTACACGCTTTCCACAAGCTTTGTAAATACGGTTACAAAACACGTATTATGAATGAAATAATTAAGCGTTTTAAATATTTGTTTTGTGAGTGTTCTTATTGGGTTTTATTTTAATTATTAATAAATAGTAAAAAAAATTAAAATTAAATTAAATTAGAGGTTTCTCAGTTCTTTTGAGAACACATTTCGTTTTGAACATTTTTTGTGAGAGATCTTTATGATTTCCATTATTAATCCTAAGCAAAAATTGAAATTTAATTAAATTATCCTTTTTCAGTTCTTTTGTTTACTAAGAATACATTTGAAAACTTTGAACATTAATGCTGTCCATTAGTAACCAAAAATGGAACATAACTTTATCAAGAAATTTTTATTTTATATTGTTTTTATTTTTGCTGTTGTTTTAATTTTAACAGGATTTCGAGGCAAATACAAAGTCATCTTCCTTGGCTCCATTTTCACAAGTGAAAGTTTCTGCAATAGAATTTAAATATGAATGTAAATAATTGACTATAAACTGAATGAAACCTTTCTAACTTAAGACGAATGGCAGTGGCGACAGTGAAGGCTCGAATGCACTGCCTGTCCGCAGTACCTCTCCACGAAAAATTTTCTGCAACTCCGTCATCCATAAGTTTTTTCCACGATTTCGTAACATATTTCCTTCAATTTCAATCTCCTGTTCTGGATGTTCAGCATTTCTCCCTACGGATCATGGTGCCTCGCTGTTCCACAAATGTTGAAAAACTTCGTTGGCGCAGTGCACAACACTTCTTTATTTTATTCTGCCGATATTAAACAAATTTACAAGCGCACGCATTTCATTTAATTGAAATTTTTGCTTCTTTGCTCTTCAGCAACCACAACTGGAATGACTTATACACAATTTTTTTTGCTCGCCTTCGGCCTAGCATTCCAAGCTAAATTTCGCTCAGCGAGCGAGAGAGAGTGAGAGTATGAGCACGAAATTTTAGTTTTGTGTCATGCCTGCTCTCGGTCGACGAAAAAACATGCGCAAATCGCTTACAATAGCAAATGTTTTCTAAATGTCGGAGGCTGCCATACGACAACGCTTGCACAAGCAATCTTACCTTAAGCTTGGTTTGCAAACCGCTTGCTAAATTGCTGGCTGGGACGTTGAACGCCTGGGATATGCGCCGCAGTTGTCACACCGGCCATTGATCAATTCTGCACAGATAATCTACATAATTTAACGAATTGCAAGTAACTTTGAAATGCGTGATTGTTAAGACTCTTCATGTAGACAACAGTTGTTCTATCTTAAGATTTTTTCGCCAAAATACAGCTTCCCCATCATAGCCACAGGTACGAGCCCATTCCTTCCTTCATAACTGTTTAAATAATGGATTAAGAGTCTTCAGCGAAGGGAGATGGTTTGTGAATTTTACCAGTGTGGTTAATTATGTAATAGCGGTTCCCCACCCTAACCATTTCAACTTGTTTTAAACTAGTGGAAAAAATTGTAGCGTACAAACACTTTATGGAGCTCACCAAGAGCTCCTCTTTTCTTTATTCCTTAACAATTTTATTGATTATACTGCAAAAATCGCTGAAAATAAAAAAAATTTGTGTTGATTTGAAATATGACTTCCCATTTCTGTAACGTACGAATCAACCATTATTTCTTTGCTAAGGTAAGCTGACGAAAATTTTTTTTCTTGATTTGGATTTATCGATCGATGAATCAGTCATTCAGTTTGACGTATTTTTATGATAAAAATTTTATCAATGACAATATATGATGGTTAAGTTAATATCTGGTCATACTTATGGATCGATCAATGCGCTTTTCCAAAGTGTTTCCCCATAACCCAAAACTACCAAGTTCCCGTATATCTCCTTTATTGGACTAACTAATTCAATTCTTCTTATAAAAACTTAAAAATTTTTAGAAAATTGTCTATTTTGTAGCACAAATAAATTGTAAACGTCTTTCTCCACGTTTCATTAACAAACATTTGTTTGTCTATGCTGCCTCAGCAGCCGCTGTGTGTTATCCTTGTTAGCATTTTGTTGGAGAATTGTTGCTACCAAACCGTTGCCGCCACCGCCGCCGCCACCTTTGGTGGTCCTCAGTGCGGCATGTTAATTAATCAACCAAATAATAATACAGCATAAAATAAAAATAAAAAGAAACGAGCCGAAAAAAACGGGTCAAATATTGGCCGACCATAAAAGCGCAAAACCGATGGATCATCCAGGAGCAGGCTTGTTTGCCTTTGTTAGCGGCTTGTTAGCTCACATAAAAAAAAAAAAAAACTTGCTAACAAATACACAAAAAAGTATTATGTATAATAAAAGATGATGCTTCATGGCTGTTGGCCATTTCCTGAAGCCATAAAAACACAAAAAAAAAAAAAAACAAAAATCAAAATTGATTTAAAAAAATTGCGTGACGCATCAAATGGACTGGCCACGCCCACAATGCTCCACCCCAACGACTAAATGTGAAAGGCAAAATGATCATTAAAAATGCAAAGAAAATAAAACAAAATGTAACAGCGAGAAGAGGAACTTCTTGGTTTCTGGGTCTGCATTATCCTGGCCTCGGGCTTGGCTTTTTTTGGCCACCAAGAAACAGCAGCCAAACAGCTTCATCAAACATTAACAAATACACACAGACCACTCCTTCGCCTTCGCCTTCTACCACTCCCCTTCACCTTCACCTTTACCTTGCCTGCCAGCAAGATGCTGTCTTTGCTTTACGATCGCGTATCTCAAGTTTATCGCTTCATTTTCCATGTTTTATGCGCAATTTATGCCTCCTGCTCTCCACCCCGCTTCACCATGCTCTGTCTGTGGGCCCCTCCAATGCTGACGCTGCTTTGGCTGGAGAGTTGGCAATTGCACACGCACCGCTTTGTCTGGCCACAACGCTAGAAGAATATCTTCCATCCCGTCCAGTCCAGTCCTTGCCTTGGGAAACAAAAAAAAAGGCCAGTCGACTCAGTCATTGGGCATTGGTAATTTTTACTTGCCTCGATTTCTTGTTTCGTTTCATTTTCGTGCATAATAAAGTTGAACCGAGTGTGTGTGTGTGTGTGTGTGAGTACGGACATAGGTGAAGGTACCTACACTTTGGAAAAAACAGCTATAAAAACTAAATTAAGTTAGAAACTTTCTAAAATAAAATTCTTAAGCAGTTTGACAAGTCAGTAGACCATGGTTAAGTATTACAGTCTTTGATTCCAAACTGCAGACACTTTTGAAATTCGGCATGCACGGAATACGAACTTGAGAATTACAAGAGGTCTTATTTAAGCGATATGCAAGTAATTGTTGGTGTATGTTTTTAGGCAGATTCAATGCTAGTAATATCTTTGACGTGTTGACTTGGCGGACCGCGTTGAGATGGCATTCCAATCGAGTTCTTTCATTCCAGATTCCCCCCAGAGCAGAGTAAGTAAAAAGTCTAAAATATAATATTTTTTGTTTTGAAATGGAAAAACTTTTGGGTGAAAATCAAAGAAAATCAAATCATGAGAAATTTCAAATTTAACAACTTCTTTTTTGTGTGTTGGAAAACTAGGAAAACAGGGAACAAGTCCGAAGTAATCAGTTTTAAAGAAGACGAAATTTTGATGTAAGATGAAAAAGGGGCACAATACGAACCTCATCCATATCTACTAATACAAAATTGATTAAGCACTGCCGGGGCCGATGTGGCTGATTTGAATTTCTCATATAATAAGGAAAACTTAACAAAGTTGGTAATTTTCATTCATTCAATAATATATATGCTCAGTGTCAAAAAGCATGTTTAATGTAAAATTTTTATTTCATTCTTTGCAAGGGAATTTCATGGAAAATTATGGCTGTCCCATCATGAAACCTTTTTTAGAATACTAAGAATATCCAAAGGATTATTCCTAATTTTTTTAAATATTCTCAAAATGGCCGTTTTATCACAAACCGCGATTTAATTTAGTTGGAAAACTGCTCTTATAGCCTGACAAAAAATTCAAATGTTTGGAGACTATGAAAAAAATAGTGGCCCACTTCAGAAATAATTACCCATATATGAAATAATAATACTAAAGCTGCCTTTACACTTTTCATATATAATATCTCTAAATAGTAGGTTGTCAAACTTCTCTAAAGAGAAGTTTCTCTTATCGAATTGAACCTGTCAAATTACATCAAAAAATGCCAACAGTTTCCAAATATTTAGAGTTATTTGCTTTGCTATTACATTATCGTCAGAGAGTCTCTTTAGAGATGTATGACAAGTGTAAAGGCAGCTTAAGTTTAGGAAAATGACATTATTTTAAGGCAAAAATTTAGTCCTTAAACAAGATTGTTTAGGTAAAATGACCTATATTTTTGGAAATTATTACCTGAAAATCACTTATTAGGCAATAAAATCAGTTTTCGTAAAATTAAAGGAAAATCTTTTTTCTGGGTGTAGTTTGACCAATACTTGAATATGGGTCGTGTGTTTGGTCACCGCATTACCAAATAATATCAGGACCAATTTGAATCCCACCATCCATCTTCCATCTTACGAGCAACGACTACTCTCAATCGATCTTCCATTTTCATTCACAAACTCTTATCAGGTGATATTGACTCTCTTGCGCTCTGTTAAGCCAAATAAATCTTACCAGAAATTTCTCTCCGATCTATCTACAGCCTTGCCTAACAAATTATGCTGACTATGAACCTTTCCGAAATTTGTGTCTTAATTATAATATGTATTACCATCTTTTCTCTGCTCACTCTTCTGTGTTAGATGTAAGAAATAATTTACTGTCAATTTTTAAGGAACCTCTGGAATGCCGACAGAACTTTGTCAAACTTAAATGAATAAATAAATAATTGCTTTGTTCTCTCTTTCCTATTGCTTTCTTCTTGCTTTCATTCTTTCTTCTTTATGCTTTCTTTCATCAATCTTTCTTTCTTCTTTATTTTTGTATTTCTACTTTTGTTCTTTTTTTCTTTCTTTATTCTTTTATTCTGCTTCCTTTCTTTTATTCTTTTTTCTTAGTTTCCTTCTTCTTTATTTCTTCTTCTTCTTTCTTCCTTCTTACTTACTTCTTCTTTTTTATTATTTTATTGTATTATTTTTTTTTATACCCTTGCAAAGGGTATTATATTTTTGCCCAGAAATTAGCTACGCATAGAAATATTTATTTCCGACCCCATAAACTATAAATATTCTTGATCAGGGCGATGAGCTGAGTCGATTGAGCTTTGTCCGTCTGTCTGTCTGTCTGTCCGTCTGTCCGTCTGTCTGTCTGTCTGTCTGACCGTCTGTTTCTACGCAAACTAGTCTCTCAGTTTTAAAGCTATCGAGCTGAAATTTTGCACAGAGTCTTCTTTTTACTGCACGCTGCTAATATGTCGGAATCAACTGGATCGGATGACTATATCTTATAGCTGCCATAGGAACCATCGGTCAAAAAACGGGTTTTGGTGAGAAAAACTTTTTTGTTTTCAATGTTAGCGGCCTTTAACTAGGCCATTATTAATATTATATGCTTTCAAACAGATTTGGAAATTTTGGTCAAGATCGGATGACTATATCTTATAGCTGTCATAGGAACAATAGGTCGGAAATTGGGTCTTAGTAAGAAAAACTTTTTTGTTTTCAATGCTAGCGTCATAAAACTCGGCGATAATTTATATTATATGCTTTCAAACAGATTTACTAATTTTTGTCAAAATCGGATGACTTTATCTTATAGCTGCCAAAGGACCGATCGGTCGGAAAATGGGTCTTAGTGAAAAAAACTTTTTTGTTTTCAAATAAATAGTTCTTAAAGTCAGTGATTCTTAATATTAAACTAATTTGAAAAAGTTGATCTAAATCGGGTGACTATATCTTCTGGTTGCCATAGGACCAATCGGTCGGAAAATGAGTCCTAGTGAGAAAAACTTTTCTGCTTTAAATTTTATCTTTCTTAAACTCCGCGATTGTTAATTTGATATGTTTTCAAAAAGATTCGCGAAATTTGGTCGAAATCAGATGTTTATCTGTCGGAAAATGGATATTAGTTAAAATTTTTTTTAGATTTTTATGTAAGCGTTCTTAAACTCTGACATTTCAAAAACAGCATTTGCAAGGGTATAAAAACTTCGGCACAGACGAAGTTAGCTTGGCCTTCTCGTTTTCTTCTTTATTTATTCGCTGTTTTTACGTTCTTTCTTCGTTCTTTCTTCTTTTGTTCTTCTGTATATCTTCTATCTTTCTTCTTTTTTCTTCTTTTTTCTTTCTTTCTTCTTTCTTATTGCTTTCATTCTAACTTCTTTCTTCTATCTTTCTTATTGCTTTCATTCAAATTTCATTCTTCTTTCTTTCTTCTTACTTTATTATTTCTTTCTTTTTTTCTTTCTTACTGCTTTCTCCTTTCTTTCCTTCTCATTTCTTTCTTCTTTATGCTTTCTTTCTTCTATCTTTCTTACTTCTTTCTTCTTTATTTTTGTGTTTCTTTTTTCGTTCGTTTTTCTTTCTTAATTTTTTTTTGTCTGTCTCCTTTTTTTCTTTTTTTCCTCTTTTTTATTTTCTTATTTTTTTCTTCTTTCTTTCTTATTGCTTTCATTCTTACTTCTATCTTTCTTAATTCTTTCTTATTACTTTCTTCTTTCTTTATGCTTTCGTTTTTATTTCTTTCTTATTGTTTTCATCTCTCTTTCATTCTTACTTCTTTCTTCTTTATATTCGTGTTTCTTCTTTCGTTCTTGTTCTTTCTTTATTCTTTCATTCTGCATTCTTTATTTTCATCTTCTTTCTTAGTTTCCTTCTTCTTTATTTCTTCTTCTTCTTCTTTCTTTCTTCTTACTTACTTCTTCTTTCCTATTACTTTATTGTATTATTCCTTTTTTTGCCTTTCTTTCTACTATCTTTTTCTTCTTACTTTCTTACTCTTTTTTCCTTTTTCATTCTTTTGTTTTCTTTTTTTTTGTCTTTCTTCTTTCTTATATCAATCTTTCCTCTTCCATTCATTCTACTTTCTTCTTGTTTTCTTCTTTCATCTTTCTATTGTTTTTTTCTACTGCTTTTTTCTGTTTTTCTACTGCTTCTTCATTGTTTCTTCTTTTTCTGCTTTCAGGGACTAAATTAATTTGTTATCCTTATGCCTTTCCCTTTCTCCTGATCTCATTCTTCCTTATTTTGCTTTCTTTATTTATTCTTTCTTCTGTATTTTCTTTTATAGGTATTTGATTTACAATTTTATTCTTTTTGTTTTCTTTTATTTCCACCTCTTTCTTTTATCCATTTCCCAACTTGTTGAGTATTATTGGAGTCCATATAGTATATTTATTGATCCTTCAATCAGCCAGGAAAATTAAAATTACTTTCTTGCTTCAACTCCCACTCCAACCCATTCTCAATCCACTTGCTATCTTCCTGTACAGTCACCCAAACTCCAAACACGTATCGTTATCTGTAATTTATGCACTTGTACTTTGAATCACTTGGTTGCTCCCGTTCCCTGTCCTGTTCCACCACCATGTACATCCTCATACATCTTCAACTGCTCCTGTCACAGGCGCTTTGTTCTTGTTGTTATTGTCACACACATAGACAACGATTAAGGCAATGCGATTTTGATCTTATCAACGCCAACAGCAACCACAACAAACCAAACAGGGACACACACGCAGTCCACGGTGCCAGCTGAAGAAGGGTGAAACAGGGAAAAGACCTGGAGAACCTCCTAGTAAAGGGAGTTGGAAGGGGAAAGTCACAAGTCCCGGAGTGCGTGCGTAGAACAGCTTCATAAATGTAAATTAGATCTCGTTTAGCATTGACTATGGTCTCGTAAATAAATGCCAAATGACATCATTATCATCAATGTGATTCCTTGGAAACCGTGGTACCGGAAGAGAACAAGCGATAAAAAAAAGAAAATTAAATTTATTAAATATTTTCCCATTTTTTTCAAAATTCTTAATTTGTCTCTTTTTTAAATGACAGATGCCGCTACTTACGAAATATCGTGATATGTTAAAAAACAAAGTTGAGGCACCCCTTTCGTTTTGAACATGTCTTATTGTCATTCCTAGACACGATTTGTCCAACTTTTTCAGAATTTTTGAAATTGTGGAATATAAAAGGTGGTGCATACGCCTTTTCTTACCTACCGAGTCACAAAGGTTCTATCTCTCAGAAGAACCGCTTTCTTATCTCCTTCGCTGGCGTAAAGGGATACTTACTGGAAAAATCAAATCTTCAATTCTGTGAATCGGTTCAAAAGTAGTTTTAAAATGGTTAAAAACAAGCCTTAGAAATTATTATATGAACAAATAATGTAATTTGTGCGTTATTAATATGGGGTTAGAATTCCTCAAGTTCAAACACGGTTTCGAACCAGAACCAGTCGGTTCATAAGTTCAACCTCTAATCTTTAACGTATGGCAAACAGCGTTGCAACTTGCAAGGGGTTCGTGATGTTTAGGTCTAGACACAAATTTGAATTAAGTTTCTCCTGGTACGCCTGGTCTGAGCGAAGCTCTTTACGAAGAGAAATCTGATTTAAAATTTCTATACTATAACACTTTCTTTCTTTCTCGCCTCAACAGTGTCGTCCTTTCAGGGGGCCAGGTCAGGGCAATACGGTGTCTGCGGAATCATTAGAGTGTTGTTTTTGGTTCTGAAATATGCAAAAACTCAGTTAACATTCAAAATGACCGACCTTCTCAGCACAAGTGAGGGACATGAGTACAAACGTAACGCCACCAAAAAATTCGAAAATCGAAAATCGAATATATGTAGCCCGCATAACGAACTGTTTCCGTTGAGTGCAGAAACTGATGAATTGCATGGTTGCTTCGATGGTTAAGATTTTTGCTTCGATTGGGAGTCAATAAGCAAGCTCGTGCGAGCACTGTTATGGTTGCCTCGCGTCGAGGACTTTTGTGGTGCCTCTTGTTGGGGACTTTCGCGTTGCCTCTCAGAGCTATTTCAAAATGTATTACAGTCCGGCTCAAATTTATAATCTAAATCAGAAATGGTTCAAAATTTAGTATAAACTTTTTCATAACTGTATTGAAAAAATTTGATGCAAGTTAGTTGCATAAATTACCACTACATCTTACACCACAGTGCCGGTGGTTGGGTCCTCTTCCTGCTCCCGTTTCGATTGCCCCTGTGTGTGTGTGCGTTGCTCGTTATCTTTTGTTTTATATGCTACCTTTGATGTTGTCGATGGCGATGCCTGATAGCCTGACTGAAGGATGGAAGGAGACTTCTCTGGCCAGCAGCTTATCAGCTTCCAGCGATCACCTTTGCCTGGTGATAATGACTTGTAAGTACAAAATGGCTTGTCAGCATTGTTGGTCTCATCTGCGGATGTTGTTGTTGTTGTTTTAGCCAAGTCTTTTGGGCGCAATTCTTTAGCCGTGTTCTTGGTGCGAGTTTGCCTGCGCATCGCTTCAATTAATTTCGTTTGGTTTAATTTGCGTTGTTGTTTGCTGTGCAGAGCCTTACAAGCAAATCGTGCTCCACGGCGTCCGTTTGTCTATGCCAACAGAGCTTCATTATTTTTCTTCTTTTTTTTTTTGTGGTTGTTGTTGTTGCTCGCTCAACAACATCATGAAAAATGCATTTTCAATGAGAATGGCAGGACAAGGCAAAGCGAGGTAGACTATCTGTCTCTTCAGCCTCGAACTCACTTAAAATTCTTGAACCTTGTATTGGTGGGCCGGCAGAGGAATAGAAGGAGGAGGAGGAGGAGATGGCTGGATGGCTGCTGTGCACTTAACCAAACCCAACGGCTGCAAAACTTTTGTCAAGTATTGTAAAATTGTTTTGGCAGGCGGCGCTTGTGGGCATAAAAACAAAAGACTTGCAGATGGCAATGAGTAAAGTATTCAACAGGATGCAAGAAATGAACAGGAATGGACACTGGGCAGCATGGAAAGAGGTTATCTAAAACTATAGGATCGCTTTTCCCATGCCAGAGAGTTTGAAGAACTCAACGAGTGGCAACATGAAAGTCCTCAACAAGAGGCACCTTGATAGTTCTCAACGAGCGGTACTCCGAAAGTCCTCAACGTGATTTACCAAGAAAGTCCTCAGCGAGAGGCACCACGAAAGTACTCAACGAGAGGCAATACGGAAGTCCTCAACGGGAAGCACCGGAAAGTCCTCAATGAGAAGCACCACAAAAGTCCTCAATGAGAGGCACCCCGAAAGTCCTCAACGAAGGCATCACGAAAGTCCCCAACGAGAGACACCATGAAAATTCTCAGCGAAAGGCACCACGAAAGTCCTCAAGGAGAAGCATCACGAAAGTCCTCAACTAGAGGCACCATGAAAAACCTCAACTAGTGGCATCATGAAAGTCCTCAACGAGAGGCACCACGAAACTTCTCAACGAGAGGCACCACGAAAGACCGCAGCGAAAGGCACCACGAAAGTCTTCAAAGAGAAGCATCACGAAAGTCCTCAACTAGAGGCACCATGAAAAACCTCAACTAGTGGCACCATGAAAGTCCTCAACGAGACGCACCACGAAACTTCTCAACGAGAGGCAATACGAAAGTCCTCAACGGGAAGCACCGGAAAGTCCTCAATGAGAGGCACCCCGAAAGTCTTCAACGAAGGCATCTCGAAAGTCCCCAACGAGAGACACCACGAAAATTCTCAGCGAAAGGCACCACGAAAGTCCTCAACGAGAAGCATCACGAAAGTCCTCAACTACAGGCACCATGAAAAACCTCAACTAGAGGCACCATGAAAGTTCTCACCACGAAAGTCCACATCTTTGACACATTTACTATAAAATTTTTGTGATTTTTTAGATTTCTTCCTCGAAAGTCCTCAACTAGAGGCACCATGAAAGTTCTCACCACGAAAGTCCACATCTTTGACTCATTTACTATACAATTTTTGTGATTTTTTAGATTTCCTCCTCGAAAGTCCTCAAATAGAGGCACCATGAAAGTTCTCACCACGAAAGTCCACATCTTTGACGCATTTACTATAAAATTTTTGTGAGTTTTTAGATTTCCTCCTCGAAAGTTCTCAACTAGAGGCACCATGAAAGTTCTCACCACGAAAGTCTACATCTTTGACTCATTTACTATAAAATTTTTGTGATTTTTTAGATTTCCTCCTCGAAAGTCCTCAACTAGAGGCACCATGAAAGTTCTCATCACGAAAGTCCACATCTTTGACGCATTTACTATAAAATTTTTGTGATTTTTTAGATTTCCTCCTTGAAAGTCCTCAACTAGAGGCACCATGAAAGTTCTCACCACGAAAGTCCA
The DNA here is from genome assembly GCA_037044535.1 of Lordiphosa magnipectinata. Classification (NCBI taxonomy): domain Eukaryota; kingdom Metazoa; phylum Arthropoda; class Insecta; order Diptera; family Drosophilidae; genus Lordiphosa; species Lordiphosa magnipectinata. The sequence continues at coordinate 29,455 of JBAMBO010000642.1, read as the reverse complement.
CATCTTTGATTCATCTACTATAAAATTTTTGTGATTTTTTAGATTTAAAAAAAAAAAAAATTTCCGCATTAAACATATTTATGTTGCTTAGTGTATCTGACCAAGCTCAAGTTAATGGCCTCTCTATGCTGAACATGGTCAAGAGACAGTCCAAAGCCCGCCTTTAACTTTGCTGCAACTTCAGTTTCTTTTACTTCTATTCTGGGGGTGCGTGCGTATGTTCTTTTTTCCAGGAAAAACGTCGCCCACATAATTTTCAATTTTGACTTAGTGGCTTTTGACCACCGGATGTTGATGATTGCCGTCGCTGCTGCTGCTGCTGCTGGGTCAAAGTGCACTCAAGTGCGGCGCGACCGTGCAAGGTGCACAAACACACACACACACACACACAGACCCTTCGGACAGCTGGTGCAGCACCACACAAATTTTCAGGCAATTAGTAAAAATGTTTCAATTTACAAAACATTCAAATGATAAGCGGGAAATTAGTAAATAAAGACATCAAAGCGCATAGGCTGTGGCCAGGGGAGGGTTGACCCAAAAGAAGCCTGCGCTAATGGCGCTAGAGAAGAAGAAGAAGGGGAGAAAGGGCATATATAGGGAAGGGAGCATAGATGCATACACAACAGGTGATTAATTATAAACACTGACAAAACATAAAAATACAAAATTAACCACGTACACAAATAAAGAAAGCAACAGCTGGGACAGCGCCAGCAGAAGGGAAAGGTCAAATGGCAGTTGGAGAACATTTTTATGAGTGCTGGAGAATAACAATTTTATACCTTCATTTTTCAGTGTGTGCCCATTAATCGCAAGTTAATTGCCTACAAAGCGGTCAGCTAATTGCCGATAGATGTCGAGGATTTTTTTTTGAGTTGGGCCACAGATCTTAGGGGTGGAGGCCGTTCAACCTTAGAGAAAGAGGAAGGGCATTGTAAATGCCTTTGTGCATAGCTAGCACATATTCACGACATAAATTAACAATCATAATGGTAACTTTTGGTCCAAAGAAGATTGACAACTTTCCACAGTGTTAAACGAGGTATGTTAAGACAATATGTCTACTGTGGCCACACTCAGTAACTTGTCTATCTCAAAAATATACTTAAAAATATAACAAAAATAAATTTTTTCCTTTTTCTAGGCCATATATTGAAAATATTTTAGAATTGGTATTCCATACCACATTTTTCTAAGCTGATTAATTTCAAGTAGTTGCTGCCACCCAATCAAAAATGTTAATCAAATTTCAAAGAATCCTTTGTGCTATTGTTGCCGCTGCATGAAATTCCAAGTATTGCATCTCCAGACCAAACTAAATAAAAAAAAAACACCAAAACGCTAAACTGACCATCAAAAAAAACAACGAGCAAGCGGCCTATTATGTTTGTTTTGTTTTGGGGAGACTCGCTTGGTGGTCAGCAAATGAAGTCATAAAATTTTCAGCGTGCCAAAGACAGGCAAAGCCTTTCTTGTACGGTAGGCCCAAAGCTGCCATTGATGATGATGATGATGATGGGCCGAGAGGCTGCTGTTGCTGTTTCACGACCACGATGCTCGACGGCGGCAACTCCTTGAGATACAATGATACAATATTATTATGCTGGGCCAGTTTCAGATTGAAATCAAAGTGTATATCTGTCTGTCTGTGTGTGTGTGTGTGTTTTTGTGTGGCAGAACAATTCAGCATTGTTTTGGGCATTCAGCAGGGGAGGCCACCCAAAAAGTTATGATTAAGTTATGTTGCGAATGCTCCAAAGGAATGAGCAAATAGCCAAAACATGACTAAGCGTAAGTAACTGAAAGCTTAAGAAAAAAAAGAAGCTATATTTGGTAAACGGGAAGGGGGAAAGTGGCCCATGTTCAATTTTGTTTAGTTTTATTTAAATTGTAGAAAAATCACAAATTAAAGCCTTAAGGACGAATCAATACGAAGTGTTTTAAAAACTTGAATCATGTTATCAGTTCTATTGCAGACTAAATATAATGATATAGTTCCCCCTGTCTGGAATATAGTGACTACTTTCATCAGCTGTGAAGAATAAGCCATAAAAGAGTTTCTCAAACATTATCGTCCGATATTGATATTAATCTGTGGGTTACACTCTCTTGTGCTATAATTAAAAGCCCACAAGACAAGGGAGTTAGAGGAGTTCGGCCCTAAAGCTTTTGAAGCCAAATTTTTTTTAAGTAAGTTCAGAATTAATGAAGTGTCAATTGAATTCAACTTATTTTCTCTTCGCTTAGACTTAACAACTTGTGAGATCCTATCATTACAAAATTAAGAATTACAGGCAAATTTTACTTTTTCTACTTAGACTAGGGATTTCTTTTGGAATTGGATTTGAGCATGTCTTATGTTTCTTATCATATACACACCTGATCATATTAATAGGTACATACACATCAACTCTGTCTTTAAGGTAACCGAAAACAGTTTTATTCATTGTTTCAAACTTAAAATTTGTTCTCATTGGTTCTTAAACTTAATTAACTTAATTGTAACATAGAATAATAATATAACATAAAAGAGATCATTTTGTGTTTCAAATACGTTTTCTGTGTGATCATAATAATAGGTACACTTCATGTGTTGGTAAGAAAAAAAATTTTAATTTCCATTTTGTGTTCTTTTTTTATGTAAATTAGTATTTCCTAACTTAGTACCCAGTGTATCCACCTCTATTTATGGCCACTACTGCTATTCTTTGTGGCATACTTTTAATAAGAGCTTGGCAGGTCTACCACAGTTTTTGGACACCTTCCCACAATTTTTGTTTATTTGAAAATGAATGCTTTGCCAATTTCTTTTTTAAGTCTCCCCACAAGTTTTCAATGGGGTTAAGGTCGGGGGATTGGCTTGGCCACTTCAGAACGTCAACTTTTTGGTCCTCGAAAAATTTAGATAACAGCCTTGATGTGTGTTTAGCATCATTTTCTTGCTGAAATACCCAACGTAATGGCATATTTTCCTCAGCATACGGTACCATAACTGTTTCCAATATGGATTTGTACTCTTCAGCATTCATTTTGTTCGTAGACTGATAAATAGTCTGGAGAAGCAACCCCATACCATTATATTGCCACCTCCATGACTGTTTTTTTTGTAAACCGTGGATGGAATTCCTTTCCATTAGGGCGTCGAACATTCCTTTCACAGTCATTCCTAAACAAATTAATCTTGGTTTCATCGCTCCATAATATGTTTCTCCATTTTTTTCTCCCCGGTAGGTTGGCATCTTGTAGTCGTCTTCGGATAGTTGGAGCACTAACTGAATTCCCAATTTCGGCTGCAATAGCCTTCGATGACTTAAATGGGTCCTTTTTGCTCAAAGTTACTATGTAGTGGTCAAGGGTTTCTGTTGTTGTTAATTTTCTGTATTGACAGGAGCTATACTTAATTTACCTTTAGTTACCAAAAGATCACTGATTACAAAATTATTCACTTGATACTTGTGAGAAACGGAGACTGTACCTATTATTATGATCAGGCGAAATGTGTGGTGGACTCGCAATTTATAGAAAAGCTTTGATATACGGGGCAGCCCCTCTTTCAACTCTTTGTCACAGTGTGGCCAGACATTGACAACAACAAAAAACCATAAATTAAAAAGTTGTCAACACTAAAAGTACGGAAAAACCATCTATAATTAAAAAATTCCGGTGTGTACCTATTAATATGATCAGGTGTGTACGTGGGGAGAAATTGTTAACCAAAAACCCCAGAGTTTTTTTTTGTTTTTGTTTATATTTTATTTTTGGTTGTTTTTAACTTATTTCTAGGACTTAATTATTGATTATGTGCATCTATTTCTAAAATTGAGTTGTAGTCGAGCCAGTCTTTCCGGAAATAACTCAATATTTGATTTCTGATGTAGGTCAATAGTGGAGTGGTGCCAGGGCAGGTTATTTATCATTTTAAGGATTGGGGCACCATAAAATTTAACCGCTTCGACCGAAAAATCGATCTAAACAGGTAAATTTTGTTTTCAATGCTTAGGCGTGAGTTCCTATTAATGATTGGGTAAAGAGTTCGGATTAAGATGTTTACTTTTTTCAAGGAGTAATTAATGTGGTTTTTGAAGGTTAGTTTTTTATCTAACATTATTCCTAAATATTTCACACTTTTCACCCATTCTAAGTCTACTTGGTTAAGATTTATGTGACTGTCAGTGAGGAATATGCTTTTACGTTTTTTGGTGAAGAATATGGCCTGCGTTTTTTCGGAGTTTACTTGTATTTTCCACTTTGTAAAGTAGCAGACAAGGTCATGAAATGCGTCCTGAAGGCTAGCAGTTATGTCAGCAGATAATGTTCCATCCGCACAAATAGATGCAGTGCATCCTTTTTAGATTTGGAAAGTCCGAGGTAAATATATTGTAAAGAATGGGTGAAAGACAGAAACCTTGGGGGCAGCCTGCATTTATATTATAAGGTTGGGAGTTAATCTTCCCAATATGAACTGTAAATGATCTGTTTTGGAGAAAGCTTTGAATTATTTTTAACAATTCAATGGTAAAGTTCATTTGGTTCATTTTAAAAAGTAGTCCATCATGCCGTACCGAGTCGAAGGCAGCTTTTATTTCTAAAAGCACCATTCCAGTGGACAACGATCTTGAGAAATTGGATTTAACAATTTTCTTAATTCCAACGAGGGGATGTATTGTGCTATGTTCCCTTCGGAACCTGAATTGTGGCTAGGAAAGGATATCAATATCTTCAACAAATATCGTTAGTTTATTTTTAATTACTTTTTCGAGAATTTTGCAGACTGAGGAAAGCAGACTTTTTTTTTTTATTGTTGTAGTTTAAAGTTTATCAAAGTTCAGTCAAACTATTTACAATTATGAATTTAGATTAGACAATAGACTATTCCTTACATCTAACAATGGGGAGTTTACTGAGAGCAGATGATAGTACTTGTTGTAATTTAGACAGAGATTACGAAAGGGTTCATGATGAGCTTAGGTCGTGAGGCAAGGATTTAAATAAATCGGGACATTATTTCTCGTTACCCGTGCCGGAACCGCAAAGCTTATGAGGCTAAGCGCAGAGCGCTTGAGTCAACCTCACCTGAGAGTAGCTAAGGTAGATCCTCCGATTATTCAGGGATAGAAGGTCCAATAAGCGTAGTCTGTGCTCATATGGTGGTACATGCCGATTGGGATTCCAATTTAAGCCACGCAGGGCGAAAAGTAAGAACTGTTTTTGTACAAATTCGAGTTGATCCTGATATTTTTGATAGTGTGGAGACCAGATACATGAGCCATACTCAAGAATAGGTCTGACCAGAGAAACGTATAGTTGTTTGGTGACATAAGGGTCATTAAATTCTTTAGACCATCATTTGATGAAGCCAAGAACTCCACTAGGTTTATTAGTAATAACTATAATAACTTGGGCACGAATTGTATTCCCAAGTCGTCGACTTTATAAATGCGCTGAAGTGGCTTATCCTCAATCATGTAGTCATAGAGATGAGGCGTATTGCGATGAAAAGTTAAATATTTGCATTTCTCATTGTTGAGTGGTAGACTGTTAATCATGCACTAATTATTGAGAGAATTTAAGTCCCTTTGTAGGAGAAGAGGTGATACTGGATTATTGTAAGACAGGCAAAGCATAAGATCATCCGCATACATAAGCACCTGAGATTAAGATAACGCGGACGGAATATTGTTTACAAATAAGTTAAAAAGCAAAGGTCCTAGATGACTGCCTTGGGGAACACCATAGGATACACGAATGGATACAGAAAATAGCGAATTGAAGCTAACTCTCTGAGACCGGTTTAGGAGGAAAGCTTAGGAGGAAAACCAAGCATATACAGTTTGAGTATACGGAGCTCATGATTAACGAAATCGAAAGCTTTGCTGAAATCTGTATATATCACATCCGTTTGCTGCTTGTTTACGAACCCCATATTAACAAGAGATGTAAACTCTATCAAGTTGGTGTTGACCGACCGTTTTTTCATAAATCCTTATTGTGATGTAGATATTAATGAGCGACAGAAATGTTGTAATTGAGAAGTGATGATTGATTCAAAAAGTTTTGGAATTGCCGAGAGCTTTGAAATGTGAATTTTTTTTGTGAATAGGAATAATGTATGATTCCTTCCAATAGTTAGGGAAATCATCAAGATCAAGAGAGAGACTGAAGTTTTAGAAGGGGCAAGCACAGAGAGTCAGCACAATATTTAAGCACACACAGCTTGGAACATTGTTAGGACCGGGACTGTAGGATGATTCCACCGATCTTAGACTAGATAATAGACTCTCGGAGTCTAAGACCGGAGAAAAAATGCAGCTGGAATGTGCAATTGAAGAGATGAGGAGGAATAACAACTCTGAAAAAATGATGCGAACAAGTTGGCCATATCCATATCGTTGTCAGCAGTTGTGTTGTCCAAGGAAAGTGCAGAAGGAAAACGAGAAAACTTGCGTTTTTAATTGACAAACCTATAAAAGTTTTTAAGGTCTTGCTGAAAGCTTAAATTGCAGTTAACCAAATAATAGTTGGCATATCAAGTTGCTTCTTCTTTATGACTTTTGTTAGTTTCCAAAAGGGGGAAGAATTTTTGTCTAATGAGGATAAGATATTGTTCCAAGACTCATTTCTGAATTGGAAAATCTTATTTGAGATGACCTGGTTAAACCATTTAAAGAGAACTAAATCCGCCCTGTCTCTGTGTCTCTGCCAGTTGCGACGGTGTTGGTTTCTTCGTTTAATTAGGGCTTGAATATTTCTAGGAAGTGGCTTCTCTGTGAAATAAATGAAGTGTCAAATGAAGATTGCAAGCCTCTTAAGTTTTGCCTGATATTTTGAACACAATTTCTATTTGAAAGAAAAGCATTTTCTTAAAAATAAGGCCAGTCGCCTTTGGTTTTTTTTTTAGGTCGATTTTGGTTTTGAGTGTATGATCATTTTCAATTTCATTTTCCTTTTTTGCCTTACCTGTACGAAGGGCGCAAGTCCAATGCCATCTATACTTGTAACTTGTTCAAATATAAATGAAATATCTACATTATTTTGTTGCCATTTTTGTAAAATGTGTCTGCCTGCATTGATAGTTCAAAGACAATGGTTCGAACCCAATCCTTAGGTCCGATAAGTAAAAGAACCAGTCGTCGTTCCGAATCTTATTCTTTCAATCGAACCTTCTGCAGAATTTTAGAGGTTTGCAGCCTTGGCTTAAACCAGCGGTGGGCACGAAATTTGATTTTGGAAGCAGTCCAACAACAGCAACTGGAAAATCAACAGTTATTAGTGAGTCTCGATCGCGCAAAATGCACCTGTTGCGCCCTCTGTGTGTGCGTCTTGCAGGCGCCGTGCATGGACTTCGAAGCGAGTTAATTGCGACGCAATTTATTATGAGACTGACTGACGCCAATTGCCGAAAAGAAATCTCTGACACTTAGGAGCTATTAAGAAGATGAGAAATCGGCCCTAAGTCGTTAATCCAAAGTGCATAAGTAAACACAATGCTTATAATACCTCAAATAAAATAAAAATCTTTGCTTGAAAGGGGACCCAATTGGACCTCACAGCCCCTCCGTTCTAAAGCAACGGTTTTACCATCTGCACCACCAGATTTTTTGCATGATGAGAGCTTAACAAATGACTGGGTTCTTTGATGACATTTGACGCATTGTCATGCCTATGGTCCTTGGCGTCCAATGTTAAGACGCCTTGTTGTTAGTGTTCAGTTCTGAAGTCCTCAGATCGAAACCTAGTCAAGGGAACTGCGTTAATTTTTGGCATTTTCAGAGAGAAGATTTACTTTTCCTTTTGCTCAGATTAAAAAGAAGATTGATTTATCTTCTATCTATCTTCACCCAAGATTGTTGAATTTAGATTACAATTTAAAATGTAATCTAGGAATTAGACTTGCTCGTCTCGGTTTTGATTGATTGATTGATCAGTGTGGTGTACATTGATTGTCAAGTAGTCCTGCTAAAGCTGAAGTCTAGTGTAAGCCGTGAACAAAAGATAAACAGCTGTAAGTTGCCCGAACTGATGAGAGCCTCGAACAACTGCAATATATCTCTTAATGATGATAGACTATAACTTGATTTAAATAATATCTTCGTAAATCCCTTTGTTCTGAATAATTTCAATTTAGAATTAGAACTTGGAGCGGCCTTACATAGATTCTGACTATGTTCTTAAGTCAAAGATATATTTTGTTGAGGGAACAATGCTCGTTAGACTCATATCAAGTTATTTAATCATGATTACTAAAATATTGATCAATCTTATTAGGTTTTAGGCTCCACAAAGGAGGCTGGTCGACTGTACAGCTGTTTCAAGAACTTCCCGGTTCTATGATCAGCAGTCATTGCCTATCTTCTGCATTCTAAGATAGAATCGGGAGGTTTCTGAAACAGCTGCACAGTCGACAGCTGGTGCCCTCCGCTTTAGGTTCGGGTTCGGGCAGTAAAAATTAGTTTGCTTCTTGGATTTCCTAATTATTCCGAAAACTTCAACTTCGGAGCGGTTTGCTTCCAACCGGTTTAGCAAATCACAGAATCATACCAAAAAAACTGTTGCCATTTTATGATTTATCAATCCCCTGTCGTAAGCCTTTTATGCTCCATCTAAGCCCTATCAGCAAGTACTTAAAAAAAAAAACCCCAAAATTCCTTTTAATTGTATCAGCCAAACTTTCTCACGGCCCAGCCACCTGACGCCTGAGACTGAACCCAATTCCAGCCTGCAGGCTGTGTGATCTTCGACAAAAAACAACAAAAAATACAAAAATACAAAACAAAAAAACCTTCTTCCCTCCCCTACCTTGTATAATTTTCAATGAAGACATCTGTCAGCAAAAATGCTGAGGCGTTTTGTTTATGGCATTTAAGGCAAAGCTGATTTTTATTACCACAACAACAACAACAACTGGCAGGAAAGCCACACGCGACGTTGTCGTCCACATCATTGACACATCGTATGCAAATTAAAAGCGTCTCAGACCCCAGTCTCAGTCCCAGCTCCAACTTGGAGAAGACTCATAAAATCACCGATACAAACTCCAAGGCTCGAGGTCAAAAGGACGCGTCCCATTCGACGCGATCTGTGGCATGAAAGCAGTTAAATGAAACACCGCAAAAATATCAGCGACCGCCCGAGTGGTTCCCCCCTCTCCCCTCACCCTACCCTTTGTGGATGGTTAATCAGGCTCATTAGGTGGCCGCAGCTCATTTATATACAAAATTACGAACATGGCTCGCAGATTTTTGTGGTCTTGTCTCTTCTCAAAATGTGATTAAGTTATTTTGCGGCAGAAAAGGACGGAGGCTGTCGGTTGAGTTAGGTACCCCACACTGTGGCATCGGTTTTCGAACGCTCCATTAACCGTAATTAAGGTATTCTTTCGAGCTCTGCGCTTTCTTTTTGTTTCTCCGCTCATCCTTTTTGAGGTTCAGACCTGGTACCAGCTTTATTGGCTTATGGGGAGCTTGTTGCTGTTGTTGTTGTTGTTGTTGCTGTTGCTGCAGGTACAACCGACACCAAGCACCACCAACCACCACACCACACACATCTTCATCTACGACAACGAAGGCAAAGTCAAGTCTCTGTGTGGGGTTTGCATTTTGAACTGGACGTGCGACCAACCGACTGGCTGCCTTCTGTTGCCTGTTGCCTGTTGCCAATGTCTACAGTTGAAAATATTTTGTTAAAGAAATTTGTGATTGAACTCATTAAAGGACCAAAAGTTGATAGGATGACTACTTTTTTATATTGATTAGACATGAGCCTACTTTTTTTGTACTTTTTTGTGAAATCAATGTACAATACTATATCTTAGCTTTGAAATACCCCAAACAATTCTGTGATGTTTTTATACCAACATATACCGTTTTGAGTAAATGTATTCAAATTGGGTAAAAATCCAATCGCCCATAAGTATGCTATGGAAATTTTTGATTTATAGATATATCGAGCACTAACCGTGAAAATAATTTACAGAGAGAGTTTTTTTCATTTTTTTTTAAACATATTAAATACAGTTCACATTATATCTCTTATAATCTCATATAAACAATAAATACATTTTTAAGTTGCTTTTGGGCGAAATTCACTTTTTTATGGCGCTTACGTTATTTTTGCTGTAACTCTTAGGGAGGGCTGAAACTGAAATGTGGTGAATACGTTATTTAAAATCACATTAATTTATTTTCGAAAAATATATTTGTTATATTTATAAAAATTTTTTAAAATGATAAATTTGGCCAAGTATAGAAAAAAAAAATTTAAGTAAACAATTTTAATCTTCTTCATCTGTTTCATTTAGCGAATTCTTTACATTTTTGGACGATCTAAAGCTGAGATATTCATTATGAAATTGGCTCTACATATTCTTATCGAAAAGAGCTTCAAAGTCATTAAATTTATTAGATTTTTAGTTCCGAAGAATATAAAGTTTTGCGGTTAAAGCTTGGTACGGAGATTCCAGCGAAATACCTGCGAAATCAAAAACTCCATATAAAAAATGTTTTCGCACGGATTTCGCGGGTTGCTGTTTCATGGGTTGGTCTGGAGTTCCGGCGCGAAATAGTCATATCGATATCACGGCGCTGCCAACCGACATCAACGTGTCACGCGATGAGTTATTATTTCGAAGGTGTGAAATATATGTAAACCATAATTTTCGTTGTCACGTTTTGGCGCGGTGTTTAAAAATGAGTTATAAATGGACAACTTTTCATTGGAGGAGAAGGTGGACCTAATTAATTTAATAAATGAGAAACCTGTGCTGTTGAAGCTCACCCATAAGCAGCATTATGATAGCGGCTTGACAAAAATCATCAGGGAAAGTATAGGTGCTGAAGTACTTTGGCCCTAAGTGATTCAATTGTGGATGACGGCCATTCTGTATGTCGATAGGATAAGCTGCACATCTTTTCATAAAAGCGAGATGCCATGGCCCAAACATTCGATTCAGCCCCTTCCCTAGTCGTGTCCGTAGAGCATCATTTGTCTATTAAAATTAAAGGTCACGATGGACCTAGAAGTCATTTAATTATTTGCAAGTAAGGATTAACCAAACTCTGTCTAATTCTATGTGCCTTCACTACCGCTTCTAGCAAATCACAGAAAGTCATTGTAGCAACTATTGCATCGTTACATTGCATTAAACTACTTTATCGAAAATATCATAATTGGCAAAGTTAAAGCAGAAAACAACTTCCAATTTAAGAAATCTGAGTATTTAAGTGGTATGGACTCATAGATGAAAGGGTTGGCTCTTGAACCTTGAATTATTGTAGGCCTCTCGCTAGGTGCCCATACTGTTCGACTTTGAGTAAATGATTCTATTGTACTATGAACGGAACCGACAGGCATAATAATATGACCTGGTTACAAACCCCAAATTTTGATACATTTAATAAACATGAATGATGAAACAAAATACGCAATCATGGATAAGAATAAGGCTTTGTCACGATTTCGTCCTGCACAACTATCACATAAAATCGCTTACAGTTTTACTTTGATCTAGAATAAGAAGGTATTTATAGTTAGCAGTGCAAATCTCATTATATCCACAGAAAACCATATCCATTTCTGTTTGCATTTTCGCAAATACTCAAATTGTAATATGCGTACTTTCTCGCATAAAATAATGTAATGTTTTTACTGTGTAATGTATTTAATACTTTTTGAAGATCGAAGCTTGCTTCCGTACAACGATGCACACACTGAGAAAAACATCAATCTAAAACCAAGATTATAGTCTTGAAACTAAATGAAACTATGTCAGAATTCGACAGAGACGCGATCTGTGTCGTGTTTTAGTTATTAACATTTTCTTCTTTCTGAAAAACTCAAATATAAAAATGTTAGTTATCAATCCGCCGCTAATGGGACTTGAACTCAGTACCTTCTGGGGACTGAACGCACACACGGCATAGCCGCTTAGCTGGCTTTGCCATCGCAGTATAAGAGCCGACATTTTTGCAGGCTGAGTTCTTATACTGCAACTGGTTGCGCCTAAGAATTGACGCCCGATGGCAAAGCCAGCTAAGCGGCCGTGCCAAAAGCTTCAAGTATATGCAGTGTTAGGAAGTACCTAGGTACAAATACCTAGGTACATATCTAGATACATACTTTGTGTACCTTTTACCTTACCTCGGTATTTTTAAATTCCAGTTTAAATTCCTTCTACCTTACCTAGGTCCAAATCTTCATTTACCTTGTCACAAAGTAAGATATAAAGTACTTTAATATGAATGAGAATTTAATTTCAAATGATAGCCTGAGTGGGATTGCCTATCAATTTGATTGTCGATGTGACTATTAAAATAACATAGTCTTGAGCTAATTACTGTGTTAATCCTTAAGACGCTTTAAGTCAAGAAAATACAGAAAACTGTCGTTCTACTAGCATAGAAATAAGGTACATGAACTATCTTTTGAATGGTTTCAAAATTCGATTACTATTCAGAGTTGATTATAAATGACCGCATTTTATTTAACACACAACAAACCAAATTATATTCTAGGACCCTATCACCAGTAGACTTTGCTATCAGCTTAAAGAATTAGGTCTCTAATTTTACTACTTATGAAGTTTTATAAACTTGTCCATATCGCTTTACTTCCTATGTATCTAGGCCAAGACCAAGATCAAATACGTAGACCAAGCTTAAATATATAGATAAAGCCATTTGTGAAGCTTACGCGAATGTGGAACTTAATGATTAATGTTAATTTTTAAAAATATATATCGAAAATTTTAATAATAGGAATTCTAGTCTAAATATTCGGAAAGAAAAAAATTAAAAATATATTTTTCTGACTTAAAACTAAAAAAAAATTGTATGTTCCTGTAGAACTTTTGTGAGTCTCGGAACACAGATTTGTTGTACTGATTTTTGAGAATCTTTTCTTTTTCCGTACACTTTTGTTAAAATTTCGATGAAACCTCAAAGTTTTGGTTGGATAGTTCATGTCATTCAGTTCACAATATACATAATATATATAAACCATGCTTTAAAAAGTATTTAAAAAGTACATTTTTTGTACCTTTAGCTTTATCTAGGTATCTTACCTAGGTAAGAAAATTGAGTATCTTTCCAATCACTGAGTTTATGTGTCTTAGTATTTCATTTGTAAGTCAGTTCTTGTGATGTTTTTGTTTTCGAGTAGTTCTAGTTGTAACAATTTTAAATCATAGTTTTTTATTTTTCTAGTTTGTTAGTTTGTTTGTAGTTGTGAATTAATTAAGTTTTAAAATTAGTCCAAATTAACGTAAGTATTTACATTTATAATTACAGGTGGGTGTTCATTCATAGCAGGTAAGTATATTTGTGACTAACAAACCGGTAAGTATTTTTAGATTTGGTGTGTGTTTGAGATCAGGTAGTAGTATAATCAGGTGAGTATTTTGATTGGTAACTAACTAAGGAAATTTTTCCTTTTTTTTTATGTAGACGGTAAGTATAGGATAAATGGTAAGTTTGTGGGTTATAATAGGTGGATATGTTATGGCTAGATCTTTCGTTCAGCCAGATAGGTTGGGTGGATCCTAAGGAGTCTTCTTCTAGCCCTGATCCCATTGATCCGTCGTTTTCTGAGGAGTCTTCTTGCAAAGCTGTTTGGGTGGCATGCGACTTTATCCAGGTATCGCGCTGACTGTTTGTTTATGGTGTCGCCAACCATAGGGACCCCACAACCTCGCTCTATGTTACGTGTGCGTAAATACCTGTGATACGTCTGAGTATTCTAGCCTGAAAACCAAATATTTTGTTCAGGTTGGTTTTTGCCGCTATGCCATACACCTGAATGCCGTATCTCCAAATTGGCGCAAGGATAACCTTATAAATAAGGACCTTATTCCGGAACGACAGTTTGTTGTTGGCATAAAGAAGCCACCCCATCTTTGTCGCCTTGGTTCGCAGTTTTCCAGCTACTTCAGCGATGTGTTGTTTGAACGTGAGTCGCTTGTCCAGCATCACACCTAGTTTTATGTTCTATGTTGTGCGAAAGGAGATTTGCATTGCAAGCGAAAACTGTATTTTTTTTTTATTTTTTACTGTAGGAACTTTACTTTACAGAAAACTGTAGGATGGTTGATAAGTTGCGAGATGACAAATCTTTAAAATTTCGATCTCGTTATTAGTTAACGGCAACTCATTTTCTGAACATGTTTTTCCCTCTGTATAGGTATGCTGCCCCACATACTTTTACGCGTTGTATCCTTTGAGCAACCAGATCTATCTATTTTATAAGGTGGAAAGCCGGAAACTATTCAGTTATGCTGGGACCTGCACTTCTAGCTATTTTGAATAAAGTATATGCCATATTCCAGCTATTTCTATAATTAAAAAACAAAAAATATAATAAATCTGAAATAATTTTTAGCTATTTTCTTCTATAACTAACTATAAATTTTGAAATCTTGCTCATAAATCATCACTTTCTTTTTTTTAATTTCAATTATTCAGATTTGTTTCGTTTCAATATTCTGCTGATCACAATTGTTCTGAAGAAGCTCTGAAATCCATTAAACGGTTACAAAAATTGGTTGATTTATCTCACCAATTAGAAAGTCGAGTTAAGCCGTGTGGAAGTTGATAGTTAGAAGCCGAATATCCCAATCAGTTTTTAGAAAAGGGCATCAGCAATTAAGGAAACTATTAAAAGGGTATTACGTAAATCTCTGAAGGGTTTGGATGACACAGAACTTCGTGATATTTCAGTTTCTTATTTGAAAATCTAAAAAGACGGTTTGTGCTTAATTTGATTAATTTGATTAAACAGGATTGAATACTTCGATGATATGAGTTAGTTAATGCTTAATTGAAGTTTTTTCAATGATTTTTATGGTTTATGATTCAAATTGTTATATTCAGGACTGTTCCCGTTGTCGATTTCAGAAATCACAACATTTGCCAATTCCGATTTTGAATTTGATAGATCGGAATTGGAATAATTTGGAGCTCCAAGAAACGATGAAAGAAATCGGTTAAAACAGTTTGCCAACGAAACAGTCGACTAAAGATAAATTGAAGTCTTAAGCTTATTTGCACTAAAAATTGTATTTTAAAATGAAAGTCCAATTGATTTTGATTGGAAACATTAATTGAAATGCAATTTTCATTAATTAAATAAAATATTTCGTTCATGTATCTAGATTTTATAACAGGACAATAAGTTTTACCTTTGTAGCAACATATAGGTAACATAGAATGCTTCTTTGTTAAGCAAAAATTTTTATAGCTATCTTTTATAGCTATTTTAAATTAATCTTTGCTATTTTGGGCCATTTTTAAGCATATATTTAGCCATTTTTGAGCTTCAATAGTTGGCAACAATGCCCTTGAGGTTGTAGTTGATTACACGTTGTTGCTCTGGAGTAAGCTTATCCCTTGCTTGGGAGGAACTTCATTGCCCTGTTGTCTTTATTGTCGATGCGTGGGCTGTCAGTTCCTTGATTTCACCTTTCACCTAGGTGAAGTTGATTAGGGGCCACTAGAAGGGCCATTTGGATGGAGCTATTCTGATCTTTGCGATGGTTTTTGAAACAAGCTTCGAACATAAATTCTTTAGCCAATCGAATCAAAACTACAAATCCAATTCTTTTAAAATCTCACCATATGTTTTAGGACGGATTCGAACCTCTTGAGCTTGTAGCACTATTCGTAACCGATCCTTGTGTAAAATATTAGTTAAATATTTCGGTTTCACTCAAGAGTCCTTGCATTAATATTGTATCAACTAATTTGCTTCTCTCAGTGTATGTTGGTCAACATGTTGACCTCTTTGGATATTATTTATGAAGCTATTAGTAAAGTGTGTGAACATATTTGCTTTTATACACACACACACACACACACACTCTCACACTGCACACCCATACACTCAACTGGCTGGAAAAAGGACCGCACAGAGCTACAAATTGCCTTAAGCCGTGGGGCCGTTTTTTTTTTCTTCTTCTGTTTTTGTTGGCTTTTGCTTAACCAAAACTGATTTAATTTTTACCTCAATTCGCAATCCATTGCTCTTGACCAGGCCACCAGAGGCACCCAAAAAAAAAAAAAAAAGAGGAGAAAAAAAAATTCTGCAAAAGGAAGAAGAAGAAACAACGCCCCAGCGCCCAACTTGATGAGTTAATAGGAATCGAGTTACATTCCAGGCAAAAGAGCCAAGTTTTGGTCCCGATCCCGGTTCGGCTGCTCTGTGGGCCCGCACATGGCGTGCTACATTTTTTATTGCCGCTGCCGCTGTGGTTGATGATGATGATGATGGGTCGACTGGACAGGGACATGGTCGTTTGATGGCTACTCCTGCTGCAGTTCTCTATGTGTGTTGGTGTGTGTGTTGGAGTATTGACAGATTTAATTAACTCATCCGCAGGTTAAGCAGACATTTTGTAGGCAGTTAGTTTTGGGTTATCCTTCTACAGCCTGTGGCTTCTCGTATACCCTGGGCAGACATCCGGTGTCGTATGTTCGCCATGCACTCGTATCTCTTTCGTTTTGATAATTTCCGTTTTTCAACTTGAATGAACCGTTGACGATGTGATGTAGTCGACGTATGTGGATCCATGTGACAGTGGGTGGAAATAATCGAAAATAAATTGAATTGATTTGGGAACTGAGTATTGTGTATCGAATACTGAGTATGGAGTACGGAGTTCCGATTATCGCACAACATACATAGAATTAATAAACAACCAGCAGTTAAGATTCAATTAGGGCGCCTAACTCCAAATATTGTGATAGCACATTGGCTCGGCATTGCGTGAGCCACAGACAGAGCGGCCGCTATAAAGCGCCCCATACACCACTCAAATTTTTGCGCAAAACGCTAATGTGTGTTAGTGAAATATGTGTGTATGCGTGCAAATCGAGACCAAAATCAAAAGCATTATGATTTTTTGGGTTTTTTGCTCAAATTTTTAGGAGTGTTTGTGTGGTGAGTGCAAATTGTGCTCAGTTTGTAGCAAGTCGTCGGCGCGTGGGCTACTTGCAATCATGGAAAAAGAAGCGGAGCAGAATTTTATTTTGGAATTCATAGAAGTGTATCGTTCTTTACCTTCTCTGTGGAACATAAAAGCGAAGGAGTACACCAACAGAGACATAAAGAACTCCCAATATAAAATTTTTATAGAAATAGCAACGAATAGAACGAATTAGGCATGGCTTATCTTTGGAAGATCACCCAACCACGGTTCGCATACCAAAAATTAAAATACACTGTACTGTGCTATGCGTTTTGATTGGCGAGTGCTGAGTTTTGAGAATTGAGTTTTGAATACTGAGTATCGAGTATTGAGTGTCGAGTACTAAGTATCAAGTGGTGAGTATCGTGTATCGAGTACCGAGTATCGAGAACTGAGTATCGTGAACTGAGTATAGAGTACTGAATATCGCGTACCGTGAATCGAGTATTGAGTATGGAATACTGAGTAGGGAGTACTGAGTTTCGAATACTGAGCAACGAGTATTGAGTAGCGAGTACTGATTATCAAGTACTGAGTCTCGAGTACGAGGTATTGTGTATCTAGTACTGAGTATTCAGAGCTGAGTATTAAGCCCTGAGTATCGAGCACTGAGTACCGCGTATTGAGTATAGAGTACTTAATAACGAGTGCTGAGTATCGAGTATTGAGTTTCGAGTACTGAATATCGAGTACTGAGTATCGAGTATGGAATACTGTGTATCGAGTACTGCATTCTGAGTAGCAAGTGCTGAGTTCGAGTACCGAGTATCGTTTATTGGGTTCTGAGTATCGTGTACTGAGTTTCAAGTACTGAGTAGAGAGTACTGAATATTAAGTACTAATTAACGAGAATCTAGTATCGAATACTGAGTATCGAGTACTTAGGATACAATATTAAGTATCGACTTCTAGGTATCATGTTCGGACTTGAACATGATACTCAACTCGGCCCACACGTAGTGTTAATCTCATATTTAAATATGTAGCCTATGTGTCATAAACATGCCACCTTATGTAATAGTATTAAATATTAATAGCCGCAGTGACGAGGATCAGCCCAGCCCAGCAGACACAGCACTTGAAAAGGATCAACCATGGGAACCACTTGAAAAGGGCATCCTGTGCACTTAACATGCATCGTGGAAGGCAATGTGTAGTCCTTCCACGAATGCATTTCTATATTTATACACGCGCAGCTATCTTACAAATACTGCCTTAGTTAAGATTAGAAATAAGGGATGAGAATTTATGAATAAAAGGTACCTTGCTCAGACTGAGCAGGTTAGTACAATTGAAACCTGCAACAAGCGTGCTCGATAAAGGTGTATAAGTAAATACATTTTTTGGTCCTTCGAGCCGGATCTACTTGAAGGATTGGTAGATCCGTGCAGTGTTAAGCGTTTTCCGTGGCTTAGGACAACGGATTCGGTGGTTTTTAATTAAAAACTGTAAATTAATACAACAGGGTCTACTTGGTGACCTAATTAAAAACAATAATCAAACGCGAAACAAATAAGTAAATACATTTTTTGGTCCTTCGAGCCGGATGTTCGATTTTCAAAATTGTTGTAAGCGCTACACATTTTTTGGTTGATCGAAATCCGTGAAGTGGGTGCGAATATGGGTATATTCGACATAACCATGGCGCATATCAAACCTTATGAGGAGGCGAGATTAAAGGTCAATATGAGTGACCACGCCATGCAGGACGCCGGGCCATCACAACGAAATGATGTGCAGCGGTACACGACGCCCACACATGCTACCGAAGCGGACAGCTTTGGCTCTGCAAACCCAATAGACGAATTGGCAAAACTATTGGATTCACTTGCAGGAAAACTAAGTCAAGCTATTGAAGAAGCTAGCAAATGCTTCATGGAATTGCACACTGATAACATATTTAAGCACAATTCCAAGATTGAAGTTATGCTTGGGGAGTTGGAAGAAACGCAGAACAAGCTGAGGACTATGAATAATCTCAGCCATTTTGACAAGATTCTCGATCTGAGAATAGAGGCCATTACGATGATGGAAATTCTGGATGTCAGAAAGCAGCGTCTAAAAAAGTCAAGTGTGGTGAAGCCAGTATTGCCTCTATCAGCTGCACCGGCAATACAAATGCCCACATTTAGTGGAAACCCCAAAGATTGGCCAACATTCCATGGCTGGTTTAAGCAGGCAATCCACGAGAGAGCAGACTTCGGGGATGGCATCAAGATGTATTACCTGAACGCGTGTCTTAAAGGGGAAGCAAGAAGTTCCCTTACTTCCTCCCTTATGCAAGAACCTTCTTACTATACAACAGCATGGGATCGTATATGTAAGAAAAATGAAGAAAGCTGGAACAGATTTCCAGAACAGCTGAAAGTCAGTAAGCCACATCTGGAACCAGCATGTACTTCAGTTAGAGAGACACCTGCAACTCCCAAGAAACCAACTTTCCTGTTATTCAAAGGCACCCCGAGGCGGGTAAATAAAAAAGATAAGCTGGTAGAAGATGCTGCTAGTAATGCCCACAAGGCACCTTCAACAATTTTGGCTGAATCGAAGCCTGCCGACGAAGTCCATGAGTCCAGCCACCGAATTCCAAAAACTGGATCAACAACTCCAAGAAGAAGAACATGCTGAGCAGCTCAAAGGGCAAGTAATGGAGGTGGGTCACACTCAGCAGGAAAGCGGACCCACAATGGAGAAGAAGGACAAGGATGTTTTTCAGGCCCGTGAAAAGCTGGCGGTCGACTATGGACAACAGGAACACGTCGACAAGGATGTCATTCAGGCCCGTGAAAATGTTGGATATAATTCTAATAATATGTGCAAACAAGAAATTAATCTGGAGGATGGCAAGCACACAAAGGCGATGCAAGCAAGCAGTCCTTTTAAACTGGAGTCGCTGGCCAATATGGAGTCGTTTGGTAAGGCGGGAGATGCTCAATTGGACTCGCAATTAGATGATCTTATCGACAACGATATCCTGGCTGACGGCATCAAGAAAGAATCAATCAACATACCAGAACGTACGGTAGAGGATACCACGACTTTGTGCTCGAGCATCGAGCAACTCACCGTTAAGAGGGATGAACCACAATTTAACCACGGGCGGCTCTGTACAGTGGACAGTGCCAAAACAGACGGACACCGCAGGACTACAATGCGGTCGAAGACCATTTGGGCTTTTAGGGCCATTTATTTCCGAAACTTCTTTCCTATTTTGCAGGCAAGGAAATCTATCAGCACGAGCAAAGATGCAGACGAAGTCAGATCGCTTAAACCAACACCAAATGGGTCCGCTTTGGACAAGACAAAGGAACTGCAGCGCCTATTTAGACATTTAATTAAAGTCTATGGATCTTACGGAAGAGTAAGACACAAACTGGATGACTGGTTGTCGCATTTTAGGCCCCCCGAGAATGTTCGGACTTGAACATGATATTCAACTCGGCGCACATGTAGTGTTAATCTCATATTTAAATAAGTAGCCTATGTCGCCATGTGTGTCATAAACATATCACCTTATGTAATATTAATAGCCGCAGTGACGAGGATCAGCCCAGCCCAGCAGACGCAGCACTTTCAGCAGCACTGTCACATTTTTCAACGAGGCGCATACACACTCAAAGCCTTCTTCTGATGTCGGATTTTTCTATAAGCCTGCCTTTGGGATTCTCAAGATGTTTTGATATTGGAAGACACATGACTAATTATGTTGCATTATTTCCCTCTTGCAGTTAAAATTTTCCTCTCACTTTAAATATAATTGCATATTTTCGCTTTCTAGCTCTTAACGCTTCAGCTATGCATAGTTTATCAATCAGTCAGTCGGTACAAAACTCTCTTGTTAATCATTTAGCTTTCACTTAATGGCACTCCGAACCACTGTGCCGCCTGATCGCCTCAAACCCAAAAAAAAAAAAAGAAAAGAATATTTGCCTTCTTCTTTTTTTTTTTTTAGTGATCTATCAGAACGCATCTAAAACAAAAATCAAATGAGCCATGCAAAATGCCGCCAAAAGGTTCCACTCGAACCTCTTTTTCCTGCTTTCAATTTTGGTGTATTTTTTTTTTTTTTTGTACTTTGTGAAACAAAAGCAAAGCGAACTGCGGCGCGTTTTTGATCGAAAGTTGATTGAGCAGGGGCAGACTTCTGCGACACAAAGTCTACTCAGGCCAAGGAGGACAACACGGCTAATCTGCACTTGGGGGGACAAAAAAAAACGAACTTCAGCTTGTTAGCAAGAGCCTTTTCAGTCTCCTTTGTCTTTCCACTAAAGACAATTAGTGCGAAGCGAAATTTGAATAAAGCGACATTTATTTGACAGCCCGTCAAGAGTCTGTCGGCAAATCTTTAAACAAAAAATAAACAAAAAAAAAAACTAAAGTTGGATTTCATGCGAAATTTTTGCATAAAGTGCAGTCATGTGGGAAAATATTTTTTTTTTTTTCGGCTCTGCTATACATACAAGTTGATTATATCTAACATAGAGCAAGCGGCATTTTCCACAAACGACGATGGAAAATTTTTTCAAAGACAACAAGTCGCCAGAGCTGCAGCAACAACAGCAACAACAACAAACAAATTAACGTTGCGGCAAGTAAACAAAATTAATTAAATGACATGAATTTGACGTGACAATGTTTTTTTTTTTTAGTTTTAGTATTTTTATTTGATTGCTCAACTTTTGGCCACAACATCGTTAGCTTCGTGCGACGACTTCAACTGCCAACTATACTAGCACATTGATGATGACGCTGACGACTAGACATGCTGCAGACAATTGCTTTTGCAATTTTTATTTTCGAAAAATACTCTTTCAAAAGGGGACAAGGTT
Source organism: Lordiphosa magnipectinata (assembly GCA_037044535.1). Lineage (NCBI taxonomy): Eukaryota > Metazoa > Arthropoda > Insecta > Diptera > Drosophilidae > Lordiphosa > Lordiphosa magnipectinata. The sequence continues at coordinate 7,669 of JBAMBO010000642.1, read as the reverse complement.
AGTTTTGGAATGGTTTTGTGCAAAAGTATGTAACAGGGAGAAGGAATCATTTCCGATTCTATAAAGTATTTATATTCTTGATCACCACAGATCTCAGAGATGGTAGGAGATAGAGGTTTAAGATATATATACTTCTTAAAGATAAATATCGGATGAAATAGCTATGACCAAAAGTCATTTCCAATCAAAAATCAGTTTTGAAATGGTGTGAAAATTCAGGCCATTTTGTTTATTTAATATAAAACACAGTTTAGGTTTAGTTGGTTTATTGCAGTAGCGTCTCGCCACGGCGAATGAGTCTAACAGAATGCCAAGAGTTGAATGTGTTACAGATGTAAGATAATAGGCGGGATGTGATTGAGTAATGAGCTGCTAGTGATGTGCGAACCAGTTGGAACGGTGATTGGAGCTGGATGAACTGAATGAACTGGAACCGCCACAGCCACTCCCCCCTAAATGATGCGTTTAGTCAACTGGTTAACAGGGAAGTTGATGCGGAATGCCGGCCCGTACATCCACGATATGTTGCGCATGGTTCCAGCGTTCGGAGGCTCAAGAGGTTTCCTTACGTGGTTGCCCTACCTGTAGCTTACCTGGTTGTTTGTCTGATTGTTTCGCAGGAATATGGGATCCATATGATTTGAAATGTTTGAGTGACGTTCTTTTTTCCGTAAGCTCGAACATTCAATCAAGATATGGACGTGAAGACTTAAGCTGGATGTCGTCGGGTCCGAACCGGACATGTGCGCCTGCATATGAGTGTAGATCAGCCAACCATCGGTGTCTTTTTGACAAGGTGGATTGGACTGGACCAAGCGTTCTTTATGCCCGGCTGAAGAAGCTCCTTGAACTCTTATCTTCTCTACTAACAGGCTTGGGTAGTTGCTGTTGAGCTCCGACTATGAGTTGCGAAGCATTTATTATTGTTTTGTTGTTTTTGGGAGTGCTTGCATGTGTTTCTGGGCGTGTGCGTCCTTGGGCGTTGCGTTGAAAGCTTTAAAGTCAGTTTGGAGCTAGATAGTAGCAACCAAAGTGTGAGACTAGAGTTACCGCACTCACTAATCAATCCACCCCCATCCCTTTTCCCGGCGGGACTACCGTTAAGTATTAATTCGCGGGGGGGAATGCCCAAGGGTCACCTAAGTAGGATTCTCTCCTATGAATAAGAATTTCGCAGTCGTTCTGCGGATCGCAGTTTTTGGGTTTTGAGGCCTGGTGGTTTTTTCTGGGTACCATTAGAAATCCAAGAGTATCTTTGACGTTTTGGCAAATGCCAATAGTTGTTTGGGAGACTTCCTTGCCGCCTCTTCAAGAGAGGTGAGAATTGGTGAGTGCAGATGTCTTAATTTTGTCTTAGCGATCGCTGGGCAGCTGCAGAAGAGGTGTTCCAGAGTTTCGACGACTCCAGGTTCCTTACATTTCATGCAGATGTCCGTTGTCGTGATTTCTAGCTTTTTCGCGTGAGCAGCTGCTACACTAAGAAAAAACTAGAACGAATAATTTGAGTACGAACGCTCTTGAAAAAAAAATTAGTCGCTCTTGGAATCGAGACAAATTCGTTCTAAACGTTCTCAATTTTGTTTTTTATAGGCAAGGGGGGTGAGGGCAACTTAACTTTGAGAGAGTAGCGTTGGAGTCGCTCTCGCACAGTGAGGGCGCATGCGCAGTTGGTCGTTGAGAGAATGAGAGCGCAGAGAGTGAGAGCGCATGCGCAGTTTATTGTGAGATGCGTACGAAAGGCAACTGCGTTTATTTATAAGTGTGATTTCGTCGCGTCTTCTAGCTTACGGAAGTTAGCTGAACTCGTTAAGCTGCCCGTCGCCTGTGTGTGTGTGTTTCAGTCTTTCAAGGTACCGTGTTCAAGTCCCAGAAAAGTAAGTAAAAAAAAAAAAATATCTATGTGGCGTTATCTCAAAATCAATCACAGTTTAAAACAAAGTTTGGTTTTGGTGGTTTGGTTGATAATGGTGAGTGGGGAGGGGGGAGGGAGACGGACAACGTCGGTGTCGGGTGTCGGATCGGTAGTGTCTCTTCTACCACAGATGAGTGTAGGAGTCAGGTACACAGTGTACCTGAGTGTAGGAGTGACCAGTTAGTATGCCTATAAGCAGTCTACAGTCTCTTCTTTGGAGCTGTAGCGCATATAGTGCATGAGTTTTTTGTATCTTGTCTTATACAGATTTTCTGAGATTCTGCAGCCGGTTGTGTTCTTCCAGTTTTCCTCTGCTTTTTTCTCCGCTATCTCCTCCATCGTGCTGTATAGCGTCTGTACGGAGATAGGTATGTTTATATAGATAGGCTGTAATTTAAAAAAAAGGACCTAGTAGCTTACATATTGACAAGGTAAAAGAAAATTAAGACCTAAGTAAGGTAAAAGGTACTCGAATTTGATAATACAGAGGTAAGGTAAAAGGTACACAAAAGATGTATCTAGGTATGTACCTAGGTACATACGGCCCGCCCTGAGCGGCAAATTTTGCTCATCTAACGGATTCGAAAGGTAAAGAAAGCCAAATATTTTTACATGATATTTGACAGCACCCCGACATTTCTCACAAGGACCAGACAAGCCAAGTATTGAGTATGTTGTAATTGAATATCAAGAAGTACAAGTTGTCGAATCATTTATAGATTTCATTGAAAGCTATGATAAAACTGCTCAAGGAATTTCAAAAATGATTTTGTACAAGCTTGAAGCTGATGGGTTAAATATATTGAACTGTAGAGGCCAGGCTTATGACAATGCTGCTGTTATGGCTGGAAAACATTTAGGAGCTCAGCAAAGAATTAAAGAAATAAATGCTAAAGTCGATTTCGTACCATGCTCAAAGCATGCTTGCACGCAGCATCAGTTGAGTCAGGGGCAGTAACTTTTTCGGTATCTTAGAGCGTTGCTATGTATTTTGGTATCAACTACTGGAAAAAGCTTAAAAAGGGTACAAGATATGCGTTGGAGCGCGAGAGATGATGCCGTGATTGTGACACGAAATCATTACTAAGATATATTGGCCACTCTAGAAAAGTTGACGGATATGAATGAAAGTTTAAGCACTAGAACAGACGCAGGAACTTTGGTGGTTGCAAAGCAGTCATTTTCTTTTCTTTGTTTCTTAGGCCTTTGGCACCTTGTGCTGGTTGAAGTAGAAGATGCCCAAAAATATCTACAAACAAAGGGGCTTAACATAACTTTGAGCGCTCAGAAAATAAGAGGTTTGCAGACGACGTTACTGTAAAAGCGAGAGGAAAGGGCAGACGGCGCTCTTAGCTATGCTAAAGATATGGCTGAAAGCCTTGGCATATCAATGGATCCTCCTAGGCGAAGAGTAAAAGAACATCTTTTTGACAATGGCAGTTAAGACGTTAATTTGTCGTACAAAGGCGAAATAGGGTGAAAGCTATTCGAATCGATAAACAAAATCATCACAGAAATAACAATAGCAATCAGCAATTGCAGGATTTGCCGAGCTAGTTTGCTTACCTCTCTCCTTATATATTTTACTGGATTACGATGACACGAAGTGGCTCAGTTTAGTGCATTTCGTAGGTAACCTACTTGATGAAGTTAATGTGGAGGAATTTCAGACGGAGCGCTTGCGTCTTCGAGCTTTTGTAGCTGACGCAGGGAGCACCGATAAAATGACAAACGAGAAGGCTAAGCTAACTTCGTCTGTGCCGAAGTTTTTATACCCTTGCAAATGCTGTTTTTGAAATAACAGAGTTTAAGAACGCTTATATAAAAATCAAAAACTTTTGTAACTAAAACCCATTTTCCGACAGATGAACATCTGATTTCGACCAAATTTCGCTAATCTTTTTGAAAACATATAAAATTAACAATCGCCGAGTTTAAGAACGATAAAGTGGAAAACAAAAAAGTTTTTCTCACTAAGACTCATTTTCCGACCAATCGGTCCTATGGCAGCCTTAAGATATAGTCATCCGATTTCGACCAAAATTTTCAAATTAGTTTGGAAGCGTTTAATATTAATAATTAACGACCTTAAGAACGATTTACGTGAAAACAAAAATATTTTTTTCACTAAGACCTTCTTTCCGACCGATCGGTCCTATGGCAGCCATAAGATATATAGTCATCCGATTTTGACCAAAGTTTGCAAATCTGTTTGAAATCATATAATATTAATGATGGACGAGTTTGAGGACGCTAACATTAAAAACAAAAAAGTTTTTCTTACGAAGACCCATTTTCCGACCGATGGTTCCTATGGTAGCTATAAGATATACACTTGGCCCTCGCTTAACACGGGGGTTACGTTTCTAGAAAACCTCGTGTTCAGCGAAATCGTGTTAAGCGAAACATGAACTCAGTACAAAATAAGGGGTTACGTTCCTGAAATTCAAAATTGGCAACAAAAAATTTTTTTTTGTTACTATGTATATGCCTGAAATATATGTATAAAATTCATATTTTCAAAATTAAAAGTTGGTATTAAATTAAAAAAGTTATTTCATATAACTAACAGGTTAAACTTTTTAAAAACTCAAAAATGTTAAAAGTAAGAAGATCATATGTTTCTATTTATATCAAATTTGCAATGCATTTGGTTTCATTTATAGTTTAAGCCGTTTTGTTTCAACATGTTTTCTCCTTATCAAAAAAATCATTCATTCTCGATTGTTTAATGGCTTTTATAGCTTCTTTATAGCACTCCCTACAAGTCCAAAAGTATTTTTTCCAACTCTCTCTTTAACTTAAGTCGTCTCTCGATGACCGGATCTGAATTTAATAAGCACGATTCCAAGCTGCTAGCATATGCGAATCCTTATTGGACCTTTTCTATCATTAAACTAATCGGGTCGGATTGCTTCAGAGCTGCTGTCATCTGATTTCGAATTGTTTGCTTCATTCACAGCAATCTCAAGCAATGATTCGTCATTAATTCCTTCATCTTCAAACAACTCTTGCGCATCATCAAATGCCATGTCGTCGGAACGATCTTTTTGTGCCTTAAAGCAGGGAGCTACTTTTTCATTCTTTGACAAAAAAGTTCGATTTGTCATTTTTTTTCAGTAAAGTTAAGTTTCAACAGCATTGAAAACTTGGTCAAGCATGAATTCCTCTTCTTCAATGAACCCCTGAATTTCATCTGGGTATGCGGTAGCAGCTCCATCATCGGGCGATGCCGCTTCGCCTTTAAATTTGATGCTATGAATGGAGAACCGTTTTATAAATTTCACGAACCATCTATTACTAGCAACGAAATCTATGCCGGAAGAGGGCTCTCTATTTTGCTTGAGCAGTTCATAAATCGTGAGTACCTTTTCCTGAATGATCCGCTGGCTTAAAGGAATCTTTTTTTCCTCGCTATCGTCAATCCAAATGCTAAGTGCTCTTTCCATTTTCTCCAAAATAGATGCTCTACTGGTAAATTTTGTAGATATAGATGACCCAATCAGTTTCATTTTTTTTTGATAGTGGGAACTGTTGCCTCATTCAAGTCAAGGCTTCTTGCAATTTCCGTGGCAGTTTGACCATTGTCTAAGCGGCTTAGAATTTGTATTTTTGTTTCTATAGAAATGACTTTTCGTTTTAAAGGAGTTCTGTTCTTTGTTTCTCCCATTGTTAAAGCTGAAATTGATGTATTTTATTTATTAACTTTTTGATTTAATCAAGCTGTACCAACTTTTTGCACCAACTTTTTGCGATACTTTGCAATCGTGTAAGAATGAGGTTTTCAGCGTGTTAAAAGGGGGAAGGTAGCAAATTTGTAACCGTGTAAGACCGAGTTCGTGCTAAACGAGTCCGTGTTAAGCGAGGGCCAAGTGTAGTCATTTGATCTTGACCAAAATTTACAAATCGGTTTGAAAGCACATAATATTAATAATGGCAGAGTTTGAGGACGCTAACATTGAAAACAAAAAAGTTTTTTGTAAATTTGACTTCCGCCACGGGCGGCATAACCGCCACTGGGCAATGTCATCGGTGAACCCAATTGCTGTGGCTCCTGGTGGCAATAGAAGATGCAGTATACCATCGTACATTATATTTCAGAGCAGTGGCCTGAACCTTGTGGAACACCATGATCAGACTCGAACGTACGTACCCTGTTGCTCAGGTAATCTTCCACGATTGCAGTGAGATATGGGGGCACATCTATCGCACTAAGAGACCGTAGGATATGATGCCACCCAAGTAATACTCTTTGCTACCAAACAATCAGCGTTGCCCTTCAATGGCTTGAAAGGGAATATTGTGCAGCTCACGGACTGCGTGAATAGTGGAACGTCTCTTCCGAAACCCGAAATGCAAAGAAAAGATCCATGCATCCACTGCGTCCACCAGTCGTGCTTGAATGATGCGCACTAATATTTTCTCCGTTGTGTCCAGCATACATAGTTCCAGCCTTTGCACAGTGTGTCGTTTAGAACAATCTAGAAAATGAATATTATTATATTATACTCTGTACCGAAGGTACATAGAGTACATATATTAAGTTTGTGCAAAAGTATGTAACAGGGAGAAGGAATCGTTTCCGATCCTATAAAGTATATATATTCTTGATCAGCATCAACAGCCGAGTCGATATAGCCATGTCCGTCTGTCCGTCTGTCTGTCTGTCCGTCTGTCCGTCTGTCCGTCCGTATGAACGAAGAGATCTCAGAGATGGTAAGAGATAGAGGTTTGACATGTATGGGGCATATATTTCTTATACTTGCAGGCAGATCAAGTTTATTTTCAATTTTTGCCACGCCCCCTCCCGCCCCCGCAATTTGGAAAAAACGTCATATCTCCTACAGTTTTGAAGATAGATCGTTCGTACCTTTTAGAGATACCTTGTACACAAAATTATTTATCGATTTGCTGAAGGAATGATAAAGATCGGATGAACGATACTCAAGTTATGAGCAAAAAACGGCCAGTAAACACCCAGCACCACCCCACCCACCACCGCAGCTATTGAACGGCAATCTTAGTGAGAGAGAGAGAGTGAAACTTAGAGATGAGCGCGTATAACTCGTGAGCAAATGCGAGCTGAGACGTTAAGGGTACAGAGTATGTTATAGTCGGGCTTGACCGACTTTCTTTCTTGTTTTATGATGTTTTTGTACTTATGAGGTAGAAATAGGAAAAAAATTGTTCCAGAGGGGGGGTCGGACATTCACCTGTCGTTAGTTAGAGGCACTTAAGAATTAGAGATGGATTCTCCATGTAATATTTTAATTATGAAAGTATTTATCAAAGATAAGATTTATGGAAGAAAAATTATTTAGTTTTAACGTAGAATTATCGGTGAGTTCCAATATTGTGAGTATCATAGCGTCAAACTCATTTGAGGCGAAGAGATTGAGAGATGCTTGGCCCTGGCCCTCATGAAGGTGCTGTTTGAGCCAATTTTACTTTACATCGAACACCAACTTGTAACTAGACTTTCAGTCTATCGAAAAAATTCAACTTTGTGCAAATCAGTGCAAAACAAACTTATGCATTTTGAAAAGACCTTTAAACGACCTTTAATTTCGCGTCAAGCCCAAATTGAAACAAACCGAAACTATAAACTTTCTATCCCATTTAAAAAAAAAAAATCGTTGAAAATATGCAATTTTTAAAAGCTTCACAACTTTTTTAGTCAAATAGTTTTTTGTCCACTTTTTATGCAAAATTAACTAAATAATTTAAAACAAAAAATTATGGCGCATATACGTTTCT
>JBAMBO010000641.1:0-243548 GCA_037044535.1 Lordiphosa magnipectinata | reverse complement strand
GCATATACATGCATGACTAAATTTTCCCATGACACACACTCTTTTTATACCCTTGCAAAGGGTATTTTAATTTTGCCCAGAAGTTTGTAACGCATAGAAATATTTATTTCTGAACCCATAAACTATATATATTCTTGATCAAGGCGACGAGCTGAGTCGATTGAGCTTTGTCCGTCTGTCTGTCTGTCCGTCTGTTTCTACGCAAACTAGTCTCTCAGTTTTAAAGCAATCGAGCTGAAATTTTGCACAGAGTCTTCTTTTTACTGCACGCTGCTAATATGTCAGAACCGACCGGATCGGATGACTATATCTTATAGCTGCCATAGGAACCATCAGTCGAAAAATGGGTCTTAGTGTGAAAAACTTTTTTGTGTTCAATGTTAGCGTTCTCAAACACTTCCTATTAATATTATATGTATTCAAACAGATTTGCAAATTTTGGTCAAAATCGAATGACTATATCATATAGCTGCCATAGGACCGATCGGTCGGAAAATAAGTCTTAGTGAAAAAAAACTTTTTTGTTTTTAAGTAAATAGTTCTTACGGTCGGTGATTATTAATATTTAACGCTTTCAAACAAATTTTAACAAGTTGATCGACATCGGATGACTATATCTTATGGTTGCCATAGGACCGATCGGTCGGAAAATGTGTCTTAGTGAGAAAAACTTTTCTGTTTTAAATTTTATCTTTCTTAAACTCGGCGATTGTTAATTTGATATGTTTTCAAAAAGATTCGCGAAATTTGATCGAAATCAGATGTTTATCTGTCGAAAAATGGGTTTTAGTTACAAAAATTTTTCATTTTTATTTAAGCGTTCATAAACTGTGACGTTTGCATTTGCAAGGGTATAAAAACTTCGGCACAGACGAAGTTAGCTTGGCTTTCTCGTTTTGTTGTGATTTTGGTTCAACGAGACGTCGCAGTTTTACCTAAAAATATTGTCTCTTCTAATTTTGGGAAAGACTTAGGATTCTATACGTTCCCAATTATGGACAAGCATTGTTGATGCTGCTGTGAAATGCACAATCCTCATATATTTACTAGAAATGTTCGCGGGACGCAAAATATCGCTAGACCCGAAGTTCACAACGAAGTTGTGCGGGAGAGGTAAATATTTTCAGCATCAGAAAGGGATTAAGGAAGTGAGTTTCCGAGCGATGGGATAAAATTCAAATACTGATCCAAAATTGGACTATCCGAATGGATCATGTAGTAATTTGCAAAAAAAAACTTCTTAATGGATCACCCGTTACTAGGGAGGATGAAAAGTAACCTCCATGGGAATGAAAAAAATGTTTTGAAAATTTTTATTTTTTTATTTTATTCAATGCAGTCCCTTTTAAGGTCGATACACTTAAATTGGGTTTTTGCGACCTGTTTTTGATTTAGTCAAACTTCTTGTTGGTGCTGACTCAAAGGTCAGGATTGATTATAATTAAATACGAATCAATACCATTTTTAAACAGAGATAACTCACAACATTTCGGAATAGCAATGGTAAGTCTGGACAGGCTGTTTGACCAAAATTCACTCATCAGCAGACGTTGTTGCTTTTTACACTTCAAGCCCTAGTCAAACTTTCTACTTAAGCGATCGATACACTTATTCCAGCGATTTTAAAATTTATTGATCCCGTCCGAAAAGAAATTTTTTGAACTGAATTTTTTATAGATGAGCCATCTCTTGAGGTTTGGGAAGAGGTTATAGTCCTAAGGAGCCAAATCGGGCGAATCAGATGGATGGGGAAGCAATTGGACCCCTATTCGAGCACTCTGGCGGTCAAGGAGTTTACTTTTCACCCCGCCTAGCATATAGTAGTTTTATTGTTAATATTAGTAAGTAATATTCATTGATAGCAAGGCGAAATTTCAGCGCATGTTGTTAAAACGAAGACAGTATCTCACAGTTTTCTCAATTCAACCAACTTAAAATCTCGGTTTACGATAAGGAAGGCTTGTTGAGGTACAAACTTCGTAGCTCTCCCAAGATAGCTCGCGCGTATACGTGGCACGCGCGCCATAAGACTACATAAAGCCACAACAAATTCATTTGCGTGCTCTCCTCTCTTTCTTTCCGAGCTAAGGTTTTGTTGTTGGCACGTCTAGACCTGCAACAACAACATCATATGTGAGAGAATGCAATAACTATGCGATATCTCTCTCCTGGCTAATTATAAAGCAACAACATTGCACTATAGGAAATTTTGCCATTTATTAGGCATAAACCCCTTTTCCAAAAGTGTTCAAAACTTAAATTTTTTTGTCAATAGTTCACAAATACATTGTTTCAATGTTACATAACAGAAAATATATATATTAACAGCACTCTGTTAAATGAGCAGCTGATAAATAAGCAGCTGATTCTAACAGACAGTTCAATGTTAAGTGTGTGTTTTTCTGCTGCAATTTGCCATTGCTATAAATTAATAAAAACAGAAAGAGTTTTGTCTAATATTTATGATGGAATCTAATCGTTGTGGTATGTACTATGTGTAAGTATCTTAGATCTGAAGAAATCAATCGTAGTATCCTTGTAGTTGAGGATATTCCTGACTTATCTCACAAAAAAAAATTTTTGAATAAAATTCCACTTTGCAAAGCCCTACCAAATTTTGTTTAGATTTGTTAGGGCTGTGACTTTTTGCATCTTGTATCATTCTTGAGCCATCAATTGCGCTTCCGTTTCACGCATCTGAAAGATATTTAAAAGACAAAAGCAGGATGTTTTGTACAAATCTGGAGATAAAGTGGCGGAAATGTAACCGAAGTATGCAACTCTTTGAACGTAGACATTCTGACTGGCTTAAGCACAATCAATTCATAACCATAAAGAAGCACATGAACCCAGTTGGTCGTATCCGTTTGCCATTTACGCTTAAGGGTATAAGAGGTCGGAGGAAACAAGCTGCTGATCTATCAATATCTGAGGGAGATAAAAAAAAGACCAATATTTTGCAATTAGAGAGGACTGTAAGATCAAAAATTGCGATATATATCCGATTTATAAGGAAGTGATTGAAAGTAAGCCATTGCAGACCATTAGGCATCGTGGTTTCTGATGCGAAAGCAAAAGTCAGTCTTCAATACCTTCTAGACCACACTGCTGCTCGGATTGTTGGCTTGCAAGATGATGTTTTATTACGTGTAATGAATGCTCAGGGCACAAATTTCTTAACTGCTGATTTAAATCTAAGTTACGGTTTTGATGGCAGCACAGGTTAAGCAAACTACAATCAAGCATATTCTGACCAAAAAGAGACGGATGCAGATTCAAGCTTATTCGCAACAACAGTTACATTTCAAAAAAAACGAGAAGGCCAAGCTAACTTCGTCTGTGCCGAAGTTTTTATACCCTTGCAAATGCAACAGTCACAGTTTAAGAACGCTTACATAAAAATCAAAAAATTTTGTAACTAAAACCTATTTTCCGACAGAAAAACGTCTGAAAAAAGTTTTTCTCACTAAGACTCAATTTCCGACCGATCGGCCCTATGGCAGCCTTAAGATATAGTCATCCGATTTCGGCCCGATTTTGCGAATCTATTTGAAAGCATATAAAATAAGTCATCAGCGAGTTTAAGGACGCTAACAAAACTAAACAAAAAATTTTTTACCAAGACTCATGTTCGACCGATCGGTCCTATGGCAACCATAAGATATAGTCACACGATGTCGATCAACTTTTTCAAATTAGTTTAAAAGCGTTTAATATTGATAATCACCGACCTTAAGAACGATTTACTTAAAAACAAAAAAGTTTTTTTTCACTAAGACCCATTTTCCGACCGATCGGTCCTATGGCAGCTATAAGATATAGTCAACCGATTTAGACCAAAATTTTCAAATCTGTTTGAAAGCATATAATATTATTAATGACCGAGTTAAATCACGTTAACATTGAAAACAAAAAAGTTTTTCTCACTAAAACCCATTTTTCGACCTATGGTTCCTATGGCAGCTATAAGATATAGTGATCCGATCCGGTCGGTTCCGACATATTAGCAGCGTGCAGTAAAAAGAAGACTCTGTGCAAAATTTCAGCGTAGAAACAGACGGACAGACAGACGGACAGACAGACGGACAGACAGACGGACAGACAGACGGACAGACGGACAGACAGACGGACAGACAGACGGACAGACAGACGGACAGACAGACGGACAGACAGACGGACGGACAAAGCTCAATCGACTCAGCTCGTCGCCCTGATCAAGAATATATATAGTTTATGGGGTCGGAAATGAATATTTCTATGCGTTGCAAACTTCTGGGCAAAATTATAATACCCTTTGCAAGGGTATAAAAATAGAGGAAAGATAACTTCGGCTCGACCGAAGTTTATATACCCTTGTAGGTTGTATAATTTATTAAATTAAGTTTTTAAACGATTTTCGTCGAACATTCTTAGCTGTGTTATTTCCCAAACTCAGCTATAGATGGCGCCACTACTTTGACCACTTGCTTGCCAGTTTGTTATATGGTAGCTATACGATATATTCATCTGATTTTTACCAAACTTCCCAAAATTGTATGGAAACTGATAATATTCATAATTGGAAAGTAAAAAGACGTTACCATTGCAAACAAAAAAGTTTTTCTCACTAGAACTACTTTTTCGACCGATCGTTCCTATGGCAGCTATATGCTATAGTCATCTGATTTGGATCAAAATTGGCAGAATTATGTGGTAGCATATAATACTGATCAGTAACAAGTTTGGGAGCGATGGAATTGTAAACAAAAAATTTTTCCCACTAAGCCTTTTTTTCATAACTATATTTTGTATGGCAGCTATACTATATAGTTGTCCGATTTCCATCAAACTAAGTGGAATTATGTAAACGCATAGAAAACTTATAAATACGCGGTTTGGGGGCGTTTGGATTGCAAACAAAAAATGTTGTTTTTGTTATTGCTTGATATATATTTTGTGCACCTGTATTTGTTTTCACGCGGTCGTAAGCTCATTCTGGGCACCCCTGATTTAGAACCTTAATTTATATAATTTACATACAAGCAGCAAGGGTATATAAATTTCGGTTAGCTTTCCTCTATTTCTCTTTAGGTATTTTTCACAGCTTTCTCAAGCCGTTTGACCTGTTTTCTTTTGGAATACAAATCTAAAATAAACCCACAAAACAAAAACTAAACCAATAAATAACTTATCATTGAGCTACTTGCTTCAACTTTTGTTAAATAAAAAGTTTTATTTCGAAAAGTCTTCCACTTTATCTAACCCCTAACTCTTTACCGCACAGTCTTTATGCCACATATGACCATAAAACATTTTAATTATTCAATGGTCCAAATTATTTGCACATTTAGCCAATTAAATTGACCAACATCATTGACAAACAGCACAACGAAAATTGTTTCATATTTATCAATAATTCATATCGCAACGGAAAATCACTTGACTAAATATTCGTCGCCCACGGCAGCAGCCAGCCAAATTATTTCATATTGATTGACATTTTCACACAACTTTTGTCACAATTGGCAAACGAATTTGTCATGTCATGGAAAAACTCAATTGAGTAAGTTTATTTTACATAAATTTGAGACAGAAGCAAAGAAGTTGGACTTGACTGAAGGAAATTGAGTAAACATTTTTTTATTTGGACTCCTGGCTCTGTCCCGGACATTCCAGCAGCTGCAGCAGCAGCAGCAGCACTTAATGTTTATTTTAATTGAATTGCTGACTGTGGGGGGTTCTGTGTGTGCAGAGAGCTCTTAGGTGCAAGCTAAAGATTTGCCTCTGTTTGGCATAAATTAGCAAACTAATTTTAAATGCAAATTAAATGTTATATTCCACTGCAAAATGGCAATTTAAATCATAATTTAAATTCATTTATTATTTAGTCAGGTTTTTCGTTCAGTTGGCAAAAATTGTAATGCTTAATAATGGATATTATTGGGCGGGGAAATTGTTTGTGGAAGGGCGGGAGGAAATTGAAGCAGTTGGCAAAAGGAAAAGCGGGAAATTGCCTTTTCAGCTTGTTGTGTGAGCGTGAGGCTAGGCAAATGGAAAATTACTAAATTATAAATCAAGTATTTTTGTGTTAGAATTGTGGCACGTTTTGCTATGTCAGTCATTTGAGAAGCTGTTCACATTGAGTTGAATATATGGGGAAAACTGACGCTGACTTTGAATAAATAAAGAAATATTTTACATATAATTTACAAGTAATTTTTAGAGTACCTTTTCTTAAGCCAATTTCAACATTTACCATCCACCATACTCACTCCGTTTCAGCTCCCCTCCTAAGTCAATCAACCCTTACACAAAACGATACAAAAATTTCATTTACTGCGCCACACTTCAAACCTTCATTTCTTTCATTATTGGTCACATTTTATGATGGTTGTATGTTGTGCGAGTGTCGAGCAGGGAAATGAAACCTTTGGCATTTGTGGCAGGCAGCTTAATTTAATATGCCTCTAACACTCTCCACCCCCCACCCCTCCCCCAATTTATGCCTGATGTTTTCTTTATTGCGACGGTTTATGTGTTTATTTGACCTGAAAGGGTTCCCATCGAGCTGGCGCCACTTGCCATTGCACGTAACTTTGCCAGCTGTCCAATCTTTAGTGCTTAAATTATTTATTAGGCATATTTTGCGACAGCTTACGACCCTGTGAAATAATATATGTGTGTGTAAATATATCAAGACAGCCACTAATGAAGCATATGCCTCGGTCGGTTTAGTTGGGGGGGTGGGTACACTTGGCTCATAAATTACTTAACTGCTGACCTATGCAGAGGCAGAACAAAAACACAAGATTAAGAGAGAAACGGCTTTTTTTTAGATTCATTAACTTATATAGAGAAACTTGTTAATTAAATGTAAATATATATAGCAAATCTTAAGAAACTTCAGTGATTTCGATGTTGGAAGATCTATGAAATTTTGATTTTTTCTCCACAAAGCACTTACCAAATGATAGCTTGAGACTAAATTGAAAATAGATCTGGAATGTATGTCACAAAATATAACCCATTCATCTGTATAAGTCGATCAAAAGTGACAAATATTACTTGACTTTTCCGACAGATGTCAAACCTACTCTAATACCGCCCTTGGTTGAAAAGAAGCTCTGTCCTTAAAACTACACTTTTCCGACCTTGGTGGTGGAGGTTTTAAAATTAGACCTTACCCTCAAATAACAACTCACCCATATTCGATTCACTCTAAATTTTAGAAAAATATTGTCTATAAAATTCACTTTCGGGTAACTTAAAAAATTTTTTTTATAAATATAAAAGCGATTTACTTAAATATTGCAAAAAAAAAAGTATAATAATACAGCTTGTATATTGTGTGGCACACACATTTTTTTTTTTTACAAATTTTACTTTTAACCCTAGAAGAGTCCATGGTCAAAACTAACATTTTTACCCTCTTAAATTTGTATTATTATATTTTAGTATTATAATATAGTTTAGCAAAAGATTGGCCGTGCTCAACAGCACAAATCGATGAGAAAATCGATGTATCTATGTACACTTAATATAAATATTTTTGAATAAAACTTAATGAAAAGTGTTATTTAAAAAGCGTTATATAAAAATTATAAGATAATAGTTAAGCAAAAATTTTTATTTTATTACTTATGAATATCACTTTATGCCCAAATTGCATAGTTCTTGCAAAGACTTTAACATTGGTACATTTTTTGTATTCGTAGCTTACTCCCTTCACCGTGACTTTTTTAGTTAAATTTTAATGTAATAACAGTTATTTTCGGTCCCTGCTATTACGTTGTTCTTTTTGATCAGTTGTGATGTCGGGTCCTTCCGCATAGTTTTGTATGTTGATTTGTCACATAGAAGTGTTCTCATTTTATTCATGTAGTTCATTTTGTACATTACTACAATTTCGTTGTCTTTATCTGCCTGTGTAATAACTAGTTCAGTTTTTCTGTATTTTTAGCAATGCTTAATATAAATTTATCCATCTGATACAGTTTCTTTGTGTGTTTAAAATTGTGGATTTTCTTACTAGGTTACTTCTAATAGTGTCCCTCTGCTTTTCATCTTTTATTGTTTGGATTCCTTGCTCGAAGTTCGTAAGATGAATGGGTGAAATGTTTTCATTGGTGACCGGCAGAGCAAATTTTGGTCCAAGAGAGAGGATCCACTGACTTTCGTCTGGAAAATATATAATATATCAGTTTGATTTACGAACCAGTCTTTGTTAAGTGTGAAATCCAATTTTTCCGCTAGTGTGTCTTTTGCTATTTCTAACACTCTCTCAATGTCCTGGTCTGTAGTCGTTCGTATTCGTTGATATGCTTCTGATTTGGTTCCATTTCCATTAAGTCATTTTTGTTTTTTCATTAGATTTTTCAAGCTGTTGTAAGTGTGCGTTTGTATTTTGTTTATTATGAAAATGTGTCGCTGCGTTTCTTTTATCTCTAGCTGAAGTATTTTCAGTAAGAAGTTGGTCTCTAATTTTTTTAATTCAGTTTTTGTGTTGTTTAGTGTAAACCTTTCAAACCGAGTTTCAAGTCAATCAGATGAAAAGTAGTTTTATCCATACAATTTTCCCGGAATCGGAAAATCGCATTAATTATTTGTAAATGTAAAATGCCATTACATTTGGCCAAAGGGCCACAAGCCGAGCTTCTCTCAATCTCTTGGCGTGTGTGCTTACACTTTTCGCACAAGAGAAAGGGACCTACAGTTTAACGCCGAGTCCGAACGGCAAAGTTTGAGAAGCTTTTTCATGTCTAGTTACTTCACAGCCCCAAGTCGATCGATAGAACAAATTTTCATTTTGGTCGAATTTTTCAAAATCGGGAAAACAGTGTCCAACTATTTCGCGTACTTTGCATACAAACCGAGTTTCAAGTCAATTAGATAAATAAAAAAAAAACTGTCTTTTCCCCTACTTGGTTGTAGAATTTTCCAAAACCCATCCATAGTTCCGACTTTCACCACAAATGGAACTTTCTGTCATAATTTAAGGCTGTGCTCTAATTTCAAATTAAAGTTACTTAGGCCCAAATTCTCAACGTCCGGTTAGTCAAACTGATCTGAAAATAGTCGAATTTCAGTGTCTCATTCTGAGTTTGTTGAGAACCGAACAACAATCTTAACCTCAGCCCTATGCTCAGGTCAAATTGTATGCAACATTTACACTACAGTGAGTTTGCTATCGTTATCGACGCAATAACTTAAAATAGGATTTGAAATTGGAATCGAAAAAACAGCGCAATTGTGTTTTGGTTTTGCTGAATCCAAGAAATTTAATAAAAACTAAAGTAAAATGAATAGAAGCGACTTGTTTGTATTAGTATCTGCGATGGAGCAACAAGACTTTATGATACTTTTATAGATTTGGCCGTCATGTGCACTTGAAAAGGTTCAAAGTTAATTCTAGAAACACTACAAAACCCTTTTATACCTTTATTTTGAGGCGTAATTACTGCAGAAGACAATGATTAGCTTCTTTAAAGTTTCAAAGTTAGAAAGCGTTTTTTTTTGGTTAAGCTAGTGGTGATACTTGAACTCGATAATCAGACGATAAGCAGAAATGGGCAAAAATATCGAGTATAACGAGTATACGCAGCTGCATCTCAAGGAAACTTAAGTTTTTGTCACCACTTACATACTTTATATATGGGGAAAAAGCTGCTTGTTGTTCTTAACGCAATAGCGCTCTTTTAGTGTAAACCACATATTAATCTTTAGTTTATGCCCATTGTATTATCGGTAGACAAACAGCTGATTCCAACACTTACCTTGTTTATTTTGTTAATTGCTGAAACAAAATGTTTATAAATAAATGAGATTTTTACTTTTACGCAACGGTAATGGAATTGTAAGAGACAGAGCAAAAGAGTACAGGGAGAGGCCCATCATCATCCACCTCATTTTCCAATCATTTGGCTGAAATTTGGATCATGCCAACAATTTTTTTTTTCTTATTTTACATTTATTTTAATTTTTTTTGCGTTTTTTTTTTTAATAGATTATTTTTCTTATTAACTTTATTGTGGGAATGAACCAGATTAACTGCTACGAGAACAACAAAAACAATTATGACGGCAATTGAGCCTCAATTTGTACGGGATTTGTAGATATTTCCGGCTTTATTTGGCCTTGCCCTGCGCAGCTACAGCCTCAATGGCTTTCTTCACAGTGTCCACGTCACCCAGGAACTGCATGGACACCACTGGCTTGAAGTTTTCATCCAGCTCATAGACAAATGGTATGCCAGTTGGCAGATTCAAGGCCATGATGGCATCCTCAGAGTGATTATCTAAATGCTTGACAATGCCACGCAGACTGTTGCCATGCGCCGCAATGAGGATGCGCTTGTCCTCTTTCATCTGTGCAATGATCACATCGTTCCAGTATGGCAGTGTGCGTTCAATGGTCAACTTGAGTGACTCGAACTGGGGGAACTCCTCAGGTTTGGGTTCCTCGGCGTAGCGCGGATTCTTGACGATGGTGTCATAGTAAGCATGACCCGGCTCCATTGGGGGTGGTGGTGTGTCGAAGCTGCGACGCCAGATTTGTACCTGAGCCTCACCATACTTAGCAGCCGTCTCGGCCTTGTTCAGACCGGTTAGACCACCATAGTGACGCTCATTCAAGCGCCAGATCTTTTGGATGGGAATCTCCTTGTGACCGTTGGCCTGCTGTATGCTAGCCAGGGTAACCTGAACACGGGTCAGCACAGAAGTGTGGGCTACATCGAACCGCAGGCCAGCGTCTTTCACGGCCTTGCCAGCAGGCAGAGACTTCTCCTTGCCCTTATCGCTCAGATTGGCATCGAACCAGCCGCAGAACCAGTTTGCAGAAAATTGTGTATACTCGAAGCTGGCACTTTTAGCACTGATCTTACTTACTTACTTATCACGTAAAGCTCTTCTAGGTTGATGAACTTCGGATTGAGCGGCAAACTGATCGTTAAGACTCTGCTAAGCCTCGGTCTTCAGCTTCCTGTACCAAAACATATTTGTTTGACTCAACAAGGTCCACAAGCAAATGTTTCTCAGTTACCGGAACAGTTTTTCCGTCTTGGTCTTTTCGAACTTTCACTTTGATTTATCTTCGCAAATAATATTATTCAACTTTTTCGTAAAAAAAATTATCAGCAACAAACAATAGCATTCAAAAATAACTTCTTTCAATATCCGGTGAAGCTGTCGTTGAGAAAGCTAAAGTACTTAAGCTCAGGTCATATCGAGCAACAATTATGTCCGGTCCTTTAACTAACCTGAACTTTTGGGAAATTGGAAAATACAAAGTTAAACGTTTATTCAATCAAAATATGACCGAGAAGGGATCCATTCTGACTGATTTGCTGACACAAATTATTTGATGAACTATAGATCAAAACAAATTCTTCGATTTGTCAGGCTTAACAAACGGTACTCGAATCGATCTTGTTGTTCTGCAATTATTTCTAAATTAAATTCAAAAATCACTTAAAAATAACAATCCCAAATTTTCAATACAGCCACTAGTTAAATACAAAATAATTTCATTACACATACGCCCTGTTGTGTTACAGCTCAAACAAAGTTTAGGTAATTAAATTTTGATTCAATTGCTATAAAGTTTTGGGGAAAAGTTTACTATGCTATCGGTTGCCATTAAAATAACAGACAGCAAATAGCATGGCAACTGGCACATGCAAAAAAGGGCCAACGCAAAACCTCATATAAGCCAAATTTATGAGCCACACAAAAGCTTATAAACCACAAATCAAAATACAATACAAAAGCGCCAAAGCAGCAGAAGCAACAGCAACAATGACAATAACAACAACAACAATTATGTATCAAGTTAAAAGCAATTGTAAATTTTCTAACTGAAGGCATTTTGTCTATATATCAAATGTCTGTCTGTATCCATGTGTGTGTGTGTGTGTTTGTGTGTGTTTTAGCGGATGCCATAAATAAAATTCAGCTAAAAGATAGACAGTTGACTCTGGCAGACACACTTGTAACATGTGAAGCGGGGTGTAGTCTTGGGTCGGAAATTGTTTTGCAACGTGGGAAATGTTTGATTTATGTTCGCAGTTGGGTAGAAGTTGTAAAATGTGTAATTGATGATGTGGCAAAATGATATAAAAGTTGAAAACTCCCTGCTAAATATGCTATTAATGTACAATGTATTTTTCCTGACTTTGTTGACATTTTCGACAAAACAGCTACAAAATGTCCCAACAACAAAGAGCTAAGCTTTTGGCCTCATGATAAGTGCATTTAAAGTGCAGGACACGAAGCGCGTGACGACATGCAAAGTAGCAGGACAAAAGGAAACGGATACGGAAACTGCATGCCAAAAAAAGAATGGAAGAATAACGAAATGTTGACCATTTGGCAAGCAGCACGAAAAGTCATTTTGTTACTCTGGCACATGCCATGAGAAGCCAAGGGGACACCTTGACTTGTTATCCTGGCAAATATTTCTACGCCCCACACAAAAGCATATCTTCTCTAAGAGAGAAAGAGATGGAAATTGATTTTTATTTTGTTACGTTTTTTAACCTTGTCTGCTGCAAATATTTATGCGAAAAGCACAACAATAGCTTTGATGAGTGATATATGAATGCAGGCAGCTAGGGCGGCTAATGCACTGGAAAAACCGCAAAACTCTTTGGTGTCTGCCTAAATAAATTTTCATTAATTTATATGCAGGCAACGAGGACGACGACGACGACGACGACGATGTAGCTCAGCGCCAGAGCTCATAATGTGCGGCATAAGTTTTTGGCTAGGCAATGAATGAACGAGTTGGAGTGGGTAGATGAGGTGCAGCAAACACAACATTATGCTGCTCCTGGCTGCCATTTTCTTGCTAAAAAGTTGTGCAAACTATTAAGATGAATCTTTGCCTGATATACTGCCAGCTTTTGAATGCCATAATGAAGCTCACACTCAAGATTTTGTAGACTTACATCCCAATCTGTAGCCAATAACAAATCAAAATATTAATGTACAAAATCCATACAAATAATTCTGCACCATTAACAAATCCATTTTACTTTTTTCATGCAATTAAGCCCTTTGAAAATGTTTCATCTACCAGAACAATTCATTTTTACGATTTATAAGAATTTGCATGCGATACTCTCTGTATGCACTTTATTAACGCTCTTTTGCACTCTGACCAGACAGACAAATGGACAGACACTGAAGCGAACTTCCCTAGGGACAAACAGACCGCAACAACTGAAACAAAAATACAAAAAAAAAAAACCTCATCGATTGCCAGACATAACTCACTTTGTGGCACAATTAAGTGCATCACACCTTCAACAAATAACACGGCACGGTGGGTCTCATTTTGTAATAGTAATAAATGTAATAAATAAAATCTTAACTATAGTCACAGACTGTAAAACTTGGATAGTAAGTCTCAAAAAGTTAAGAATCAAGGAAGAAGCGGATGTCTTTGGGGCATAGGATGAGTTCTTAATATGCTATGGAGACTTTATTAAAAAAACTAAATTAAAACAAGTAAGAGCGCTGTACTCGAGTTTCCCGACTACAAAATACCCTGTTCAATTGAGACAATTGTTTAATAACTTTTGTGTTTTTGCTCGTATCTTATTTTCCTTTTGAGAGTAGTTAGATGTAAGGCCTAGGATAGTATATATTAAGCCACCAGGTTCTAACTCTAAAATTGTGGCTGTGACAGTTTTTTGAAAAATTTGAAACAAACTTGATCTTGACGGTATACACCTATGTGCATGCCAAAATTTGTGTCTCTATCTCTTATAGTCTCTGAGATCGACGCGTTCATACAGACAGACAGACAGACGGACAGACGGACATGGCTATATCGACTCGGCTGTTGATGCTGATCAAGAATATATATACTTTATAGGGTCGGAGAAGCTTCCTTCTGGCTGTTACAAACATTTGCACAACTTCATGATCCCCTTTTCCCATTTTTAATGGGAACAGGGTATAAACAAAATTCTAAAAATTCAATGTAAAGAAAATACTGCATTCTTATAATATAATACAAATAAACGAGAAGACCAAGCTAGCTTCTTCTGTGCCGAAGATTTTATGGACGCTTACAAAAAAATCCAAAATTTTTCTAACTAAAACCCATTTTCCGACAGATAAACAACTGATTTAGAGCAAATTTCGCGAATCTTTTCGAAAACATATCAAATTAACAATTGCCGAGTTTAAGAAAGATACAATTTAAAACCAAATGATTATTTTCCGACCGATCGGTCCGATGGCAGCTATAAAATATAGTCATCCGATTTTGACCAAAGCTTGCAAATCTTTTTGAAAGCATATAATATTAATAATGGATGAGTTTGAGGACGCTAACATTGAAACCAAAAAAGTTTTTCTCACTAAGACCCATTTTCCGACCGATGGTTCCTAAGACAGCTATGTATAAGATATAGTCATCCGATCCGGTCGGTTCCGACATATTAGCAGAGTGTTTGCACAGAAGACTCTGTGCAAAAATGTTAGCTCGATAGCTTTAAAACTGAGAGACTAGCTCAATCGACTCAGATCGTCGCCCTGATCAAGAATATATATAGTTTATGGGGTCGGAAATGAATTTTTCTATGCGTGGCAAACTTTTGGGCAAAATACAGAGTGAACTCATTTAAAGCAACATAAAAACGGTCATCAATCAGGCCTCATTGCAATGCTCGTTATGTGACTTTTCATAAATTTTAAGAGGCTCAAATAAAACTGCAAGCGTATTTTGTTAAATAACACAGGCCAATCGCCATTTTGGTCCAGCCTTCTCGATTCAAAATTCTGATCCAGTTTTGTGCACTGATTCCCAAACTGTTTTCGCGTTTTCTCCATCAGATCTTTTTTTCAAGATATAGCGGAAGCTAGCATCATCAGCAGACCCCAAAGTGCTCAAATTGGCATTTGAAAAAAATTTTTCCTCAAATAATGGCGAATTTTTCAAACTTAATCGTCGTGTAGAGCTTATTGCGATGGTTGGATTTTAATTACAACCAGATCAGCATATAGCATAAAGGCTCTTTTATTTTCACAAATTAAGTTGCATTTATATCAGCTGGACGGACAAAGTTAAAGCTGGTTAACCCCAAAAAAATGAATTAAAATTTATGGCAGGACAACTAGATTGATACACGAAATGTGTATAGGAAATATTAAAAGTCTACGTGATCATTATATTAATAGTCAAGCAAATGTACAAAAATAACATTCAGGCAGTACTAGATTAAAACGAGAAAGGAAAGCTAACTTCGTCTGTGCCGAAGTTTTAATACACTTGAAAAAGCACGCTCCAAAGGTAAGCGACTTCGACCAAACAATTAATTTTAATAGTAACCGAGTTAATGAACGCTAACGCTGAAAACAAAAAAGTCCAATTTTCTACACTGCAGACTTGCCTGTCATCAAAAACCAGAGGATTATAGTGGCCACCTACGCAGATGATACTGCATTTATGGCAGTGTCTAAGAGTCCATCTAAGGCGTCAAGAATCATCCAAAGGCAGCTAAACCTTTATGTCAAAAGGGTGGTCAGATGGAACATTATAATAACGCTTTATTGTATCTTCCCACACTACCTTCACCAAAAGAAGAGGCAACTGCCCGCCAGTCACTTTATATAACACCACTATGCCTAATGCGAGACAGTAAAATATCTTGGACTAACTCTGGATAGTGGACTCACATGGCAAGCGCACATCGACATGAAAAAGCAACAGCTCAACATAAAGCTCCGAAAGATGTACTGGCTAATCGGACGACATTCAAAACATACCTGCTGCACTAGACCATCCTTAAACCCGTATGGACTTACTGCATCCAGCTGTGGGGCACGGCCTCCACATCAAACATCAACAAAATACAGAGCTTCCAGATCAAAGCCAAAAGAATAGCGGCTGAAGCCCCCCTACCTAACCACAAACATAGAGCTACACAGGGAGCTTAACATTCCATGGGTGGCCGAGGAGATAAATAGATTCAGAAAAAATCTCAAGCAAAGGCTGTCGGACCACCCCAATATTTATATTTATTTGACAAAAATTTCTGGTGCTACAAGTTTATACTTAATGATTATTGCAACAGTCACAAAAACATAAGAATCAGCGAACAATTACTTAATATTACTTAATATTATTATTATTAAAATTAGTTTTATAATTTAATTTTGTAGATAGGAATTTAATTGGACCCTTAATTGCGTGACACTACTAATACTCTTCAAGTTTGGTGGGAGTTGGTTTCACAACCGAACAGTGGTTACAAAAAATTGGATGAGATTCAAAGTTCTCGTTGAGACGGCAAAACTTATTTTGTCATATAAATACGATGGTTGTCTAGTGTATATTATCTTATGTAATAGTAGCAGATATCTATAATCAGTCCAAGTCTTAAAATCAAGGTCATATATTTGTCTGGCAAAGCATGTAATGTGGTCACACATACACATACCTAGCAATGTTATTAAACGCTACATTAAGTCGTCTCTGAGAAGCAGCGTCACAGTTTCCGAATATTTCAATTCCATAACATAGAGTGGGTGTCAAGTACGTCTTTGCAATAAGAAGTCTGAGACTAGTCGACAAATAACATTTAGTCAACGAAAGCTGTCTTAGTATTCCGTAGGTTTTTCCAGCGTGTTCATTCCAGCTAAGAGTGTCATTAAAAGTTAACAAAAGGTGCCAATATTTAGTCGAGGTAGATCTGTGGTACTTAGTGACTTTTTATAAATTACTATGCATTTACATTTTGCTGGATTTAGTGATAGTCCGTTACGTTTAGAACATTCATTAACATTCAATATATCGACGCACTCATTTCTTCTATTTAACTGACGGCTAACATACATCTGCACATCATCTGCATACATACATGTGGACATTACAATTAGACAATATATCTGGCAGGTCATTTACATATAATGAGAAAAGAAGGGGACCAAGGACTGACCCCTGGGGAACACCTCGCTTAAGGTACAAAGTGAATGATATATCAGTCCCGAAACCACTGCCTGTCGTCAATCACAAAGGTACGATTTAATAAGTTTTAAAGCAGTATTTCAGAATTTATAAAATCTGTCTAGCTTCTTTATTAAGATTTCGTGGTTAACGGTATCAAATGCCTTACTAAAGTCGAGTAGTGTTAAAAGTGTAACATTTCCGTTGTCTATTTGCCTCCTTATATCCTCTGTTATGTCTATTATTGCCGCAGCTTCTGTTCTTTCTATATCCTGACTGCTTATTATACTCTGTACCGAAGGTACATAGAGTATATTAAGTTTGTGCAAAAGTATGTAACAGGGAGAAGGAATCGTTTCCGACCCTATAAAGTATATATATTCTTGATCAGCATCTACAGCCGAGTCGATATAGCCATGTCCGTCTGTCCGTCTGTCCGTCCGTCCGTCTGTCCGTCTGTCCGTCTGTCTGTCTGTCTGTCTGTCCGTCCGTATGAACAAAGAGATCTCAGAGATGGTAAGAGATAGAGGTTTGACATGTATGGGACATATATTTCTTATACTTGCAGGCAGATCAAGTTTATTTTCAATTTTTGCCACGCCCCCTCCCGCCCCCGCAATTTGGAAAAAACGTCATATCTCCTACAGTTTTGAAGATAGATCGTTCGTACCTTCCAGAGATACCTTGTAAACAAAATTATTTATCGATTTGCTGAAGAAATGATAAAGATCGGATGAACGATACTCAAGTTATGAGCAAAAAACGGCCAGTAAACACCCACCCCCCCCCCCCCACCCATCACCATAGCATTCTATTGAACGGCAATCTTAGTGAGAGAGAGAAAGAGAGAGAGAGTGAAACTTAGAGATGAGCAAGTATAACTCGTGAGCAAATGCGAGCTGCGACGTTAAGGGTACAGAGTATGTTATAGTCGGGCTTGGCCGACTTTCCTTCTTGTTAGTTAACATTAAGTTGTCCGTTAAAAATTTACATATTTGATTTGCTATTAACTGTTCTATTACTTTTGACATAAATGGTAAAATTAAGATTGGTCGAAATTGATTGTTTCCCTTAGGAATTATTTTTGCGAGTTTCCATATTTCTGGGAAAGTTGATGTCGTAAGTGTGGGATAGAATTTGTAGGAGAATAATTTTTAAAAATTTTGTATTCATGTCGTTCAATCCTATGGCATTAGACTTAATTTTAAGAACAGCTTCAAGGACATCACACTGACTCACACACATAAAGTTAAAACTACTATCACAGTTTTTATTTGGCATATTTTCAAGGTACGTATTATAGGTAGCTTCAGGTACTTCAGATTGCACACAATTAAAATTGAGATCATTAACGTTGGCACTTAGTTTACATCGACTTTTTAGTTTCCCAATATCAAACTTCCTGAGCTCACTCCAGATTTGTCCAGTCGAAATAGCATCATTAAATTTCGCCGAATAATACGATTGCTTAGCAGTCATTAAAAGATTATTAACAGTTTTTCTTAAATATTTAAATCTTCGATGATGCGCTTTAGTCTTGTATCTCTTCCATTTTTTGTAAGCTGTATCCCGTTGTGCGATATGACAGGCTATGTTCGAATGAAACCAAGGTTTTTGAATCGGCTTAAGCAGTTTTCTACGCAAAGGTACACAGCTTTCAAATAGATTTCCAGTAAAAAGATGAAGTTGCTCTATTTGTGAATTAGCATCGGCAAGACTATATATTGAGTCCCAGTCATACGAAATAAATTTTGCACTAACCCCAATAGCCTGGCCATAAACCTGCTAGACAATAGTCTTACCAAAAGGCGACTTAACAGATTTCACCCTCTGGACCTTCCATTCCGAGAACCAGGCTAGCACATGACTCCATAATCCCCTCTCTTTCATCCCACAAACCATTATAGCATTCAAAACCCACTCATTATCATTCTCATTACCCACCTTCACCTTCATCTTCATTTCATTTCATTGCATCTCAACATCATTCCCTCACTAGTTACATAATTGTAATAATCATAAACAACAAATCAACTAAATGTAATAACTTTGTATATGCCAAGGAAAAATGATACAATTTAATGATTGCCCCGTAGGGACAGATTTTAAATAAAGACAAAACAGAAAAAACCATGGGTATAAATAAGGAGTTGAAGAAGTGCTGATCCTCAAGGGCATGCGTCATCGATGAAAACAAACAGTAGTCCAAAGAGGCAATGTCTGAGCTATACGGAGGATGGAGTAGGACTTCTCATTTCATCGTTTCAAGGTTTGTTTTCACCGGCTGCACAACATGTGGCCAAGCGTTGTCATGTTGCAAAATTACCTTGTCGTGCCTTTACTCATATTCAGTCTGTTTTTGCTTCCAAGCTCGGATCAAACGCATCAATTGAGTTCGGTAGAGTTGCCCTTACAGATCAAGACCTTGCCACCGTGAATATTCAGCTTTGGAGTCGATTTTGGCATATGGCTGCCCGGTAGAGTTTTGCAAAATTAGATGTTCGCAACCATCGATGTTTGAAACACATCGAAAGTCGAAAGATCGTGCTAGATTTCTTGGGGTGTAGCAATCTTGGTCGCTCTGTGATTATAGTGAAGTCTTAAATTGAATCAGTCTTCTGCTCAATTCCTTTTCTGCAAATGATTTGGAGACCACATCTGGTTCAAGAACCGGTTAAGGTCACAATATTTCAAGGTTATGCTCTAAAAAAAATATCCCATTTTATAAACTTTACATTAAATCGACCCACCGTACCGCAACCCAACCAACTCGGCCACACTATTCTTTTGTTGTTGACACTGCTTCATTTGCACACGCTGCACTTACAAACATACGTACAGACATATATGTATGCATATAGACCGATACAGACCGATGCATGCTATTGTGCTGCTCACATTGTAATTGTTTCATTTAACAACTTTTAATTGAATATCTCGTGTGGGGTAGTTTGTTTATTTAAACGAATACTGCGTGAGCCGAGTGAGTCGCTGTTCACTGATGAATTGTTTACGCGAATTAAGCAAATGAAAGGCGCATTTAATACGCATTGGTTGATCAATCTCCTACAGAAATCGAATCATTTGACTGGCTGCAGTCATTGTTTATAAGTTTTAATAAAGCTATCAAATGACGAGGCACAAAAAGCAAACAAAGTTTGACACTAAGCGCTTTAGCATTTGACCTCGGGCTTTTATTGTTTTGGTTGACATTGTCGTTCTCGTTGTTGTTGTTGTTGTTGTTGTTGTTTGGCGGCTCATATCAAAAATTCCAAAACCTTTGAGCAAACGTAAATAAAATGCACAGACACAAAAACCCGTTTTTGTTTGGCTATACATGTCCTGTGCCAGTGCGTGTGTGTGTGTGTGTGTGTGTGTGGGCATTTTGTTGACAATATTGTTTACAATGCGTGGAAAGGGCTGACATGTGGTTGGAAATTTTTGCATACATTGTATGTGGTGTTTGGGCCAACGACAAATAAAACCCAAAATATATGACGTATACGCCACAGGGTACACCGAGAAAAACCATGTCAAACCGTTACAAATTTTGTAAATTTTTAAATTTATTCACCAAAATCCCAAAAATAGTTGCAAATACAGAAAATCCACATAATTAATTGTAGAGTTGTTAAAGTCTTTGAATGTCTTTATTTTGCTTTCCAACACACACTCAACTTTATTTAAAATTAAACCAAAAGCCTTCAACTTTATTTGCCCACACAAGCTGTTTGGGGACTCATATATGTATGTATGTGTGTGTGTGTGTGTGTACATTCACCTGCTGCGGTGACATTTTACGGCTTTTTCTTTGTTAATTTCATTTGAGTCATTTAAAATTTACGCCGCTGCTAAAGCTGACAACTAAATACACACACACACACACATACCAAACCTCCCTCCTTCCAGGGAACGTGCTGAAAGTTGGCTGTCTTTGGGCAACTTTTTTAATGACTTCGCCTTACACACACACACACACAGTCTTTGCTCGCGTGCCAGAATATTGAAACCACAAAACGACGAAACGTCAAAATTAATTAGAAATAAAATTAGTTTTTAATGCCAAAGTGAGATTTTTGTGTGTTGGGGGTAAGAGCTGCTAAATAAACTTTGACGGCGACAAAAAGAAAATGCCAAAAACTTTGGGCTCGCTTCAAATGTTGAAGCCACGTGATATAATTTAATTTACACAACTCCTGCAAACATTTTGTTTCTCCATCGTCACGAAGAGAGTTTGGCGACAAACAAAATATATAACGTATCTCATTTTTAACATAAAAAGCATAAATTTGCGATGCTGACTTCAATACGGCATTATTAACAAGAAAGAAAGTCGGTCAAGCCCGACTATAACATACTCTGTACCCTTACACTCGCATTTGCTCAGGAGTCAAACGGCCAGTTAACTCCCCGCGCACAACGCGGTGCGCTCTCTAAGTTTCTCTCTCTCTCTCTCTTTCTCTCTCGCATAAGATTGCCTGTGTTGAACGGTTAGGGTATGTTGCTGCGGTTATTGGTGGGGGGGTGGGTGGTGTTAACTGGCCGTTTTTTGCCCATAACTTGAGTATCGTTCATCCGATCTTTATCATTCCTTCAGCAAATCGATAAATAATTTTGTTTACAAGGTATCTCTAGAAGGAACAAACGATCTATCTCCAAAACTGTAGGAGATATGAAGTTTTTTCCAAATTGCGGGGGCGGGAGGGGGCGTGGCAAAAATTGAAAATAAACTTGATCTGCCTGCAAGTATAAGAAATATATGTCCCATACATGTCAAACCTCTATCTCTTACCATCTCTGAGATCTCTTCGTTCATACGGACGGACAGACAGACAGACAGACAGACAGACAGACAGACAGACGGACAGACGGACATGGCTATATCGACTCGGCTGTTGATGCTGATCAAGAATATATATACTTTATAGGGTCGGAAACGATTCCTTCTCCCTGTTACATACTTTTGCACAAACTTAATATACTCTATGTACCTTCGGTACAGAGTATAATAAGATCAGGTATTTCAATATAATATCAGTAATATCAATATTTTTATATCAAAGTGAAACTATTTAATATCAGTATGAACCTGTAATACTACATTGATACTAAAAATATTATATTGAAGTGTGAAATAAGCAAAGTGATATGAAAAATGCCCTAGTGATATGATTTCAGATCAAAGTAGACATCGAAATTCTGAAAGTAGAAAGAGACACACAGAGTTTCTCAAATCAAAGAGAGACAGCAATAGACTATATCGAAACAAGAAAGAAAGTCGGTCAAGCCCGACTATAACATACTCTGTACCCTTACACTCACATTTGCTCACGAGTTGGCCGTTTGACTTAACAAACGGATGTGTTAACACACAGATTTTTCCATAAAGATAATTGTCATAATAGTTGTAATATGTATTAAAAAAATTTAGCTTTGATATTATACAAATAAAGCCATGGTACTACAATATTTTTTATATTTTAAAAATATTTCTTTGATACTTAAACCCACAGGTATTTTGAAATGATAGCTTTGAAACTATAATAATATATCATTGATATTAAAGAATATCAAATTGCTGATCTGAAAAAATATCACTTTAATATGTTCGAAATGTCAAAGTGATATATTCGAACTTATCATCTGGGTATTTTTCAGATGAAAGCCGATTTGATACTACAAAATATTGGATTGATACTAAATATCGAGATCTTTTTATACTCTGTACCGAAGGTATATAGAGTCACGGTTCCCACACTTGGTGTTTTTGCACCAAAAATTGTGTTTTTTTTCCAGTTGGTGCACTGGCACTTTTTTATTTGAATTGGCTCTTTTGCATGGAGCCCGAAAAAGAGTTTCAAAAATTCTGCAAAGTAAGACCACACATAATTTTGGGAATAGCCATGAAAAGATGGTTGCGCGAGCTTGCTAGAGCAGTGGGATGTTCCCAAAATATTTTCCTTGGCTCAGACTCTAGAAGTCTACAATTTAAGCCAAAAGAAAAAAATTTGAATACGGAATTTCAATCAGATCGAGACTAGAATCTACTTTAAAATCAACACAAGATACCAACATTTGACTTTATTCAGAAAATTGAAGGGTTGGTAGTGATTCTAGATTATTTACATCTGCTAAACACGAATCTGTTTTCGGAAATAATCCGCCACGTCTAGATTTTTAGTAACTTTTGCTTAAGGCACGTTAGCTGTTTAGGCGCGTTTAGTTTGGAGTCCGATATTTTATTTTGACTCCCTTTGATATAATCGGAAAATAGAACTATTCAACTTTCAAACAAATTATCTCAAACAATTCTACGATTTTTTTAAGCGAAGATATACATACCATTTTGAATACATGTCTGTCTAACAAGATACAGAGTAAATTCAATGTTTATCTGGCAAATGGCAGCTATATAGGAGATGAGATGTCGTCCCTTAAAGAATATGTGAAAAAAGTATTTGGTCGTAAAGCGGAAAATTTGTACAGATCGGAAGCGTTATTTCTTTAAGTTTACTCGTAAAAGTCTTTTTATACCCTGTTCCCATTAAAAATGGGAAAAGGGGATCATGAAGTTGTGCAAATGTATGTAACAGCCAGAAAAAATCATCTCCGACCCTATAAAGTGTATATGTTCTTGATCAGCATCAACAGCCGAGTCGATATAGCCATGTCCGTCTGTCCATCTGTCTGTCTGTCCGTATGAACGAAGAGATCTCAGAGATGGTATGAGATAGAGATCTGACATGTATGGGACATATACTTCTTATACTTGCAGGCAAATCAATTTTATTTTCAATTTTTGCCACGCCCTCTCCCTCCCCCGCAATTCGGAAAAAACGTCATATCTCCTACAGTTTTGATGATAGATTGTTCCTACCTTCTAGAGATATCTAGTAATCAAAATTATTTATCGATTTGCTGAAGTAATGATAAAGATCAGATGAACGATGCTCAAGTAATGAGCAAAAAACAGCCAGTTAACACAAAACAAGGTGGTCACATAGTGAAATAATAACTCATAGAGTAAAAATGACAGCGAACACACAAGCTTTTGTATCAAGTTACAGCATGAACTAAAACAGGGGTGCCCAGAATGATGTGGTTGCGTGAATACCAATACAAATGCACAAACTATATATCACGCAATAACAACAACAAGAAATAGAAAAAGAAACCCGATTTTTGTTTGTCTTTGTGTGTGGTCGTTGCTGTCTCAAGCATACGCGCGCGAGGCGAGCACTGACTGCGCAAAGGCAAAATTGTTGTTGCAATTCCATTCTCCATGTGCAAAAATTTTTTTTTCGATTTTTTTTTTGCATTTTTTTATAGCTTGGATATTTGAGAATATCGCCCTAAAAGGATTTTTTGAAAATCGAAATATTTTAGAAGATATAGCCCTTTTTGTCGAACAATGTCTTCGCTAAAACGAATCATTTTTAAATTACTTCAAACTTTAAACGCATTTATCTCGAAACCATGTTTTTCGAACTGTCGGCCATGATATCTCCAGTTACACTGAGCCGATGACTAATTAAAATTGACGCAGAATTGTCACCATTCTGATCTGAACTTCAATCATAATTTAAAATAAAATTGTACTATATTTTTTAACTCTAAACTACATGGCCCCAAAATCGACTTTTCATTTTTCAATGGCCGCCATTTTGTCAAAAAAAAATCACAAATTTTTTCGAGGGTCAGATCAAGAATGACATCTATACTGATTATAACCCCGTTTTTACTTTTCATTTCAGACAACCTGGAGACGAGAAATCGTGGCCGCCAGCACTATACCTTTTTTTTGGACCCCCCACTTTGACGGCCGAGAACTTTTTGAACAGCCCTCGTATCGAAGCAGAAAAATTTTTTTGTTTACTTTAATCTGTTTGTAACACAATAAAAAAGAACAGAATTGGAAAACCTCTTTGCGTTTTCAAATAAGAATTTTTTTAAAAAAGGTCCAAAAAACAGCCTCGACATAGGAGAGAAAGAAAAGAGTCTCATATAATGTGGTTGTTGCAGGTCTGCACGCGCCAAGAACAAAACCTTAGCTCGGAAAGAAATAGATGAGAGCACGCATATGAAATTGTTGTTGCTTTATGCAGGCTTATGGGCGCTTAGAACGTATGCGCGCAAGCTATTCCTTTGCGCAAAGCAACAACGAGAGCGTGGCTTACGGAATGGGCACGGGCACCCCTGAACTAGAATATCTAGACTTAAAAATTGCTCAGTCGCTCTCACGTACGTCAG
The DNA here is from genome assembly GCA_037044535.1 of Lordiphosa magnipectinata. Taxonomy (NCBI): domain Eukaryota; kingdom Metazoa; phylum Arthropoda; class Insecta; order Diptera; family Drosophilidae; genus Lordiphosa; species Lordiphosa magnipectinata. Next base: position 218,363 of record JBAMBO010000641.1, on the reverse strand, counting down.
CTGTTCGCTTTCACTTACGCTCTCTGGATACATTTGGTTATATGTCCGTCTCGCTCTAACCACTGTGATTTCCTATGTGGCAAGTAATAAGTATCTCGTTGGGCACTATGATTTAGCGCAGAGCCGGCCGAACTCCAGATTGTGTGAATCGGTGAACACTGAATTGCAAGTAAAACGGCTGTAATCTGGAGGGTGCTTTCTTGCTCACCAACACAAACATAGTTTTTTGTCCTCTCCATTTGGCCGGCACTGATTTAGCAGCACCCAAATTGAGAGGCAGCGTAAATTAGATCTCTAATACTCATTCTTCATGGCATAATGGCACCCGAATCATACATGGAAAATGACTTGACCGCCGGCATGCCGCGGTATTTAATGGCAACAATCGCAATGAATGCAAATTCACTGCCCGCCGTCTTCAAAATGGAGGGTCTCACCTGGCCAATGGAAGTCAAATTGAGTCATGCGATGTGGCATAACGATTGTGATCCAATCGCTGATACGCGTGCACCAATGAAAAGATTATCTTCACCCACGGTCAGCACTCACCAGGAACGGTATCAACTCAATGGCCACCATGGTGCTGGTTATAGACCCCAGAAGGAGCTAACGATTGAATAATGCAAGAGAGTATAGGAAAAGGCTTTATAATTTCACTCATCTGGATGAAGAAAGTTGTTCACCGATTCAGGTTGACAAAATCAACATGTTGGAAGCATATTAATGTAATGAACTTGCTTTGGGCCTCTGGATGAACTAGTCTGAAACACTCTAATAATAATACCGAACTAGTGCTAATGGTTGGGAGGTTGGTCACATTGGATGGATGATGCGAGCAAAGAAGGAGGCGTTAGTGGATTGTGGAGCAGTTGGGGATAGACGCTGACCGAGACGGACGTGTTTATATAAATGGACAGAGACCGCATTGAGAATGTAAATAGCGGCAACCTGATCTCCTAGACAGGCAAGACAAGCAAATGTTCCTCAGCCTTAGAAAAGTGTTTCGCTCTTGGTCTTTTCGCTGTTTTACTTTGATTCATCATCATAAGCAATTTTATTCAACTATTTTGTAAAAAACGAAAACAAACACAGCTGTGTCAAAAGTCTTCGTCGATAAGCCAGATACAATTAAAGACTTGGAAGCCTTTGTAATTTAAACAAAAAAAAAACTACTTAATGGATCACTCTTTATATCTAAAGACCATTCAAGTGAGTTAAGTTTTCTTTTCAATAATAAATTCCAGTTAATGTACAATTTTCTTTCCCACTCAGCATCCCCCCGGCTAAAACTAGTTACGAATTCAAAAAATTTCCATAAATAGTTGTATATTTAATAGAATTTCCTTCCCTCCATTCAAGAGTAAACAAAAATTTAGTATTGCATTTTCCTTTTTTTTTTTGCTGCTAATCTAAATGAAGCTTCTTTCTTTTTCTACTACTGCAAATGCTCAAGCTAAATCTCAATGCATTAAAATGCTCAGCATGCTTCGAGTTGTTTGTCTCACTCCATCTTCCGGCTGAGCTGAGTAAACAATGTGCAATGCAGGGAGCACTTGGAGTGTAGTCCTTGTCGTGGTGTCTTGAGCCAGTGGCAAATCCTTTATGCGATTTGTAATTCATGAGCAGAGCGCACAGATTCTTATCATTTATTTTACTGCGCAATCGGTATCGAGCTGCAACTGGAGAAGCGAGCAGCCAGCCAATAACTATATTCATGGCCCGACGATAGCTTAAGACGTGCGGAAACCAAATCGGCGTCGTAGAAAATTGAATTTGTTACGATTTGGATTGGGCACCCAATATGGCCCAACTCCCCATTTCCAAGCAGAACGTATGTGCATGCCTAATGAGCCATGAAATGCCAGGACCAGAGACCAGAGCCTGTGTCCTTTTACTTTCACTCGAGGATTAGGCATTCTAGGGGGGAAGATTTTTTTCGTTTTTCTTTTTGGGAGGGTAATCAACGACAGCTGCTGGCCAGTACGCGTATAGGTCAGGGCCAAAACTCTCTTGAACGTTGTTGACCTTTTCGAACCCTCACCCTCGTCCTCCCACTTTACGTTCTGTGTATAATTAAACCATGCAGCTGCCAGCGCGTAAATCAAACAAAATCAACTCTCTTCGTATGCTCTTAATTAAGTTTACACTCTCGCAATTCGATTTTGTTTTTTTTCGCCCACACCCCTAAAGCCTCCTCTACTTGTGTTTTCTGTATAAGCAACCCGACAAATGTGTAAACGAAAATTTGGGTAATTATAAATGAACTTGAAGCGGTAGAGTAGATCGAAAGAAGCGATTGATACTTAAATCATGCCAGATTCTAAGGTAAAGGTAGAAGAATATAGAATATAGACCACTTTACCGTGACTAACGAATCAGAAAATTTGGAAAATTAAAAAAAAGGGCACAAAAGTAATATAAATGCCTTTAAACTGACATTAAATCAAAATTAAACTAAAGAAAACGATTCATATATTTCCCTTTCTATTTTACCGTAACTGACGAATCAGTAAATTTTGAAAATTTCAAAATAGGGCACAATACTAGTAAAAATTCCTTCAACCTCACATAAAATCTAAGTTTAACTAAAAAAAAATAATTTAAATACTTCCCTTTCCATTTTACTGTGACTGACGAATCAGTAAATTTTCAAAATTTTCAAAATAAGGCCCAAAACTAGTTAAATTGTCTTTAAACTGACTTTAAATCTAAATTTAACTAAAAAAAATATGATTTAAATATTCTTCTTGCCAATTTACCGTGACTGACGAATCAGTAAATTTGGAAAATTTCAAAATAAGTCCCAATACTAGTAAAAATGCCTTTTAACTCACATCAAATCTGAGTTAAACTAGAAGAAAATAATTTAAATAGTTCCCTTTCCATTTTACCGTGACTGACGAATCAGTAAATTTTTTAAAATTTTCAAAATAAGGCCCAAAACTAGTTAAATTGTCTTTAAACTGACTTTAAATCTAAATTTAACTAAAAAAAATAAGATTTAAATATTCTTCTTGCCAATTTACCGTGACTGACGAATCAGTAAATTTGGAAAATTTCAAAATAAGTCCCAATACTAGTAAAAATGCCTTTTAACTCACATCAAATCTGAGTTAAACTAGAAGAAAATAATTTAAATAGTTCCCTTTCCATTTTACCGTGACTGACGAATCAGTAAATTTTTTAAAATTTTCAAAATAAGGCCCAAAACTAGTTAAATTGTCTTTAAACTGACTTTAAATCTAAATTTAACTAAAAAAAATATGATTTAAATATTCTTCTTGCCAATTTACCGTGACTGACGAATCAGTAAATTTGGAAAATTTCAAAATAAGTCCCAATACTAGTAAAAATGCCTTTTAACTCACATCAAATCTGAGTTAAACTAGAAGAAAATAATTTAAATAGTTCCCTTTCCATTTTACCGTGACTGACGAATCAGTAAATTTTTTAAAATTTTCAAAATAAGGCCCAAAACTAGTTAAATTGTCTTTAAACTGACTTTAAATCTAAATTTAACTAAAAAAAATATGATTTAAATATTCCCCTTGCCATTTTACCGTATCTGACGAATCAGAAAATTTGGAAAACTTAAAAAACAGCACAAAACTGTTTAAAATGTCTTTAAACTTTCTTTAAATTTAAATTTAACTAAAAAAAAATTATGTAACTATTCCCCTTGCCATTTAACCGTGACTAACGAATCAGTAAATTTGGAAAATTTCAAAAATAAATCCCAAAACTAGTTAAACTGACTGACGAATCAGAAAATTTGAAACATTTCCAAAAAAAAAAAATCGACCCAAAACTATTTAAAATGCCTTTAAACTGACATCAAATGATTTTAGTATTCCCCCTTTCCTTCCTCAAATCAAAACGTACATTTTTGTGGGCCATACTTTAGCTTTAGCCGGCAGTATAAGCAGTCAACACAACAGGGCAACAACTTACTTACTTCCCCCACCCCGCTGGCTCTTGTAAATATGGAATTGCATGAGTGTGAGTGTTTTCGTGTTTTCGTGTTTTCGCGTTTATTGCTTGTGGCCGTGTGAATTTTTCGTATTGACTTTTCAGGTCAAAAGGCGGCTGTGCGCTTAACATTTGCATAACAACTTAAAAACACACGCATACACACAAGTAAGCCCATATAAGTGCGAGTGTGTGTGTGTGTGTGTGTGTGTGTAAGGGTTGGCGCCGGTTCATTATGCATTTGTGTGTTTATCTCTGCGTTAAATTAAAATCACTCATACGCCATGGAATCAACATCAAAATAGGCTCTCAAGCCGCATTCCACCGCAAAGTTCAAGGCGCGCACACTTATAGCCTTCGGCCATATCACCCCTCTCTCCGCACCCTTCACTAATTTTGCCAAGTCACGTAACGGCTGATAGACAAAACTGACGACAAGTTGTTAACTACTTTAGAAATGAAATTTTCACATTCTGTCAGCATACATTTTTTTTTTGTAACCCTTTTGTTCTTGGCTTTAATTGAAAACTTTAACAATTAGCCGGGTCTGTCAGAGACTCTTATAGAAATTGAAGTGGTATATGCCTAATGGATGGGCCATTAGCAGTTTGACCCTGAAATTTTATGTAAAATGTTTAATGGAAAAATTATACCAATTAATAGGGCTTGCGGGCTCACAAAGTTTTTGTGCAAACAGCACACAAATTGATTTGTAGAATTTTTTTTATCAAAATTTTCAGTTGAATACCGAGTTTGATTTTATTACACAATCTTCTAACAAAGGTGAACATAATTTGGGGGAAAATAGAATGCTTTCTACAACCTAACTTATCGAATTTCTATTTAAACATATTTAAGATGTAGAGAAATTGTAGAATTTATAAAGCCAATTAGAACGTCAATCAATAGTCCCTTCCACTGCATCCAAAAGTGCCTGGTCTTGTAATTCCAAAATTAACCTCACCTTCTGTGTACATAAGGGTGGACATTTGTTGTATGCACAATTTAAAGGTCATACTCAAAGCATCTGCAGACGGAATCCCCGCATTTTTGGGGGGCACGAGACAATTCTGAACCGGAGAACAAAAAACTGAAAATGCAAGATATTCCTGATTTCAGACTTAAGCTGAACTGAAGGGAAATTTGTAATTCCGTCCAAATCAACAAATGCATGTTTAAAAATTATACTCTAACATTGTGCCGACAATTCTGAGTTGGGGCCAAATTTGCAATATCTGCATAGTCCATATCTTCGTAAGAATATTAAAAGATGTAAAATTCTACAAATGTAGTTTGAGCTAGAAGAGTTTGACTGTACTTTCAATGTTTACGCCTTATTTCAGTGGTGCCCAGAGCCAGCTTACGGCGGCGTAGATACCAATAAAAATGAAGAAAGTATTTGTGACCCAACAACAACCACAAGAAACAGAAAGTGAATACCGATTACACAGTGCCACAAAATTCAACTTTTTTTAAAGCCTGGGAACGGGACCAATAAATTGTGAACCTAGAGGCATCAGGGAACAACACCTTATACCCAATTTTTCCTTATCACGTCAAGTTCGCGTTTAATGGGCACTGTTATACCAGCAACACACGGATACAACATCTGTTGCTGGTTAAAAACAAGAAAGAAAGTCGGTCAAGCCCGACTATAACATACTCTGTACCCTTACACTCGCATTTGCTCAGGAGTCAAACGGCCAGTTAACACCCCGCGCACAACACGGTGCGCTCTCTAAGTTTCTCTCTCTCTCTCTCTCTTTCTCTCTCGCACTAAGATTGCCTGTGTTGAACGGTTAGGGTATGTTGCTGTGGTTGTTGGTGGGGGGGGTGGGTGGTGTTAACTGGCCGTTTTTTATATAACTTGAGTATGGTTCATCCGATCTTTATCATTCCTTCAGCAAATCGATAAATAATTTTGTTTAGAAGGTATCTCTAGAAGTTACGAACGATCTATCTCCAAAACTGTAGGAGATATGAAGTTTTTTCCAAATTACGGGGGCGGGAGGGGGCGTGGCAAAAATTGAAAATTAACTTGATCTGCCTGCAAGTATAAGAAATATATGTCCCATACATGTCAAACCTCTATCTCTTACCATCTCTGAGATCTCTTCGTTCATACGGACGGACGGACGGACGGACGGACAGACGGACAGACGGACGGACGGACAGACGGACATGGCTATATCGACTCGGCTGTTGATGCTGATCAAGAATATGTATACTTTATAGGGTCGATTCCTTCTCCCTGCTACATACTTTTGCACAAACTTAATATACTCTATGTACCTTCGGTACAGAGTATAAAAAGATGAGAGCTAAAATTTTGGAAACCACCCCCGCCTCCAACGGGCAAGCGGTTAGTACCCCGCCCATAGAGGTCTAACTTAGAAAATGGAATCAACCATTCGATAGAATTTTTTAAGATTTCAAATATGTTGAGATGGTGACCAATAAAATTTGTCCTTAAGAGATGGTTACATACATCTGTAGAGAAATTAACAGATACAAAATGATGAAAATGAACAAGCTTGATAATTTTTTCTGCCCAGTTAGAAAAGGATCCGAGCTCACTAGTAAACGATTAAGCAAATTTGTTGCGACACTTGAAATCTTACGCCTGTGATGGAGTCGATACATTTTAACATCTTTCGTTCTAGACTTAGCAGCTTCTCCAGAGTTCACTCCAATCAATACTACTTAGTGCATGTTCAATACGCATGTTGTACGCTTGCAGTTTGCTTACATTTAGCTTATTTTTATTGATATCGTCAAATCATTTCTTGTCACTTTTTGTTTTAAACGCGTAGCCTTCAATTTCAAATCTCTGTTTTTGGTCTTCGTATGCGTTTTTAGCCTTTTCAGCAACCGAACCATTTTCAAAATACCACATATTAAAAATATTTAAGCGAGAGAGTTCGTTTTGATGAGATGTGCCGATATATATGAAAAAACCGTTAAATGATATTAAGAATGAAATAATTATCTAAAAAACAAAGCACAAACACATATAGAACCCAAAACACAAAAAGATCATATACATATCAGCAGCAGCAACACAACGCACAACTTAAGAATCCAAAAACAAGGCACAAAAATTCACATGAAAAAACATTGTAATTTCCCCTTTTTATATCGTTTGTAAGACAAAGAGCGGAAAAAAGCGGCAGCTGAAATGAACAGTATAAATTCTTAAGACATTAACTAATATTAATAAAAAAGTCCCATTCGGGGGATCGGGGGGAACACAACTTTAACTTTAGCTGAATAGTTACTACTTGATTGTATACATCACTAACAATGAGACTGGGGAAAACATTAATTTTATAACAAAACCACAACGTGTTATTGCATGAAAGCGACTTAAACATATAGTTTATACCTCTCTTTTTAATATTTATTTTAATTCGCGGCGATTCGAAGTGATTTAATATTTTAATTAAGTTTTGGAAGAACGAGTTAATTTTCATGCGTCTCATAGAGCAAAAAATTCATTGGTGAATTTTCCAAAATTTTAGCTCTCATCTTTTTTTAACCAGCAACAGATGTTGTAGACACTCACCTACTAGTATAAATGTGCCCAATAAAAGCGAATTTGACGTGATTAAGAAAAACTGGGTTTCACAATTTATTGGCTATTTTGAGTGTTCCACTGTGTTATCATTCATCGCCAACAAAAAAATCTATGCTGAGGACGACGCATACATATCTGTGGTTGTGCTCGATTTTGCAGAGGCACAGGACAAAAAGAGAAAATATACTAAGATACTGTTACTATATACTGTAAAGTAAAATCAAACAGCACCTCCAGGAGGGCCAGGGCCAAGCTTCTCTCAATCTCTCAATCTCTTGGCGTGTGTGCTTATAATTTTTCGCACAAGAGAAAGGGACCTACAGTTTAACGCCGAATCCTAACGGCAATAGTTAGAGAATTGGCTTTTTCATGGCTAGTTACTCTTCACAGCTGGCGCCCGAAGCTGGGGAAGGTGATCGGGTGTGTAAAAGCTTTTTTCTAAAGAAAGAAAAAACGAACCCACAACCTCCCGCATCAGCCGCCACACATACGACTTGTACGCCACGCCCGACCACAATATACTATATACTGTGGTTTGTGCTAAATATGCGTGTGCGCCTGCATAGAGGCACTGGGCTCCCCTGCCTTATATTATCACTACTTAATTCCAGAATGCGAATATTTAAAACAGATTAATAGCCAATCACAATTCACAAATTGTTGCTCAAGTTCTATTGCATTTCTACTTTCAAAATTGCTATATTTTGCAACTAAGTAGCTAAAGAGGCAACACTGGACTGATGGATCCAGCCAGACATTTTTGGACTTTAGCCGAACTTTTCAAAAAATTTATAATTGAGCTAGGTTAGGTTGAAATGGTTGAAATGGGAAGATCCCATTTCTTCACGTAGGCCATCGAAGGCCCGTTGCCGCCTTCGACACACCGATAAGGTCAAGGTTCTTTGAAGCCCTGTCTACCTTTGGTATACCAGCAAAGTGCGTTCGACTTTGCATGATGACGTTGAGAAGCACGCAAAGCTCCATCAAAATAGAAAGGAACCTCTTCGAACCATTTGATACCAAAAGAGGTTGTAGGAAGGGTAATACCTTATCGTGTGACTTCTTTAATCTGCTGATGGAGTATATACTGCGCCAGTGCCCAAATGACAACAGATCGGGCGCCATTTTTCGTAAAAATGTAATGCTACTCGCATATGCCGATGATATTGACATTATCGGTACAAACGAACGGGCGGTAAGCAGGGCGTTTTCAAAGCCAGAGAAGCAGTCTAAGCTGATGGGCTTAGCGATAAACGAGGACAAGACGAAATTCCTAGTATACACGCGCAGTGAGTCTACTCGTCGTGGACAAGCTGTAACATTTGGAGAATACAGCTTTGAGGTTGTAAAGGAGTTCGTCTACCTCGGGACGGTGATAACCAGCGACAACAACATCAGCCTGGAAATCCGAAGAAGAATCACTGGGGCAAACCGATGCTTCTTTGGGCTTAGTAGGGATATCAAGAGTAGAGCCCTCTATGGAAAAACGCAAATAGCGCTATACAAGTCGCTTATCATCCCAGTCTTGCAATACGGCGCAGAAGCATGGACATTAACAGCAACCGATGAGGCGGCGATTGGCGTTTTCGAGCGAAAGACTCTTCGGAGAATTTATGGACCTTTAAAAGTTGACGATGAATTTCGCATCCGAAAGAACTGCGAACTGTATGAGCTCTATGGCGACACCAGCCTAGCCAAGCGCATAAAATAACAGCGGCTGAGCTGGATAGAACATGTTACCCGTATGGATGAACAAGCTCCTGCAGGAATGGTGTACATTTGGAGTAAAGGCACGAGGGGAGGACAGAAACTGAGATGGGAAGACCAGGTGCGGAAAGACATTGCCAAGCTTGGTCTGAACAACTGCAACCAGCTCGCAAGAAACAGAGGCGACTGGCGGGCATTGGTAACAGCGGGCGAAACTGTTAAGCGGTTGTGATTTAAATATTGGGCCATAGAAGAAGAAGATGAATCTATGATCTTAGAGGGAGGGTCTATCTTAGCAAAGGTGCAACACCTATTTCAGAGATGTCTGACAAATCGTTTAGGAAAGGACGACCCAAAACTGCAAGTCGCCTTCTGCTAAACAGTGCCAGATTGAGGTGCTGTACACTCTCCTCTTCATCCACTAAATTGCAGCTTCTACAGAAGTGTTTATGTCTGATGCCAAGCCTCGCGGCGTGTCTTCCGATTAGGCAGTGTCCAGTAAGGGCCTCTACTATTAGAGAAATGTTCTCTCTTTGTTGACAGAGTAACGCACTAGTTCTGTTAATATTGAGAGTAGCCCATGTAAGCTTAGATACTTCACACGTGTGAATCGTTTGCCATGCCAGGTTGTTTCGTTAGCTTGTAGCTTGAAGGTCGCAAGTGGCACCCCTATGTTGCTCTTATCCGGTAGAAGCTGATTGGTATTGCCAAGTCTAGCGAGGAGTTCGGCCAACTCGTTGCCTTCCATGTTGCAGTGTCCAGGCATTCAAATAAGATTAACTTTAAAATGCTGAGATATCTCATTAAGAGTTCTGCGGCACATTCGGTTTGCTATGATGCATTGAGTTCCAGTCCAGACGACTTGGTATGGTGACTTTATATCAACCTGTATACAGAGAATGCAAGTGATGAGAAGGACAGTAGAACGCAGTAGATAGTAGAAGATAGACGAAGACAGACCGTATCAACAAAACGTGAATAGACGAACCCGCATAGAGACATTGTAGAGACATTCAAAGAGGCAAAGCCGTGTAAATAAAAGCCCGAAAACCACGAAAAACCCTCGTTTACAAATGAACATCATTCTTAAATTTGTTAAATTCTCAAAAATGTTTGCAAATTTTTGTTTTTGGTAGAAATGGGCTATAATATTGTCATACCAACAAGTTAGTCAAATTTTCAGTTTTCAATCTTAGGTTAAAAAGCATTTAACGAAGCAATGAATTTCCCTCATCTCAAAAAAAAAACAAATAATCCTTAATATACATAACTAACATTTCATTGAAGTATTCATCTTTAAATATAAGCCCCTTCAGCTTTATTTTTCTCTTTACATTCCCATCCCTTTAACAACCACAAAATTCAGAATCCCCCAGCTGCTTGGCCACAGTTTCACTTAAAGGGGAAGGTTACACATTTTCTAAATAATTTCACTGCGCCTTATTACAAACGCCATTTGTTAGCTAGCTTCTGTCCGGGCTGAGTCCATGTAACAGGTTGTCAGCCCCACACACAGGAGATTAGGCAGCCAGCAGGAAGAGTAACAGCTGCTGCTGCTGCTGCTGCTGCTGCTGCTACCTGTGAGTGAAGTAAAGTAGAGACCCCTTTTTTTTCGTTGCTGTCAGAGTCAAGACAGGACTAAGCTTTCGTCAGCAGCCGCTTTTGTATTTTACAAAAAAGCAAATATTTGTATTTCTGCTTGAATGCCTGAACGATTGAACTGAGAGCGAAATTTGAACTGTAGCAAATCACACGCGTTTGATTGATGATTTGGCAGAGGGATAAAGAAATAGGAAAAAAAAAAAAGGTTGCTGCACATGCTAAGTATTTCCGTCCCTGCTCCCTCTGTGTTGGTGTGTGTGTATGCTTAATATTTGTACAGAAAGCAAGGAGCAAAGAGGCAAATGCTTGCCTCGCATTAATATGCATTGCTGATAAGGCAGGACCTCCCAATCACAAAACAAAAGCAATAAATCAACGTAAATGAAATGAATTTTGATTGTCATTGATTTATGTGCCTGTCTGTTATTGTTGGTCAGCCCACGCATAATGTGTACGTTAATGTGATGACAACATAACAGTCAGAAGGTGAATTGAAACTTACAGCTGAGTCTGGTATAATAAAAAAAAAGGACAATGTTTCCCCGGGGTACAATTAGAGTAATTTAATTAAATGACAATTACAAATAAATCAAAAAAACTCGTATGGAATGTACTTTCTGTTAATGACAAAACAATTAAAAATTAAAGTAAAAAGCAACTCATTATTATTCACTTACTTGTAAATAATCCCACACTAAAGTATGGTCTTTTCTTTCTCCTTGCTTTCTTCAGTATTAAGTTGAGGATATCAGCTCCATATTATCAACCTCTCTACCAATTCTTTCTAATTGATCATATCACTCATATGCTTATCGAGGCAAAGCAAAGTCCTCATCGAGGCAAAGTAAAGTCCTCAACGAAGCAAAGTAAAGTCCTTATCCAGGGAAAGCAAAGTCCTCATCGAGGCAAAGCAAAGTCCTCAACAAGGCAAAGTAAAGTCCTCAACAAGGCAAAGTAAAGTCCTCAACAAGGCAAAGTAAAGTCCTCATCGAGGAAAAGTAAAGTCCCCATCGAGGCAAAGTAAAGTCCTCATCGAGGCAAAGTAAAGTCCTCAACGAAGCAAAGTAAAGTCCTCATCCAGGGAAAGCAAAGTCCTCATCGAGGTAAAGTAAAGTCCTCAACGAAGCAAAGTAAAGTCCTCAACGAAGCAAAGTAAAGTCCTCATCAAGGCAAAGCAAAGTTCTCAACAAGGCAAAGTAAAGTCCTCATCGAGGAAAAGTAAAGTCCTCATCGAGGTAAAGTAAAGTCCTCAACGAAGCAAAGTAAAGTCCTCATCGAGGCAAAGTAAAGTCCTCACCGAGGAAAAGTAAAGTCCTCAACAAGGCAAAGTGAAGTCCTCATCGAGGAAAAGTAAAGTCCCCATCGAGTCAAAGTAAAGTCCTCATCCAGGCAAAGTAAAGTCCTCAATGAAGCAAAGTAAAGTCCTCATCCAGGGAAAGCAAAGTCCTCATCGAGGCAAAGCAAAGTCCCCATCGAGGCAAATTAAAGTCCTCAAAAAGGCAATGTAAAGTCCTCATCGAGGCAATCGAAATTCCTCATTGAGGCAAAGTAAAGTCCTCATCGGGGCTAAGTAAATTCCTCAAAGAGGCAAAGCAGAGTCCTCATCTAATTAAAGCAAAGCCCTCATCGAGGCACATTGAAGCCCGCCATCTATCGAGGCTCTTGGAATTATGGAAACGAAACTTCTCCATAATTTTTCTGTATAATACCACAACAATTCATGCTCTTTTATGACTTGATTCATTCACAGAAAATAAGAATGCTTTTGTCCAATACTCTAATCCCATTGCACTAAAGTCACACACAATTAGCCTTAAGGCTTCACCGCACTTGTACAGCTTCAGGAATTCGCTTTAACAAACTCAAAACTCAAAACTGCATCTTTGTGCATTGTTGTCCAAACATTTTGTGTTAAATTGTTGGTGAATTGAAAGGGAGCAGCTGCTGCCGCTGCCTAAGACTTTGCATATTTATACAAAGAGGCAAACTAAATGGTTGTTAAGCAGCTGCTGCCATAATAATTAAAAATAATGCCCCAACATTGTCTGAAACTTGAATGCAATGACAACGAGACGCATAAATCTTTCAACTGCTCCACCACTTGGCTTCATTTCGTTGAGGAAAAGGGAGTGCATTTTGCTAATGACCAAGTCAAACAGGCAAAAGTGTAGCCTGCTTTTGGGCGTGCGTGCATAATTGAAGTGTGAGACTGCATGCAACTTTTGTGTCTGGTTAGCGGCCAAGTGTTGAGGCCATGTTAATGACTAACAATAACAATAACAACAACAGCTGCTGCTGCTGCTCCACTTTTCCCAACCGGAAGTGTTTTCCCCTCCCTCCATGAGAAAGCTTCTTTGTCGTGATATTTATCGCATAAGCCATTTCTCTTTGCCAACGGAAAATTGTGAAAATTTAATTGAAAATACACAGCCTAGCAAAATGGGGCGGACACGTTTCTTGGTTGAGGGGGGAGTTGGGCGTAGCTCATCAAATATTAAAGCAGTATTTTTTTTCTTTCTTTGATGCAAATATTATTTGCCATTGCGTATTTTTTTTATATATATTGATTTTGCTTGGGGTAACAGCTGCTGTCGGAGGGGCTTAAATATATATGGCAAAAAAATCAAAAAAACAATCGTACAAATATAAAATATTTAAAAATGGGTCATGTCTGGGCTTTTTGCCTCAATATTTGTTGATGTAAAATTATATATTTGCTTTAATTTAATTTGAGCAATTGTTTTTGCCAGTTAAAGTTAATCTTAATCATATAGAGGGGGAATACTAGGCGAGATCAATACTTGTTCGCAATAAGCGTCCAGCAGAATCGGAACTTACGAAGAATTCTGAGAAAATTGGCGGCCTAATTCCCACTTGGAGTGCGCATCCCATCCAAGCTCCAGTTTCAGAGTGCGCCTTTGCATCTGTCCAAATCCCAGATTGGAGTGCGCATTGCATCTTATCTCGTGCTTGCATCTGTCTACCCACCTAACCTGCTCCGGAATACCCTAATCCCCACTTGAAGTGCGCCTCGCATCCAATCTCGTAGATCAGACTGCACGGATTATCAACGTTCTCTCCGCAAGTGCACAACACACCCAACCAAGGATTTCAGAAGCCACCACGCATCGCAACGCTGGCGGAATCCCAGCACAAGTATCTATGAGCGCAGTGTCCCCTTTAGTTAAATTTTCCTATTTTCATCCTAGCAGCCAGCATCCCATCCAGTATGTCCCGAGCACACACGGTCCCACCCGTTCCGAGTAATAAGTAGTAAAAGTTAGAACTAAGCCCAGAACAGATTACACCCCGACGAGCTACCAAGACCGACCAAGTACACTAAGAAAATAATTTTTCAAAAAAAATGTATCAAGGGTTAAAATCGCCCTTAAAATTAGAAATAATTTCTATATATATGACATTTTTAATAAATTTTAGAAAAAAGTTATTTTTTAGAGACAAATATCTTCAAATAGAAATTTATGTCTATTTCCCTCGGCCCTTTGTTTTTTACTCTTTTTATTAATGATCTCCCCACAATATTGTCTTACTCTCGGATACTTATGTACGTCGATGATGTAAAACTAATTTTATCTTTCAACGACCCGACGCATTCCTATTAGACTGCAAGATGATTTAAACTCCTTGCAGTCCTGGTGCTTGATTAATCAATTACACCTTAATTGCTCCAAGTGCATGTTTATTCCATCGTTGCAAACCTTCGCTGGCTACCTATACGATTGGCAATGAACCCCTGCAACGAATATCTACCGTCGTTGATCTTGGAGTTCTTTTTGACCCAAAATTGAGTTTTAATCCTCATATCTCCTCTATTGTTAATAGGGCGAATGGTGTACTTGGATTCATTAAACGTTGGTCGAAGGAATTTAATGATCCATATACCACAAAGCTTCTGTATACTGCTCTATTTCGTCCTGTACTCGAATACTGCTCGTCCGTCTGGTGTCCGCAATATAAAAAGTATATCGATCGAATTGAATCAGTTCAAAAGCAATTCTTGCTTTTTGCCCTACGTGGCTTAAATTGAGACCCCAACCTTCGTTTACCAACGTACTCCAGCAGACTTTTGCTTATTGACCTTCCTTCGTTAGCTAACCGTAGAACAGTCTTAGGTGTTTCTTTTCTTCATAAGCTAATTATCGGTGATGTAGACTCTTCTGATCTTTTAGGTCGCCTTAACTTTTCCGTTCCTTCTAGGCCAACTAGAAACTACTTTCCTTTTATCTTGTCTAGATGCACAACTGATTATGCCCAGCACAATCGATTTCGGGTTTTATGTAAGAATTACAATGATCTCAATCACCTGCTCTCAACAGAACTCTCTCTCTCTTCTCTCTAAGAACGTCTCTCTATAATTATCTCCGGGGAAATCTCTGACCACTCCCAGCTGTGAGTAGGGGCATAGCTTGCCGGACTGGCTAAAAAATCCTCCCCCACCGGGTCAGAGATTTTCCGGTTATTTAGTTTTAAGTTTTACGTATACATTTTTTAGTTTTAAAGTTTTCTTTTAGATAGTTTTCTCTCTTTCTCTCTATCTCTGTTTTAGTTTAATTTATTATATTATCTTATTTTTTCCTTTGCTCCTACATAACTATAGGTTTTGGTTTTTTCTCTCTCTCCCTTTTCTCGATCTCTATATTATAATATTAAAGTTTTTGTTAGCTCTAATAACGTCTCTGACTACAATTGGCTTTGAATAGGGGCATAGCTGGCCGGACGGGCAAATAAAATACCCCCACCGTGTCGGAGTCGTTATTAGTTTATTTTGTAATTTTTTGAGATTTTCTTTGATAGGCTTCCTTAACTTATAAAATTTTTTTGTAACGTATTTATACTTTTGTTGACAGCATTTGTTTGTCGACTCTAAATAAATAAATAAATAAAAACGAGAAGGCCAAGCTAACTTCGTCTGTGCCGAAGTTTTTATACCCTTGCAAATGCTGTTTTTAAAATGTCAGAGTTTAAGAACATAAAAATCTATAAAAATTTTAACTAAAACCCATTTTCCGACAGATAAACATCTGATTTCGACCAAATTTCGCGAATCTTTTTGAAAACATATCAAATTAACTATCGCGAAGTTTAAGAAAGATAAAATTTAAAACAGAAAAGTTTTTCTCACTAAGACACATTTTCCGACTGATCGGTCCTATGACAACCATAAGATATAGTCACCCGATGTCGATCAACTTTTTCAAATTAGTTTGAAAGCGTTTAATATTGAGAATCACCGACTTTAAGAACGATTTACTTGAAAACAAAAAAGTTTTTTTCACTAAGACCCATTTTCCGACCGATCGGTTCTATGGCAGCTATATGCTATAGTCATCCGATTTTGACCAAAATTTGCAAATCTGTTTGAAAACGTATAATATTAATTATGGCAGAGTTTTATGACGCTAGCACTGAAAACAAACAAGTTTTTCTTACTAAGACCCATTTTCCGACCGATGGTTCCTATGACAGCTATAAGATATAGTCATCCGATCTTGACCAAAATCTGCAAATCTGTTTGATAGCATATAATATTAATAATGGCCGAGTTTAAGGCCGCTAACATTGAAAACAAAAAAGTTTTTCTCACTAAGACCCATTTTTTGACCGAAGGTTCCTATGGCAGCTATAAGATATAGTCATCCGATCCGGTCGGTTCCGACATATTAGCAGCGTGCAGTAAAAAGAAGACTCTGTGCAAAATTTCAGCTCGATAGCTTTAAAACTGAGAGACTAGTTTGCGTAGAAACAGACGGACAGACGGACAGACAGACGGACAGACAGACGGACAGACAGACGGACAGACAGACAGACAGACAGACGGACGGACAAAGCTCAATCGACTCAGCTCGTCGCCCCGATCAAGAATATATATAGTTTATGGGGTCGGAAATGAATATTTCTATGCGTTGCAAACTTCTGGGCAAAATTATAATACCCTTTGCAAGGGTATAAAAAGTGTTTTTTAAACCCTGACTAATTTTTTAGAAAAATAATTTTCCGAGTTTATAGTTACGAGTTTTTACACAGGCAGACGTCCAATTAAGTCCACAAACAGGTTCCTGAAAAATTTTATTTTCAACATGGCAGAGCGGCCAAATCTCGGCTATAATGTAATTGGAGCGCAAAAAAGTTTACATACGAAAAGTAAAAGAAATAAAGGTACGGTAATCTTAAAATAAGATTTTCTGAAGCTACATTAAGTACATTTTGGGATTAATCCAAGCCTGTACAAATCTTGGACAAGAACAAAACATACTCAAAAACCAAAATGTACTTGTTCCCAGTCTGAAACACAAAGTTGTTACACACAGCTGGGCACTTTGTCAAGTCCTGGACTAAAAGACGACTTGATAGATCGTAAGCTGAAAAATACGCTATCTGCATCAACCACAGGGCATACAATGCAATTGGAATTTGTCACTGAATAAGGATAAGTAGTGAACAAATTTTTTAGCGATGCAGAATAGCATCGTTGAAAAAATGTTGCAAATAGATTGGAAATATACGAGTCATTGTCAGCCGTTACATTATCTAAATCTGCTGCCATACAAATGTTAGGTCTGAAAAAAAGTCTTAGTAGGAAAGACATTTTTGTTTTCAATGCTGTCGCTCCCAAACTTGCTATTGATCAACATTATATGCTACCACACAATTTTGCCAATTTTGATTCAAATCGGATGACTATTAAATATAGCTGCCATAGGAACGATCGGTTCAAAAATTTGCTCTAGTGAGAAAGACTTTTTTGTTTTCAATGGTAGCGTCTTTATACTTTCCAGTTATGAATATTATCGGTTTCCAAACATTTTGCGGAGTTTGGTTAAAATCTGATGAATATATCATATAGCTGCCATATATTTCTTATACTTGCAGGCAGATCAAGTTTATTTTCAATTTTTGCCACGCCCCCTCACGCCCCCGCAATTTGGAAAAAACGTCATATCTCCTACAGTTTTGAAGATAGATCGTTCGTACCTTCCAGAGATACCTTGTAAACAAAATTATTTATCGATTTGCTGAAGGAATGATAAAGATCGGATGAACGATACTCAAGTTATGAGCAAAAAACGGCCAGTGAACACCCACCACCCCCCACCCATCACCACAGCATTCTATTGAACGGCAATCTTAGTGAGAGAGAGAGAAAGAGAGAGAGAGAGTGAAACTTAGAGATGAGCGAGTATAACTCGTGAGCAAATGCGAGCTGCGACGTTAATAGGCTATTCACACTGGGCACATCCTAGCGGAACGCATGGAATATTTTGAAGATGTGAAATAGCGATTCATACTGACAACATCTAACATCTTCAGTTGTCGTCGCGACGCGTCGTCGTAGTAGCGAATTTACAAATTGCTAAAAACTATTAATAAAATGGATTTTGAAGAACAATTGGTGGTTGTTGTATCTGTTGTTCAAAAGCAGCAACTTTTAATTCAGCAGCTTATGGCATATTTCGCCAATAATGCGTACAATGCAGAGATCGAAGATGCAGATGAGCTGATGACCATGATAGGCATGAATCTGCACATACCAAGAAGCACTTTGATGTTTGTGTAAGTGGTAGTAAAATGTGGCTTTTATATGTGCAGTTCCTTAAGAAGTTATTATTGTTTATTTTAGAAGCGGTTTGGCATGTTTTGGGAGAAGGACGTTCCGGACAACAATGAGCACTTTTTAAAGAGAGCTTCCGGATGGAGCAATTAACCTTTTTAATGGAAAAAGGACACAAATTTGCGCAACGCCATTCCACTGGAAAAACGAATTGCCATTGCCTTGTACACTCTAGGTTCTTGTTCAGAGTACCGAACAATAGGCGGGCTGTTCGGGGTTTCGCAGAACAGTGTTTGCAGTATTCTCCATGAATTTTGCCGGGGGCTGCTAACCGAGTTTGCAGAGGAGTACATGACACCATGACATGTGGTCGGGCGTGGCGTTCCAGTTGTATGTGTGGCTGCTGGTACGGGAGGTTGTGGGTTCGATCCCGCCTCGGACCATCTAATAGAAAAAGATTTTTCTTTCTTTAGAAAAAAGCTTTTACACACCCGATCACCTTCACCAGCTACTGGCGCCAGCTGTGAAGTTCTTAAAAAGCAACAATTCTCTAACTATTGCCGTTCGGATTCGGCGTTAAACTGTAGGTCCCTTTCTCTTGTGCGAAAAAATTATAAGCACACACGCCAAGAGATTGGGCCCTGGCCCTCCTAGAGGTGCTGTTTGGGCCAATTTTACTTTTACATGACACCCAACTACCTCACAGACGAAGAAATTGATGAGTGTGTTCAATGGTTCGAGGCCATTGGATTTCCACAGTGTCTAGGAGCAATTGGTAAGCAAAGAATAGTATATTCGACGCTTCATACAAAACTAAATAATTTATTACTAAAATTGTTAATAAAGATGGAAGCCACATTGAAATAAAGCCACCAGCAGCAGAGGGCATCGATCATCATAGCTATAAAGGCTGGTTCTCAATTGTATTATTTGCCCTGGTTGATTTCCGGTATGATATTCGCATTGCTATATCAATTTTTGTAATACAAGAAATTCTAATTTTAGTTACAGATTTATATATGTGAACATTGGTTCTCCTGGTCGTTGCAATGATTCACAAATATATCAAAAGTGTATTGCACAATATCTTGAACGGGCACAACAGTGCCATCAATAAAAATTGGAAAATTTCCACAAACGAAACTCGGAGCAGCCAAACCAATCTAACACTTCTGCTGATTACAGTTATGGTGCTGAAGAGATAAGATCTGCTATTGCAAGATATGTTAATTTGAATGAAGAATGAAAGCGAATTGCAAGGCATTAATGGTTTTATTTGCATGTTATTTCATTTTTTGGGTTAGAGCTTATAATATCCTTATACTATTTATTATTTTTTTCCCGCAACAATTTATGTAGCTCCAACTGGAACGTAGCCTAACTCGTTGCTATCTCCCGAAGCATATCACACTGGTCCTTTTGATTCTCCTTTTGCATCTCCAACCGCTCCCACGCTATGCTCACAAGCTCTGCTTGGTGGTCACGCTTGGAGCGTTTCGCTGGTGGCCTGCCATCGCTGTTAGTGCCACAATCCGACACCTCTGGGTTCAACTCAATTATGTCATCCAACACGAATCTCTTAAAATCTGCAATATGTTCATAATTCATATAATTTAGTTCTTATAATTGAGTTAATAATACTTACTATGAGTATCCACATTGTGTTCCTCGGAATTATTTATTCTGAATGAACCCAATAATTCATTTATTTTGTTAAAATGAAGCCAGGTAGATGGCGTTCCACCACTGGGTCATATTTTTTGTTTCTCCTGCCTAGAAACACATATTTATATATATACATGCGATATTGACATGGAAATGTGTATTTTTAAAAGCAAATTATATCCACCTATAATTTCGCGAAAGGTTTTCGATCTTCGCTCGAATAACGGTCCAACCGCCCACGAACCCGGCATCCCTCATTGCATCCGCCATCTCCATGTAAACATGAGAGTTCTTCTGGGTGCCTCTCAAATCACCAATGGTTTCCTGCCAAATGTCTATCAGATTGTTCTCCATGTCCAGAGTCCAGACAAGGCGACTCACGGTTGCTTTGTTGCACACTGCAAATGTAAGCGAAAATTATTCAATTCATAAATGAATAAAAATTTAAATATTAACGTACCTTGTCAGACATTTTTTTTAAAATTATCTTGCCATTCTTTTTCGTTGACATTGTTTATGTTTCTCAGTGAATAGCAAATTTTTAGTGGTGGACCAAAAACTATCGTGAAAATACTGATTGGAACAAAGTAAAATAGGAACATCCCCAGAAGATGTTGGAATGATGATAAAATTTTGGCACGGCAAAAGCTTATGGAACATCTTTGATAAAGATGTTAGATGTTAGATGTGCCTCAGTGTGAATAGCCTATAAGGGTACGGAGTATGTTATAGTCGGGCTTGACCGACTTTCTTTCTTGTTTTGGTTGAAATATCAAAAACACTTTAGCAAAAAACAAATCTATGCATAGGGCTTAGTGACCTCGCTGTTTCGAGAAAACAAAATAAAAAGTAAAGGATCAATTACACTAGTTTACAGCCAAAATGAATCGAAAGGTAATTAAATGGTCAATAATCGCACAGAGCACTATTTTCAAATCAGTTTGGTAGTTTGAATACAATAATAAAAAATATTTCAAAATATTAGATTTTTTGCTTGAAAACGCAATAAATTTCGTTTTCAAACGCCTAGGAAAAATATTTGAAAATTCAAAAAAACTAATTTTTTTTTCTGCTTAAGAACCGCACTTCTTCGATGAAAATAAGATATCAATGAACAAAATCTATAAATAAATACAAGAGCTGGGAGCAATTAAGTGCTGAAAAAAATGGTGTTTTTGAGATTTTTTAAAAATAAATTTTCATTTGTATCGACTGTTGTTCTGTTCTGAAATTTTTTTTCTGGTCTGGCTATTTGCCCACTTAGAATATTGACCAAAAGACGAAAAAAAAAAAAAATTTCTAAACACTTCAAATACTCAAATTTGACTGTTAGTTCCTTCACTTAAATTTATCCAGCTAAAATATTTATACATAGATTTTCTTCATCAATACCTTATTATCTTTGTAGAAGTCCGGTTTTTAAGTCAAAAGAATAAGAATATATTTTTCCAAGGCGATTAAAAATGAAATTTCTTTCATTTTCGAGTAAAAAATCGATTTTTTTGAAATATTTTTGGTCATTGTATCCAACCTTCATATACTAGTGTTATTAGGAGTATTTATTTCCCTTCCTTTAATATATAATATATTTTTTCCAAATAGGATTTGCTGTTCGTACGTTATGCTGAAATATAAAGTTCACCTCTCCAAAAAAAAAAAGAAATTGTTTAAATTTTAATAAAAATTCCTTAGAAAAAAAAGTTTAATCAGAGAAAAATTTTTAAATATTTTTTTTTGGGGAGCAGAAAAGTAAAATTTCGTAGTATAAACTATCCGCTGAAGTTAGATTTCCTCTATTTTAAGATCTCCAAACCATACCTGCTGCCCCCATAATAAAAAATCAATTCTTAATTTGTTGTATAAAAAATAAAAACCTTTCAGCCTAACTCCGCCCCCGTTTTCGCCAACCATGACAGACAGATATACTTTTTTTTACCTTTGCAAGTCACTCATTTTCGTCTCTTTCTCACTTTTTTAGTGCATTAAATTTTTTATAACCCAGCCCACGGAGTTTATGCGAAAATCACAGTCGAAATGCTGCATCAAATTAAATATTCCGGCAAATCATAAAAAAAAAAAACGAAAACAAGTGAGAAAGTCGGTGCCTGCCAACTGTAATGTACCCTGTATCTAAGTTTGTATGGGTTCGGCGATGCTTGCTACTGTCATTCGCACAAAATCTTTATACCCTTTGCAGCTTTAAAACAGGGTATAGAAAAATATAAAATAAATGGCACAAAAAATTATATTTAATACAAAAAAAACCTAACAAAACTTTTTAATTAAACCAAAAGATGAAAATACACACAAAAATCTCAAGCACATAATCCTTTTCTAATGGCAAAAGTAAGCAGAAGAGTGAAAATTTCTGCGTCCGCAAATTAATTTGTTTATTTAGGCAACGAAAAGAGTAAAAATTTTTTTAGGGATGTTCTCGTCCATTTAATGCTGCGGCTAAGCATAAAACCATTTACTAGCACTTAGTTTGCATAAAACCTCAACACAAATAGAAGGATGGGGTGGGGGAGGGGGAGGGGAAGCAGGAAGGCGGGAACGCATTTGCATGTGAAATATGCATGAGTTACCATCCACTTCTCCAGCTCTGTGCAAATAAACACAAATGTAAAAAAATGCTGAAATTGCAAATGACAAGTTCTGCACTAAGCAGCAAGGCAAATACGCTTTGCGGATGGCGGGGAAGGTAAAGGGTAGGGGTAGTGAAGTGAAGGCTTGTTACATTGACACACTTACTGCATGATGAAGCAAAATGAGTGACAAACTGACTGCACGTTGCTGTCTAAGCTGCTTATTAGGCAAAGAGACCAACAGAAAAAAAATAACATAAATATCTTGCCAAAATGAGCGAAAAAACGCGGTAAAGTTTAAGTAAATAAATGGGTTACTTTCACTGGGAGACCCAAATCAATGTCAACGGCTTTCGAGCTTGAAATGTACCAAGAAGAAAAGTGTAGCTCGCTTTAGGGAGCTCTGCGCCTTTGCACGTGCCCCGTGCTCAATTGATGAAGAGTTTAAAAAGTCACAAAAAAAAAAAAAAAGGAAGAAGAAAACTTGGCAACAATGCCGATGAGGTTTAGACGCACCGTTGAGATTTCGCCCCAAAAGGGGTTTCAAAACTTTTGCCATTCCTTCAATAAATAACTAAATGACAGCCAACAAAATATGTCGGAAGGAAAAAATGTATACAGCGTATTGAGTTGTTGAAATTTAAATACTCTACCTTTTGAGATTGTTTTTTTGGGGTACTTTGAATTGAACTTGTAAAAGGGAAGCCATAAGTAATTAGACTTAGAATGTATTCGGATACGGTAACAGGTTTGAATTGGAGTTGTCGATTGTTTCTAAAATATCGAAATCGATAATATCAAAAATCGATATTTAATATATTGAGTCCACTAATCCACCATCGATCTTTACGATAGATTTTGATAAAAAAAAAACACCTTGGTTTTTAAAATTATCTTTTAATAGTAATTGTAAAGATAATAAATTAAATGTTCACGGTTCGCTTTGAATCCTGGAGGATGCTGATTAGGGATTGAATTTGGAGAATTGAATAGTATTAATAAGTTTTTAGCTACAACTCTGTAACATTGTTTAAATGTAAAAGTATAATAAACTAGACCAAGACGGGCTATCTCGCTCACAGGCACCTAAAATGTTCAAAAAATTCAAAAACGATCAAGTGGATAGTTTAGCTTCATACATCAAACATCATAGAGCTGGCAAACTATCGATTGACGCCCCATTCGATATTTTCAATGTTTTATAAAAAAAATATTCTGTACTATTCATAGTAAAATTTTCACAAGTTTTCGTTCGGTTTAGTTTTATATTAAGCATCTCTTATAAGCTATTTTTCATATTGAAACAAAAAATGAACTAAAAATACTTAATCAATTTCAAAATAATGTTACACACTATTGTTGTGTATTCCAAATTTTGTATCATTGCATAAGTAGACATCGGATTTTAGGTGTAATTATATTTCGGACCTTCTGTCAGTATGAACACTTAATTTGACCTGCTCATATAAAAGTAACAAAAAATTCGTGTTTTAACTGACTCTAAAGTTTTTGTGAATAACTCATACGCAGTGTTGACTTTTATCATGTATGGGCATTTCCACCAAAAGGTCCACCAAGACCAAAAAATTAAAAGTGCTTAAAAACACTCTGTTTTATCAAATTTTCAAAGGGAACCAATTAAATTGAAGTAATGTAAGCCAATTTTACATTTAATCATAACCCACTTCGAAATATTCGGTTTCACGGCTGCGCTAGCGCGAATTTTTTAATTTGGACATAAATATTACACATTTTTTTGATAAAAGTGCCTATAGATTGCACTTAGTTTTGCTATATAAAATCTTTCTGAGGGTACAAAGGGTTATAAAAGAGTGCATAAGAAACCACGAGAAACTATTTGATTACAATTAATCGTAAGTTTTTGCTTCGCATTATGCAGAAACCACATAAATAAAATGATGGAAAAAAGTGTCGCGTTTGCAATGTCACGTATCGAATCTCATTGAAATAAAAAAAATTGTGCAAATTTTTCGATCAAACAAATTCTAATATACAGATAAATTGTTCAACAACATTTTAAAAACACCGCTTCCATTTTTTGTCACGTGCGAATCGCTTTTTGATTGGCTTTTTCTTGGAACCAGCACTATGTGTGCTCTACTTTTTTCTCACTAAATAAAGTGCTTCGAAAGTGCTACAAGTTAAAGTAACAAAAAAAAAAAATATTTTAATTTGACTTCTATTCCACTTTAAATGCGTACGACTGTCGCGTTCGACATCATGGAAATACCCATATTTGTTTCATTTACAAATAGTCGGCGCTGATTTTATTTAAAAACTCTTCGTTATTGCAAAAGACGACAGAAATTGAAATGAACTGAATATTTCGTTGCACAAATTTTAAGTTAACTAAAAATTAATATACAATTTTTGATTTTGACAATTATTAATTACACAATGCTACAGTGCGAAATAACCTGGGTAATGACATAGCGTACGTTGTAGAGCTGGTCGCATATAGCACTTCCTCATACTTGGTTTTCCTCGGGGACCCCCAACATCATTTTGCTTACTTAACTTGAAATAACTCGCGAATGGACCATCTGATTTTATGTAACTTTGCTAATTCTGATAGCGACGGGAAGATTCTTGTATATTATATTCAATGGCTTTAGAGATTTAACGCGATGGCTGAGAAACGTGGGTTACAGATCTGGTATTATCAACTTTTTTTTATAAATTGCTACTTTGGCCACCACTGGCTTAAGTATTTTATACTATGCGATTTTTCCTTAAAGTTTATTATAAGAACGCATTTAATTCTCCGTCGAACAAATGTTTTCTCGATGAGTTTGATTACCTGATGACGAAGTTATTCGTTATAAGGTTGTCAAAAAAGTCTTGCGGCATTTCCGCAAGCTTGTCTTTGCAAGCGCGTAGTTCTAGTTGTATTCGTCGCATCGGTTCACGCTAGAGCTTTTTGGAAAGCTCTTTTCACGCGCTAACACGTGTTTGATTTATTGTTGTTTGTTTTAAGTCGTTCGTGAGCTATAGCGTCGCAAACATGGAGCAAAATAAAGAGAAAATACGGCATATTTTACAGTACTACTACGATAAAGGCAAAAATGCATTTCATGCTGCCAATAAAATTTGTGCAGTTTATGGACCCGATACAGTTTCCATTTCCACCGCACAACGATGGTTTCAACGTTTTCGTTCTGGTGCAGAGGTGATCGAAGATGCGCCACGGTCCGGAAGGCCTGTCGTCGAAAATTGCGATAAAATCGCTGAATTGATCGAAAGAGACCGGCATATAAGCAGCCGTAGCATCGGCCAAGAGCTGGGCATGAGTCATCAAACCGTTATAAACCATTTGAAGAAGCTTGGATTCAAAAAGAAGCTCGATGTATGGGTGCCACACGTATGGATGCATGCGAATCGCTTCTGAATCGCAACAAAATCGACCCGTTTTTGAAGCGGATGGTGACTGGCGATGAAAAGTGGGTCACTTACGACAACGTGAAGCGCAAACGGTCGTGGTCGAAAAGCGGTGAAGCTGCCCAGACGGTGGCCAAGCCTGGATTGACGGCCAGGAAGTTTCTTCTGTGTGTTTGGTGGGATTGGCAGGGAATCATCCACTATGAGCTGCTCCCCTATGGCCAAACGCTCAATTCGGACCTGTACTGCCAACAACTGGACCGCTTGAATGCAGCACTCATGCAGAAGAGGCCATCTTTGATCAACAGAGGCCGAATTGTCTTCCATCAGGACAACGCCAGGCCACACACATCTTTGGTGACGCGCCAGAAGCTCCGGGAGCTCGGATGGGAGGTTCTTTTGCATCCACCGTATAGTCCGGATCTCGCACCAAGTGATTACCACCTATTTCTGTCCATGGCGAACGAGCTTGGTAGTCGGAAGTTGGCCACAAGAGAGTCCTGTGAAAATTGGCTCTCCGAGTTTTTTGCCAATAGGGAAGCGAGCTTCTATAAGAGGGGCATTATGAAGTTGGCATCTCGTTGGGAACTCGTCATCAAACAAAACGGCGCATATTTGACTTAAATCGCATTATTATAACCAATTTTATGAACAATTGAAAATTCAATAAAAATACCGCAAGACTTTTTTGACAACCTTTATATTATAGTCGGGCTGGACCAACTTTCTTATTTATTTTATTATTCAGCGTATGTTCCAAGCATATGATTTCAAACTCCTCATATCATAGCCAAATCGTTTGTTGTCGTGTCCGCTTGAATTATTGAAGTTCTATTTTCGCCCTGTACAAAAGGATCTATATTGGCGGAACGTAGATATGATGAGTGCCAAAGCGACGAAATTTGGATGGAGAATCCATTTAACGTTCAAAATCAAGATTCATTTAAAATTTTACCACTATAACAATTTATGGGACACATTAGCGACATGTACTCCAATGATGTAGTACACGGATATACCTATTTATATATTTAGTCTCCTTGTACCTATATGCGCAGAAATATCAAGTTTCTTATGGACTAGAACCTAGCCGCAAGTTTCAAATCTTCCATGATGCAACTCCGCAAGTCTATATTAACCCCTTTTAGTAATGGACCATACAAAAATAAATAGATGCGCTTACGAAAATAGAAAAATTCCAGGTTTTTTGTTTTGCTTTTATTGGTGGACTAAGTGGCTTTTAGCTTGGCTGCATTGGAATTGTGCAGATGACCTTTTACGTTTTAGGTGGTATCATCACTCTATCGCATTAGAGACCAGCAATAGGTGAACAGCATTCTAACTGGATCTTTGTTACTAAATCGCAGATGAAGAAATGGTTCGCCCTCTCTATTTAGTCGTTTTACAAATTGCTTCATGTATCCAAGTTTTAAGTGTAGAGGAGGTAGAATAATGTCTTCAGCACTCGCACTTCAGCACTAGAAGATCTAGACCAAACAAACATGAAATGTAGATTACTATTGTCTGCACGCAGATCAAGTTTGTTTCAATTGTTTGCCACGCCCACTCCAGCCCCAGAATTAAAAATATTGCATAGCTCCCACAATTTTTAAGATATCGATCTCAAATTTAAAATTTATGTTTTGTAACGAACACGCCTGAATACCTATCTTGCACGTCTGTCCTCAGGGCTGGGCTGGGCTTTTGCTCTCGAAAACGAAAACGTCACTCGACCAAAATGTAGACAGAGTCATAGGAAATACAGGGAACGCATCACTTATTTAGGGTGGAACTAACTAAATAACCAAATAGGCATATCGATATTTTTGCAAATATTTTATATCAATATCGGGATATTTTACCGCGGCGCAATATCAGATATCGAATATTTATTAATGATATTTTTTCCCAATATTTTTTTTTTCAAAACTGTTGTATGAAACATTTTTGTTTATTATCCGATCAGTTTAAACTCATTGTCAAAGATCTAAATGAAAATATTCAATGGCTGCTAACCAATCTTCCGATAAACTCACCGCCATGGTTGAAAATAGGTGGTCAAGATGGTAAGCTACTCATTGAACAAGAGAGAAAGTACTATAACAAACTCTGCACTCCAAAAGTTTGTATATATCTGATCAATTTAAGATAGAAGAAACACAAAGAGGCAAAAAACCATAAAGTGTTTGAAGTGCTGCCCATGGCGGTCAGTGCTACCCATCATAATTGTTTGTTTTGCTTATAACTCGACTATTGCTTATCCCATCTTTTTCACTCCTTCGAATAATCGACTAATATTACTAATTACCAAATATGCGTAGAGGACCTCTACCCTCTACTATAGGGTGCGAACCATCTATCTAAAAAACTGTTTAAGATATGACGATTTTTCCTAATTGCGGGGGCGGGAGGGTATATACTCTGTGTACCTTTGGTACAGAGTATAAAAATGCGGAATACTTGACTTTCAAATTTGGAAAATCTACACCCAAAGTCGGAAAATAAGCGTAAAACTGTTGTATGACAATCGTCAATATTTTTGTTTTCTTAGGCCAAAAAAGAAAGGTTTCCTGAGGGCATTCTTTTGAATATTAGTGAGCTTCAAATTTTCTCAATGCAACAAGTTTGATCTCTACGTTAAGCATCTTTCCTCAATCTCTAGATTTTGAGTGCAACTAGAATGAAGCTTAAAATAGACAAATGACACCTGAATTAACTCCAAAGACTTTTTGGAAAATATCCAAAATATCATATCAAAATGATACTTGTCCAATATCGAAAAAATATCAATATATCGGAATGCAGTTTTTCAAAATACATTTCGATATAAAGATATGGGCAATTATAAAAATATCGATAATATACAATTTTGTTGACAACAAAATATCGATATCGAAATTATACTTCTTAATATCGGAACATATATAGATACGAGTATACATACGTTTTTACATATCTGGCAGTTCCAAAAAGGAGGCTGCATTACTAGCTTCTCCAGGACCTTCCGGCTCTTTAAGGTTTGCCGAACAATTAATATTACATGTGGCCTCTCGGCACAAATTCCGCCAGAACAATGTATTCGAGCTCGGTTAACACATATCTCACGTCTGTCGTAGAACAACTAAGTCCAGAAGTAGAAAATTATTTACAGACTGATTTATTTGAATTTTCTGTTTTATCAACTCTTATGAAACCATAAATAAATCTTAAAACTGATTTAATTTCCTAACAATTTCATATGTCGTTCCGTTTTTCAAGAGTATACATGAAGAGTAGACGCAGCAGCAGTCTTTTGTGCGCTGACATGAAAATACGAGCGTCATGTTCTCATTAATTTGCCAGCAGCAACAACAACAAC
The DNA here is from genome assembly GCA_037044535.1 of Lordiphosa magnipectinata. Lineage (NCBI taxonomy): Eukaryota > Metazoa > Arthropoda > Insecta > Diptera > Drosophilidae > Lordiphosa > Lordiphosa magnipectinata. The sequence goes on along the minus strand of JBAMBO010000641.1, from coordinate 188,931 downwards.
AACAACGACCATCTCTGATTTTCATGCCTGCCTGAAGCCTTTCTCGTTTAGTGTCGTTGTTGTTGTTGTTGTTGCTTCTGCTGCTGTTGCGCTTTTTAACGAGCGCCATTTTCTAAACATTCTGCCATTTTGACATGCGTTGCTAATGCCAGTTGAAATATTGCACATACGACACGCAGTCCGTGGGCGGTAGGGCTCCGTTTGCTTCTCCATTTTCGATGTACTTTCAATCATAGCCAAGACACACACACACACACACACACACACACACACACAAATCCTGACTCAAGAATGGCGAAACAAAGCTCTGAAGTGCAAATGAAATGAAATGTAAGATGTAAGAAGCAGCTGCAATACCAATTTGGTTGTTGTTGTCGTCAAACTGTCGTAAAACTTTGGTCTCTTTGCAATTTCATTCACGCTACATTGCTTTGAAATATGATTTTTATTTTTATTTTGTTTTGCTTTTGGTTCTTTTCACTTTGTTCTGCCAAATAAACAAATGGCTAAAGCTGAAATAACTAAGAACAAGAGCCATGTGTCATGCTGGGCAAAAAAAAAAAACTATTCCAAATATTTGAGTGTTCTTGAATTCTAATTCAACTTTGTGTGTGTGTGTGTGTGTGTGGTTAAGCCCTTTTTCGAATTAATTTGGAATTTTATGGGACATGCAGTAAACGTAAACTGTGGTGTGGAAATGAAAACACTTTGGGTTGTGTCTTTGTTAGTGAACAATTTGAAATTTTTGGAATTTTTTAGCTTAGTTGGTTGGGAAGCTGTTGCTGTATCAGTTTCAGCCTGTACAAGATATTAAAGGTAACAGCCCGATTGAGTACAAAACCAAAAGATGACAAAATAAACAAAATGAAAATCAGGGAAATTAGTTAGTATTGTTACGATTTTTACCGTTTGTGTCTCTGGATTGAGGAATGGATAACTAAAAGTGTGTTCTTTTCAAAAAAGCGTTTTCTTTTTATACCCTTGTTATTTGATACTTTTAATGCTTGTGAATGGTCCCTGCCAATTTGTCTGTAGTTTCGGGGATAGTCCTTTCCTCCGCACAGTGTAAGATTTTGCCAATATAGGGGGACTTTTAGCAAAAGTTGAACTATTTTTGAAGTCGATGAACTTTAAGCAGCACTTTTAGAAATGTTCAACTGTTACGAAAACAGGCACAAAACAAAACAAAAATTTTTTTTTTGGCATTAGAAATGCATGCAAATTTGCACTGGGAAACGAGCATCAGTTGACAAAGTTTAGTCTTTTCAATTGCATCGCGTGATCAGTGAGAGCAGCCAAAAGTTTTTTTTTCCATTATCATTAGGCCATTTTTGATCCACTTTCAAAAACAAAAATATTTTATTTGAACAAAAAATTTTTTTTCATTTTGTTGAAAAAAATGCCAAAAAGTAAGTGAATTTTTTCATATTTCCTTTTTTTGGTGGAAAAAAACTTACATTATTCTATCGTATTCTATCCAACCAGAACATACATCATTCGCAGGCATTCATTCTGATTCAGAATCAAAAATAAAATCTTGCCCATATTTTGCCCAAAGACCTTCAATTTAGAAATGAGTGAAATAAGCCGTGCTGCATTTTTCGAGGTTTGGTCAAACCGCTAAGCGAGACGCACTTGTAAAGCACGCAGTGATGGTGTTTGGCAATGACATTGATCACTCCAAATTGAAATTACACATGACTCAACTGTTTTTTGAGTTTCAAAACAGATTTGACAAATCTAGGAGAGATAAAGCCAGATTTCTTACTCATAACGCAAGTTGGCTTCAGGTCACATTAAATGCCGAAGACTATCGCATTGATGTCATTGCTTCCATCTCAAGTAAAAGAGGGAGGGCAAAACGCAACAAAGGAAAAGCCAAGATTTGTTGTCAACGATGGATGATGATCAATTGCTACCAGCCGCAGAACAGGCTTTGCGGGCGGAAAAAGGGATTCAGCTAAATTGATTAATGAATTATCAAATGCTCCCGCGTCAACGGGGACTATAATTAAGAAATCTAAATTATCTGCTAATGGCACTTCAAAACGCCTTTCAGCAGATCAAGCACTTGCCCTTATGATAGACAGTAAATTATCAGTAAATTATCGTGAACATTTCACTAGGAAAACTTCGCGCGTACACACAAATACTGATCTCATGCACAGGTTACTGATATCATCCGAGCCATTTATAGCAAGTTTGCGAGCACCACCAAAAACTAGACACTTAGAGCTTCCAGAAGATGTGACCCAACTTTTATCACAAGATGGATACAGTGACGACAGCTGTGACTCGAATTCGGAGTCGGACTAGCTTGGCAAAAAAATGTAGTAAAATTTTTCATTGAAGTTTGAATTTAACCATTTAAAAAAAAAAAATCTTAAAAATATAAACCAAAGTTTTTTTGTTTTTCTAATCAATAATCTTCAATAGAAAATCTTATTTTCAGCTGTTCGGCTTATAACATCGAAGTTACAGCTAAAAGCATGAGCATATAATCAAAATCGGAAATTCTCAAAAAAAAAAAAAAATTGTCTCCAAAAGTTAAAAAAAAATATTTTAAAGTTTTCAAAAATTATAACAAAAAATACTAAAATAGTTAAAAGTTTCGAAAATTTTTTTTATATTTTTATTGGGGTTTGTATCTTTAAAAAAGCAGTTTTTTTCATATTTTAACGCCCCCTAAAGTGCCACGCCCATTTTTTTATGTCCAACATAATCTTTGGGCTTACTAGAATATTCACTCCAAATTTCAAGCCGATATCTCAAAAAATACGACTCCTACTGATTTAAGTCCCCCTAGATTGGCAAAATCTTACATTGTGCTCCGCCGTGGATTATAAAGAAGCCCCAAATCTTCGTCGTGAAAACCTTTTGTGTTTCCACGCTTCATTCTACCAAGGCTTCATTCTATCACTAACAAACTGAATACGCCCTCTTATGAATCTGTTAATCTTGCCCAGCTGTTTCCTTTTTTTCCATAATCTGTAACTTATGTTCTCAGCCCGATTGCTACCACGCTCTTTGTCGCTGAGCTTGCGTTCTAAATCCAACTGACGGACCAGACAGTCCCGATTCTCCTTGATCTTGCGCTTAGTTTCTCGTATTGAGCACGACGCTTCTCATCCTCAGCCTCGCACTCGAGACAGCGGGAAAGTATTTCATCCTTCTTACGCAGGCGTTTAAGATAATCGAAATTTTTCTTCGGTGATTTGAGCTTCTGCTTGGCCTTGCTTGGCAGCTCCTCGCTTTTCCTCCACAAACAAAATATCAATATCGAAATGGTACTTTTTCAATGTCGAAAAGAATATCGATATATATATAATATTATCTAAATATCCGGCAACCCTATGAAAAATGCTTAATTCTTCAGAATCAGTCAAGCTTTTTAAAGGCACATCGCATGGCGTGATCGAAAGCTCACACTAGGGGAAATGTTAATTTAAATGCAGTGCTGTTTCTTTTCGGCACTTTCTTTACTTCGAAGGTAAAGGTTAAGGTATTTTTATGAAATCGAATGTTAGTCACACTGCATATAGAATGGACGCTGATGAGACCGAGAGTAAAACGCAGTAATAGCAGTAGACAGACAGATAAAAACCCTTGTAGAGACGACAACTCTTTAGAGACAATATTAATAGAAAACCGTGGAAATAGTGTGTAAATAAAAACACAAAAACCGCAAAAAAACTATTATTCACTTTGCGTCAATCGCGTGTTGCCGTATATCGGCAAAAATGATTGCAGTCCTGCGAAGCCTATACAGCGGCAACACTATTACGGTATAGGATGAACAGGCACTATCGAAAGAATTCGCGACGAATCAAGGTGTGAAGCAGGGATGCCTACTCAGCTGAAAGACACCCGAGCAGCGATAGGAAGTACATGGAACACTCTCCTAAGCCGAAAAAATGTCAATCCTAGCACCAAATACAAAATGTACCAGGCGACCGCTAAGCCGATAACTTGCTACACAGCACAAGTATGGGGATGTTTTCAATATGAAGACGTTGAACGCAGTCTAAGGTTCTTTATAAAAATGATTTTCCAACTCCCACAATTATGCGATATACTTAGAAACTGGATTGCCACCCTTATTCGCCCACACGCTGCAACTTCTTTTTTATTATTTTAAAAAAATATTCGATATGCCTGAACGAAGATATCCGAAAATAATTGCAAAACACCTGCTCGCGACCAAATCACAACTCTTCCACCAGTGGATAAGTTTGGCACAGGAGTTCGGGACGGAGCTTACTCTCGGAAATACAACAGAACCGGATAATACAAAGTATAGAATACACATTTCGGCAAAGATGGGAATCAGATACATACTCAAAGTTATGTTACAACATGGCTGAAAATAACTACTTTCAAGATGATATTGGAACTTATATGATTTTACACATTTTTAAGGCTCGAGTGGAAATGCTCCAGCTTAGCTACAGACCTCACCACCAGAACGAAAACAGTTTATGCACATTGTGCAACTTGAGAGAACGTGAAGACACACAACACTTTCTGGGCAGATGCCCGATACTACAGGAGCTGAGAATGGCCTACCTGGGAAAAATAAGGCTGACTGAGAATGAATGCCACACGGTGCTAAATGGAAGGAACTGGATGAATATGGCTTTATACATAAGCTATACGCTATAAATATAGGAAAATTAGTTTCAGAATTTTACCTTAAAGTAAACAATCACCCAAAAATTTTGAAAATTTGGAGCTGGGAACCAGCATTATATGAAATTTCTGATCAGATTCGAGTCTTTTTTAAGTTCTCAGTCTGATTAAAATAGACATAAATCCGCTCGTATTTTTGGCGGAAGAAAATCATAGAGTCGTTTTTTCTCCGTTTTTCTGATCAGCTTCGACTCATTTTCGAGTCATATTTCTAATCATTTGAGAGTCTTTGTCAAGTCGAATTTCTAATTTGTAAAATTTCTACTGACCTTGCCTTTAAGTTGCTTTTGCCAACTTGTCGCACTATTTACTTAAATATTTCCATTTCTCAACTTTATTTCTTTTTGTCCAGAAAATTCAATCGCATTTATTTCCAGAACACCAGCAAAATGGTTCAATGTTTCACTTTAACGCTGCCTGACTTTGCACAGCATTGACAGTTATGCTCCTTAGTACTTATTTCATGTTTGGCAGGCAACGAGGAAAAGTGCATTTTGACATTTTCATACGCTTCGTTGATCCCAGTGTTCCATTCCTCTTGCACTCTTTGAAAAAGTTAATGGAAACTCAGGCAGCTCTCAGGCCCAGATGTGGGGTGGGGGGGTGGTTTGGTTTGAGGACTTTGTGAATTTGTAGCTCTATTTTCTGCAAGTTAAACAAAGGATTGGTGTTTCAGCTTCTGTTCGATTGTGAATGGCTCCACTTTGGTTAGGCCTTTTGCTTTGGGCCACCTGCTGGTGCATTGTTCGCATTGAGGCTAACTAATTGGTGGACACGATATTGATTTTGCATATTCTTTTTCTTTTTTTTGTGTTTTTGGGTTTTTTTCTTTGCACAGGCAGAAATATTTATGCACAGAAACTGCAATGAATGGGCCTTGGATTTCAATTTGTATTTGTGGATTTTTGGCTTTCGTAGCAACATAAACAGACACAGACAAACACACACAGAGATGCACAGACATATATATGTGCAGACCAACAGATTTTTTGTGTCTGGTAATTTAATTAAAAATTTTTTGATTTAGCTTTGAAAAATATGAGTGAAACCCTTTAGGGAAATTTGGTAAAATCAAATCATTTATGAGAAATTGGAAATAAAATTAATTAAAGTTTTGGGAAACTCAGAACTAGTTGCAGCTATCTGATCAAACTAAAATCATTAAAATCTATCAAATTTGTTTAATTCTGCTTCACTTGCTGCCCAAAATCTTACAATTACATTTTCTCTCTCATTCTGTCTTGGCGCACTCCTCCCCGAGGCAATAATCACACTCTGTAAATTCATTAACGCTTTAATTTCCTGCCACGCGTTCCCCACCTGTCACTGGCAATTATGAAATGGGCCGGCTACCCCTTTTTGTTGTTGGAGGATACCTACAATCTTTGCTCTTGCTGCGCATAAATTTCTTCTTATGGCATCTTTTTCACATAAATACATTTTCCACATTTTCCGCCCAGACGAGAAAAGTTACGCATTAAAAACCCTTTTTGTTATGCTTCAAAAGTCATAAAACCGAGTTTTATGAATGCGATTAAGCGCGTTAACTGCACTCCCCCCTCGTTTTTAGTCTTAGTGTCCTTCTCTGGTTTTTTTCGTTTTTTTTTTTTGGTTTTATTTTTGCTTTTCTTGTATTCCGTTTTGGGTCGTCCTACTTTGTGCCCATGGCCGGAATTTGTCATTTTTAATGACTGTGAAAAGAATGCGCTCGTAATTACATGGCAACAACGAACAACTTTCAACTATGTGAGTCTGGTATTTTATTGTATCATAAATTATTTGACTTATTATACCCTAGAATGGATGAAAGGTATGTGGTTTAAGTGGGTAAGGATAAGCGAGGATGATAAGTAACACAAACAAATGAAGGTAAATCTAAGAAAAACTTTTATAGTGTTTTTTTCCATCATTTCAAATTCCTTATTTTTATACCCTTGCAAAAGTTATATTAAAATTGTCCAGATGTGTGTAAGGCAAGCTAGAAGGAAGCATCTCCGACCACAAAAAGTATATACATATATACTTGATCAGCATGACGATCTGGGTCCGTCTGCCCGTTTGTCTGTCAGTTTCTATGCTATCTCCTCCGTCAGTTTGAAAGCTATCTTAACCAAACTTTGCACGAAGTCTTTTGGTATAAAGAAAATATTATCGATATATCGAACTATCGATATTTTTGCCCAAAAAGACAAATATCATTATCGGAAATTTTTCCGAGGCGATATATCGGAAATTGAATATTTTTTGGTAATATTTTTCGGTGATATTTTTGTTTCAGCTTTCCGACACACTGTTGTGCATAACTATTTCTTGTGCTCTGGACATGTAAAGCAAAATGCTTAAAAGTTATTTTATTAAAGGTGATGCACAGAAATCACAGTGCAAACTGTGCAATAAAGTTTTAAACACCAGTGGCAACTCAACAAATATAAAGGCACAGTTAAAAGCAAAGCGTAAAGATGCTTGGCTGAAATTCAGACCATCTTTAAAAAAGGTGAATTTAAGTTTTTTAACGTTGTTTACCCTGGATCGGGACCCCACTAAGTTCTGGATGGAAGAGAAAGACGCATTTCCAGTGCTTTCTGACATGGCATTGTCATATCTTGTCATATGTCCGGAAAGTTCCGTGCCATCGGAACGCTTGGCTTTGGCTATAAAAAGTGTGGTTTCTGACACCAGAAGCCGAACTTAACTTAAGGGGTCTTCCTAAAATCTCTGTCTAACGACTATTGGAATTATCAGAAGATTTTATGTTTCGTAGATTGAACTAAATAAGTTGTTTTTGTACTTTTTAGTTCCAATTCTCTATTTTAAAAAGATGATAAATTTAAAAAGTAAACACTTCTTTCGGTCCATAAATTTAAACTCATGAATAAGTTTGTAGAACTTCTTATGTTACAAATGAAAAAAAAAATAAATATCTCTTGTTAATTTAGTAAATATACATTAAATCTATATTTTTTAAGCGCAGTCAGAATGTCGAATGACACCTCAATTACCTCAATAGACCTGTTCATTGTTAAGATCCGGGTTTTTATTCAAAAATTCGATTTTTTTACACCAAAATATTTATATCGAAATGATACTTTTCCATATCGTCCAAAATATCGATATAGATATTTTTGAAATATTCGACAACCCTAGTCGGAACCGGTCGGTTTGGATGACTATAGCATTTAGCTGCCATAGGAACGATTAGTCGAAAACTAGTTTTAGTGAGAAAAAATTTTTTTGTCTTCAGCGCAAACGTCTCCAAACTATGTATTCATAAGTTTTCTATGCTTTCACATAATTCCTTCAAGTTTGCTGAAAATCGGACAGCTATATAGTATAGCTGCCATACAAAAGATAGTTCTGAAAAAAGTTTTAGTAGCAAAAACTTTTTTGGTTTCATTGCTATCGCTCCCAAACTTGTTATTGGTCAATATTATATGCTACCACACAATTCTGATAAGTTTAATCCAAATCTGATGAATATAGAATATAGCTGCCATAGCAAAGTGGTCTTTTTTTTGGCCTGTTTTTGGCATAAACTCTAGTTGTTGAGATATTGACCCAAAATTTGGTTTGTACGCATATTTTGGACCCCTAAGACGACTTGCAAAGATTCACTCAACTTAGACCAATATTTTATATGGCTGCCATAAACCCGATCTGGTAGATTTCCTCCAACCTTGTTGTTTCTAATGCTACTGAACTGAAATTTGGTTTGTACTCGTATATTAAGCTTCTAATACGACTTACAACATCGGGTTCGACTTGGACCATTACTTCATATAGCTTCCATATAGCCGATCTGAGATAACCTTGTTGGTTTTTACGCTATTGAACTAAATTTTAGTTTGAACATGTATTTTAAGCTCCTTAAGCGACTTATTGAACATTGTTCAATTCGGCAAACTATTTCATACAGCTGCCATATAACCGATCTGACCGATTTCCACCAACTTAGTTGGTCTTAAAGATATTGAACTGAAATTCGGTTTGAACACGTATTTTAAGCTTTTTTAGCGACTTATCGAAAATGGTTCGATTCGGCGTACTATTTCATATAGATGCTATATAATTGATCTGTTCGATTTGCACCAACTTTGTGGTATTTTACGCTATTGAGCTGAAATGCGGCTTGTACTTTTATATTTAGCTCTAAATACGACTTACAAAACTTTTTTATGTTTGACGCTACCAAGCAAAAAAATTTTTTTTATCTCTTTCTCATGTAATCGATTCAACTTAAGCACGAACTTAGCTGCAATTAAGACGATTTTCTCGAAAAGTCGCACGTTGTAGCAAGAAGTGTTAATTTCTCATAAATCTGCACACTTTAGTTAACCACTTTGCATTTAAATCCCTGTGCAGCGTTGTGCCATGCTTAACTATTATTCCACAAAACACAGCTACACTGGTTAAGGGTCAACCTAAAATTACACATTAACAACACGCTGCACAATTGGGCGACGAAAACAAAAATGACAAACGCGTTAATCAATTTATAATCCTAAATATCTGGACTAAATATTAGCATTTTTATAATTTTTATTTTGCTTGTAACTTTTTAAGCAGACGCACTAAAAGTTGGAAAATATTTGCTGCCACTTTCACCAAAAACACGTGGCACTCAAACAGCTGACTTCAACAGCCCGTCAACAAAACAGTGTTGCCACAAAGTTTGAATATGTTTGGTTTTTTATCTAATAGGAGTATGTAAATATTAAAAACCAGTTAATATTTGAAATCTGAAAAAAAAATGGGTTTTGGGTTATGCCAAAAAATCCACTGTGCATGGGTCGAAAACTACACTGAGAAAAAAAATCAATGAAAAATCTACATTGAAAATCTCTTTTTCAAGAACCTTGCAATCTAATAAAAACAAGATTGAAAACCTTGAAATGAGCTTAGAAATCTAAAAAAAAAGATTCATCATCTCGCAACTTATCAACCATCCTACAGTTTTCTGCAAATATTTTAATTTTTTTATACATATAGATTGATGGGATGGATGCTAAAACAAAAACAAAAATTAACAATATTCGATTGCAATGCAACCCTCCTGGGACACGATCCACGACCTCTTCGTTCAGTAACACATTGGCACGGCCGATTAGTTGATTTTGCCGTGGGGGGATAATTTTTAAGCGCAGCTAGTTGCAGTATAAGAACTCAGGCTGCAAAAATCTCTGCTCTTATACTGCAACTGGTTGAGCCTAACAGTTGACACTCGATGGTAAAGCGGTGGTGTCAGTTGTAGTGGTCGATTTTTTAGCTTTTGCGGGCTCTCACCACAAACCATAAATTGTTATTATTATTCGCTTCCCTCGAGATGGTTGTGACTTGTGAGTCAGAATTAGGAACCAGTTAAAAGTGAGTGGATGAAAAATACCAAAAAACGCAAAGCGACCCTGCATGTCAGCCATTTAGTTTTGGCATGGCGGTTTCCGTTTTCTATCTTTCTTTCCTCTTGCAAACGTTGAACTGAGCAGACCTATTTCTTCGACCATCGAGAGTACCTGAACACATTTTGGCTGTCTCGTGCGCCAACATTAAGCAGTGAACATTGGGAATCCTGAGTTTTATATCACCAGTCAGTGCTTGTGCTTATTAACGGTAATTAATTGTCCTCAATTCAGCTGCTGGATTGTGTACTCACAAAGTGCGCTTCTTCTTCTATTCGTTGTAGCCTTCGTCGGTCCCTGTATCGTGGTGCGCTGTGCGCTTGCCTCCTAATTGGGCTTTGTTCCCTATTTGCGAGCCACAGGGGCCCAAGCTAATTCCAGTCTTGTGAACATTACCACACCTCTTGGAGCTACATAATCTCCTCAAATCTTGCCTGCCTACTTTGATCGTGCGATTTTGACTCCAGGTTTGCGGGCTGTCTTGCTTTGGCACCTGACACCCGAAAGAAGCAAGGGAACGGCTAGCCGCAGACCTCCGCAGCCGGGGTGTTGTACAGACTCCCCCCCCCCCCTCGCCCAGAGGTGTGACATCTATATCAAAACCTAGCTGGACTGCAGTAATGGCCGTATGGAAACGGCAAACCTAGCCTAAAGATTTGTTACTCGCCAGGAGAAGCATAATTTGATTTATCCAAGAATTTCCGAGTGTGTCGGGAAGAAATGTACAACGAAAGATTAGTGGGAGAAATATACGCCTGCCTCCATCAACATAAGAGAACAGTGAAATCTCGCTTTAACCAACCGTCGAAGCCTTAATGTACCACAACAACAACCAAATATAATCGCTTTATGAATTCTCTTCCTGAAATGGGAAAACGTTCCACAGCATCGACGAAGGCCTTCATCAATCTCTGTGGGTAAGTGATAATGTACTAAATAAATTTATTTGTTGTATACTAGACTCAAGAGGTCACCCACCTTCTGAGGCCGGTGCCGCCTGAGAATGTCAAAGGTTCTCTATGTTTGAGCATCGGTTTTGATGTTCGCTTTCCAGCGTTTGACTATAGACTTAGTTACATTTGGATTACTTGTGTTTGGGGAGATCGTTATATTTATTTGGTTGAACACCACATCACGCTAATGCTTCTGTTAAAAACTAGTTACTGTATTTGAATATTTTTAGAGTTAAGTTCCCCACAATGAAGTTCCTGAAATATTTTTGTTTTGATATTGAATATATTGTATAATTGAGTCCTAAACGGATAATGAAATATTAGAGTTTTAATGTGTGGCAGCGACTGGAGTTAAGTTTCCAAAAGTAGTTTGGCTAAGGGATTCATGATTAAGTATCGCGCACAGGAATCACGGTAGGGAGGGTATAGACGCCAGTATCTCCATATCATCTGCGAGTACTATTTATTTTGAGTAATGGAAAGAGCCGTGGTAAGTTATTTTTTCTTTTTTTTTGTTGTAGTTTTTTCTAGTTAATAGCCCAAATAGGCCAAAAGTTTGTTACAGGGACTCATAAATAAAATGTGTGTGAATGGCCTGTATCAGCGGATAGCCAAGAACCTTCCCGAAGCCGATTGTTAGCTAACCCAACAAGGAGTCCCGCCCGGCTTACTTTGCTCCAGAGTCAGCATATTTAAAAAACGTTGCCATGAAAAAATTTTTGAAATTGATTTTTGAGATCACCAATCCAAACTACACTTAAAAATAGTTTCAGTAGAAATGGGTCATTTAATTTTTTTTTTTTTTAAACTATTGTTATCGAACGCGTTTCCACTGAGCAGTCTGTTTATTAACTTTCTTTCTTTAGATTTTAGCTTGCAGTTTTTCAAATTGAACAATGGTTTGTTTAGTGTAATTGGAAATAGATCGCAGAATCCTCTTGGTTTACGTGCAACGAAATCGGCGTACTCCTTATCCCACTCATCCTTTATAGTTCTATAGATTTTACAGATTGCGTCCTTCAGACTCCAGTTAACAACTATGAAATGACCTTCTGTGATAGCATATTTATATGACCAGGTATGAAGTGGAACTCGACTGCGCTGAGCTTCTTGTGAGTGTTTGACTTTTGCATGATGTTTGGGCTATGTAGTTGTTTGCTGCATCTTGCCAAGTAATTGCATGCTGTTTCGGCTACCACTCAGAATAGCCATACGGGGAAAATCATTGGAAATGGCATGGTCTAAAGCTTTATCAATGGCGATAAGTTCAGAGTAGAGTGAGGACAAAATTTTAGCTGTGAAAAAACTTGCTGAACAACCTGAGCTTTGTTTTGCTTTCAATGGTAGCATTTTAATACTTTCTAGTTTGGTCAACATCGGATAAATATATCGTATAGCTGCCATATAACAAACTGGCAAGCAAATGGTCACAGAAGTGGGGGCTAATGCTGAGCTTGGGAAATAATTCAGCTAAGAATGTTCGCCGAAAATCTTAAAAAACCTTAATTTATATCAGCCGATCACTGCATGATTTGACAACAACCTTATCGTTCTCCTAGTTCCTTACCGATTCTGGCCATGGCGAGGCGCAAGAGAGCCCTCCGCTGGAGATGGATGGGTTCAGGCAATCCCTTAGATGGAGCTAAATACCGTAGATGCGCTGACGCACTTCGGAAGCTTCTTTTTGACACCAAAACTGAGTATGTACTTCCACGAGGAGCTCCGAAATGTTGACCCTTGTGTGAATCGAGGATTTTCACTATGGAAGTGCACTAAATCCATCAAGAGACAGCCGGCGAGCGGACGGCTCTTGATGCCGATCTGTTGCGGAGGTCGTAGGCGAATTCGCCAATGAACTTGAGCGCAGATTCATGCCCTTTAACCGAGCGAGCTTTTGTAGAGGCTGATTGTAGAGGCCCTTATCTTCCATGAGACCCATCTGGCCAAATGAAATCCGCCAGCAAATCAAGCAATTGCAGCCAACCAAGGCCCCTGTCTATGATGGGGTTGACGGCAGTGTAGTGAAAGCCTTTGCTGAGTAGGATGTCCTGTTTCTGGCTATGCTGTTCAATTCGATAAACCGATTCTGTCACTTCCCCTCCCAATGGAAGTGCGCAGTAATTGTGATGGTCCCAAAAAAAGGAAAGAAGACTGACTCCACCCCTGAGGCCAACCGTTCAATAAGCCTGCTGCCTACATTCTCCAAAATGTTCGAGAGAATAGTCAGTGCTGTGAACGAAGCTCTCCCAGAACATCAATTTGGAGACTATGGAGGAGGACTCTTATTGCTCTGCTGTCTTCCTGGACGTTCGACAAGCATTCTTGGACGGCTTCAGGCGACCAACAGGCTCACCCTAACTGGCTCTTAAATGCTGAGCGCTACATTCCTCATCTTTCCTGCTAGTAATGTCACCTTTTCAGCCAGCTGGCAAACTGTTTTTCTTCCTGTAACTGTAACCTTTTAAAAATTTGTAAGCTTTTTATCCCTCATATTAAAAAAAAAAAACTTAATTTATATAAATTATACAAGCTGCAAGGGTATATAAGCTTCGATTGATTCCTTAAAACTCCTTTTCAATGCAAAAATAGATCAAAGTTCAAGTTGATGTACCAAATTTCAGTTCGTTCTGGGTAAGACCTCCTCTTACAAAATAGCTTGAGCCAGCTCAACTGCATGCCCCCTCCGAAACGTCTATTGTTCTTCGACACTGGCTGCAGCCACTATCTAAATCCGTTTCCTTCTTAGCTGCGTCTCTCATTTTGTCTGCTTTTCAGTGAAGCTTTTCCTTTGGCCTCTCGTCATCTACATCTACATCATCATCATCATCATCATCATTTCTGGTAGGTCTCTGGGGCTTTGGTTTCGCTTTCCTTTTATTTGGCATAGCGCATTCGCACTTAAGTGATTTTGACACTTGTCCTACTTTCCATGCGTTGATTTTTTGTGTCAGCAGACCAAGTTACCGCCCAGTTGGTTGTTCACCTTTCAATCAGAAGTGCTGGAGTAACTCTACTTTACTATTTTTTTTTTTTTTTTTTTTTTGCTCCAACTTGAGTTCGCGTTTGCCTCTTCTTGTAGTTCTTGTTGTCATCATTCTGTTCATAATACTCAACGTCATCAGCGTTGTCTTTGTGCGTCAGCCAACTGAAGTGCACTTTTGCGGATTTGCCTGGTGATTTGTGTGCGTCTCTTAGCTTTCAACTTCTAACTCGTCTGTGTGTCTGGTCTGTCTGTGTGTGTGTGTGCGTGTTTGTCTTAGCTTTAGCCAACTCTCCTCTGTGTCAGGCTCATACACTTCACAACACTTGACAACTCGCAGCTAGAAAGTTTTTTGTGTTTTTTGCTTTGTGGCTTTTGGAGTTTTGCTGTTTGTTTCATTGCGAGTCAGTGGCTTAGGCAAACTCAAAATGCACTAGAAATGCAACTGGTTAAGTAGCATAATATTTCTATAAATATTAATGGCAATGGGTAATTTATTTATGTTGAGCCCAAAAAAGTATGCTACATTTTTACACACCTTAGAGAGCTAAGAGCATAGCATTTTTAACGCGGAAATATGACCAATGATGAAGAATATAGAAACCACAATAACCAGAAGGACGAACCATTAAATGCCAAACAAAAACCAAAGAAGATCAACATAAGTAAAAATGAAAAGAAACTGACATCAGCATGCGCATCCACCTATAGCAGCGATAGGAAATGCATAGCCCATGAAGAGCTTTCATTAAAATTATGAATATAGTGAATAATTTGAATTGTTGACAGAATGTATGTAAGATGGAATTTGCACTATCAGTTTAGTAATAAAGAAAAACCATTTCTATATTCTTCATCATTGGTCATCCATGGTATTTTATCGCGGTACAGTATTAATTACAATCATGGTTATGCAGTCATCATTGGGACTTATTTGTGGACTTGAAAAGCAATTTCTTAAGTATTAAACTTCGTATCAGTGGCTAAACGCACACACGAAACGCCAAAATGAGCATGTGATTCACACCGACAAGAGCCGAACGCTTGCCAAGGCTTGCGTCAAGAGAGCAATCAGCTTTTCACAAGCCTTAACCGTGGCTGCCTGAGTACGGTTCTTGCTGTTCGCGGTTCTTTTGTTTCATATGCGAATTTCAACTCATTAACCAATAATAATAGACACTTACTGCCCTCAGCTACTCACTATAGCTTAGTTTATCTTTATGCTAGGTAACAGTATTCGGAAACTTTTAATATTTGCCCAGAAATCGTGAAACATATAAGTTTGTATATACACTTGGCCCTCGCTTAACACGGACTCGTTTAGCACGAACTCGGTCTTACACGGTTACAAATTTGCTACCTTCCCCTATCAAAAAAAAATGAAACTGATTGGGTCATCTATATCTACGAAATTTACCAGTGGAGCACCTATTTTAGAGAAAATGGAAAGAGCACTTAGCATTTGGATTGACGATACCTCAAAAAAAAAAAGATTCCTTTAAGCCAGCGGATCATTCAGGAAAAGGCACTCATGATTTATGAACTGCTCAAGCAAAATGGAGAGACCTCTTCCAGCATAGATTTCGTTGCTAGTAATGGATGGTTCGAGGAGTTTAAAAAACGGTTCTCCAATCATAGCATCAAATTTAAAGGCGAAGCGGCATCGCCCGATGACGCAGCTGCTACCACATACCCAGAAGAAATTCAGGGGTACATTGAAGAAGAGGAATTCTTGCTTGACCAAGTGTTCAATGCTGTTGAAGCTGAACTTTACTAGAAAAAAAATGCCAAATCGAACTTTTTTATCAAAGAATGAAAAAGAAAAATGAAAAAAGATCGTTTCGACGACATGGCATTTGATGATGTGCAAGAGTTGTTTGAAGATGAAGGAATTAATGACGAATCATTGCTTGAGATTGCTGTGAATGAAGCAAACAATTCGAAATCAGATAACAGCAGCTCTGAAGAAACCGATCCGATTAGTTTAACGATAGAAAAGCTCCAAGAAGGATTCGCAAATGCTAGCAGCTTGGAATCGTGCTTATTAAATTCAGATCCGGTCATCGAACGACGACTTAAGTTTAAGAGAGAGTTGGAAAAAATTCTTTTGCTTTGTAAGGAGTGCTATAAAGAAGCTTTAAAAGCCACCAAACAATCGAAAATGACTAATTTTTTTGATAAGGAGAAAACATGTTGAAACAAAACGGCTTAAACTATAGATGCCACCAAATGCCTTTCAAATTTGATATAAATAGAAGCATAAGATCTTCTTACTTTTTAACATTTTTGAGTTTTTAAAAAGATTAACCTGTTAATTATTTGAAGCAACTTTTTTAATGTAATACCAACTTTTAATTTTGAAAATATGAATTTTATACATATATTTCAAGCATATACATAGTACCGTTTAATTAATTTGGAACAAATGTATGCAACTTTAATAAAAACAGACCAAATTTGAACAATAAAAAAATTTTTTTGTTGCCAATTTTGAATTTCAGGAACGTAACCCTTTATTTTGTACTGTTTCGCATAACACGATTTCGCTTAACACGAGGTTTTCTAGGAACTTAACCCCCGTGTTAAGCGAGGGCCAAGTGTATTAGCATTTTAAATATTTAAAAAAGTTTATTTGAATTTGGCGCCAAACAAAACGGAGCATACTTATTGGGGCACTTATGTTATAGAACACACTAATATGTTAGCATTCTAAAAAAAATACTAGTTCGCCGAGGTGTATTCAGAAATAGGCGAAAAACTTTTTCAATCGGTATCCTAATTAATTGGGACAACAATTGTTCAACAGAGAATTCAATGGGCTCTCATAATAAACTTTAAGGTAAAATCGTATGGAATAAAATAGTTAAACCAGGGGTGGCCAAAGTAGAAATTTCGAAAAAAAAAGTTGAAAATGTCACATCTGTAAGCTGCATTTCTCAGCCATTGCGTTAAATCAGTCAAACCATTGATTAAAATATATTAGATTGCGCTCGTAGCTATAAGTATTAACAAGGTTATACACAATCAGAAGGTTCATGCGCGCGTTAAATCTATTTAATTGAGGTAAAAAAGCACTGGGTTCATGAAAAGTATGTGCAAAATTTTTTTTTTTTTACCCTGTGTTTTCGTCGAACATTCTTAGCTGAGCTATTTCCCAAACTCGGGGATGGATGACCATTTGCTTGCTAGTTTGTTCTATGGCAGATATACGAAATATTCTTCAGAATTTGACCAAACTTACCAAAATTGTGTGCAAACTGATAATATTCATAACTGGAAAGTAAAAAGAGGCTACCATTGAAAATAAAAATGCTTGTTTCACTAGAACTACTTTTTCGACCGATCGTTCCTATGGCAGCTATATGCTACAGTCATCCGATTTGGATCAAACTTGGCAGAATTGTGTGGTAGCATAATATTGATCATTAACAACTTGGGGAGCGATAGCATTGATAACAAAATAGTTTTTCCCACTAAGACTTTTTTTCAGAACTATATTTTGTATGGCAGCTATACTATATAGTTGACCGATTTTCATAATAACTTGTGGAATTATGCAAAAGCATAGAAAACTGATAAATACGAGGTTTGAGGTGCATTTGCATTTGGAAACAAAAAAGTTTTTCTAACAACAACTACTTTTTGGACCGATAGTTCCTATGGCAGCTATATGATATAGTCATCCGATCCGGCCGGTTCCGACAAATGTGCAGCATCTTTGTACCAAAAGACTTTGTGCAAAGTTTTTTTAAGATAGACGGACATGTCTATATGAACTTAGCTCGTCATGCTGATCAAGAATAAATATACTTTATGTGGTCGGAGATGCTTCCTTCTATGCGTTACAAACATCTGTGCAATTTTAATATACCCTCTACAAGGGTATAAAAACTTATAGGCGACATAAAAGCGTAATTATCGGGAATCTTTCTTTTTGGGTAAAATTGTATAAGCAATTTCTATAAAAAACAAGAAGGGAAGTCGGTCAAGCCCGACTATAACATACTCTGGACCCTTAACGTCGCAGCTCGCATTTGCTCACGAGTTATACGCGCTCATCTCTAAGTTTCACTCTCTCTCTCTCTCTCTCTTTTACTAAAATTGCCGTTCAATAGAATGCTGTGGTGATGGGTGTGGGGGTGGGGTGTGTTTACTGGCCGTTTTTTCCTTCATTCCTTCAGCAAATCGATAAATAATTTTGTTTACAAGATATCTCTAGAAGGTACGAACGATCTATCTTCATAACTGTAGGAGATATGACGTTTTTTCTAAATTGCGGGGGCGGGAGGGGGCGTGTCAAAAATTGAAAATAAACTTGATCTGCCTGCAAGTATAAGAAATACATGCCCCATACATGTCAAACCCCTATCTCTTACCATCTCTGAAAACTCTTCGTTCATACGGACGGACGGACAGACAGACAGACAGACAGACGGACAGACGGACAGACGGACATGGCTATATCGAATCGGCTGTTGATGCTGATCAAGAATATATATACTTTATAGAGTCGGAAACGATTCCTTCTCCCTGTTACATACTTTTGCACAAACTTAATATACTCTATGTACCTTCGGTACAGAGTATAAATACTAAAAAATATTACCTCTTCAAAATGGACATCTTCATCTATAATATTTTCTTCTGACGGGTCAAAAAGGTGCCCAATAGCCTTGGGCACATGGCAATAACAATCATTTTGCAGTGACCATCCCATTGTTGAGCACATGTGGACTAGGCCTTCTGGCGAATACATAACAGCGACCACATAACGAAGCGGCAAATGTACTGAATACTTACTTTGGAACCCGCGAAAAAAGCATTTTTCCACACGGATTCTATGTAGCCGCACTGTCTCCTGGCATGCTTTTTCTTCTTCCTGTCTAGTTTAACGTAAGCCCAGCATCTGTACATCAAACCGGAAGGACGATTTGACAGCTTGCACATATTCCCGCACTTTGGACACATCCGAGCTCATACTCAAAAAACTAGAGCGAGAGAATACTTGCACCCCGTACAAACGCCCATTTCTCAGCAATATTCTGCAGACATTGACAAATTTGCACGAAATTTATTTTGAATCAAACACATTATTCGAAAAGCACGCCGCGTGTGATTGCCAACTGTTTTATGCACGTAAATTCTTCATAGTTCGCGGTACATCGAGGTCATTTTTTTCAAAATTTTAGGCCATGATGGACCCATACTAAACATTTACGATTAAACCACTTAGACTGCCCGAAATGAGACTGTAAACTTTAAATGAATTTTTTTCGAAACTATTTTTTTTTGATTCGGTTGACAAGATATCTCAAGATCTAATTCACCGATTGACTTGAAATTAAGTACACATTTTCTTTATTTTATGAAAATTTTCTACTTTTTGACATTTTTTTTTTAACTATTTTGAACATATTTCCAAAACTTAAACTTTTACATCTTTTTATATTATTTAAGTATCAATAAAAAACCCATAAAAAAATGGATGGTAAAAATGTTTACGATTTTTTCACCTCAAAATCGAGCCTCTAGACTAGAATACCCGCTTAATAAACTTACCTGTTTTGCGCTTCTCAGCTACTCCGGCATTTATCTAGAAGAGAAATTACCGAAAAATAAAAGGCATTTGTTTTTTTTTTTTTTTTGTTTTCGTTTGTTTATCTATAAAATGTAGAATTTGTTCTGCTCATTTTATTGACTAATTATTATTTTCAATTTTTGTTTACTTTACGATTAATTAGTACACAAATCAGATCATTTCGTTTTAACGTTTTATATGCTTAAACTACTAAGTTTGGTTCACTAATTACCAATTTGTGGTATTAAATTTATACAGTGAGTAAAGGATTTGCCTTATTTTTTTTGTTTTTTTTTTGTAGAAAAAATTATTATCACCGTTTTTTCTTTTCTTTTATTTGTTGTTGTCGAAACTGGAAATTCTTATTTTAATTCTTCTTTCGTAGTATGCGCTTTAGGAAAATAGCCTTTCTAACATTTCTAAGTAGACTAGTTTGGGTTTCTTTGAAATTTATACAATAGATTATTGTTCTTGGTATTGTTGTTTTTTTTTTTATTTATTATTATTAAGTTAAGGTTTCTGGAAAAAACTATGTCAAGTCAAAGGCAGGCGTATAGAGACAATAGTATACGTATTTGGAATAACTAAAATTGGGAGGAAAAAGTTGTACAAATTGTAATTTTCTTAACTTGATTCTAAACAGCCATTTCACATTTATTTTCTTTTATTTTTGGAAATATAGAAATATAGAGAAAAGCTTTAGTGCGGCAGTCAGTTATTTTTTAATTTGTTGTTTTTCGTCTGGTAAGTAGATGTATTGTATATATATTTGTAGTTAAATTTCTATCATGAGCACAATTGATTTTTAATATTTACGATTTATTATAATTCTGGTATGCTAAGGCCACATTTAATTTATTTATTTTATTCTAAAATTTTTATATAATTCTTGAGCTCAAAGTAGATGAAAGTGTTAGGAGAACAGAATGCAAACGTTATACGTTTCAAAGAGGAAAGCAGAAAACGAAAGAGCTGTGGACAAAGGTAATTGAAACGAAATTACTGCACACAATGTAAGACAAGTAAAACTGATAAAAAACAAAAAAAAAAAGGGAGAGAGTAAAATAAACAAATCCAAATTGCAATTGGCTGGGGGATAAAGGAGAAGTAGAACAAATGAATAAACACAAAGACTTTGAAATAAGAAGCAATTATGAGTTGATCAAAGGTAACCAAATACCTGATTCGAGTTTAAGGTATGTGAATGAAATTTGGGTATTTAAATTTCGATTTGAGGAATTACAAAAAAGTTTGTTAATTAATTTCGTTATGGACATTGACAATTGAGTAGTAAGAGTTTTAGAAATGTGCGACACTTTGTGTAAAATGTATTCTAAGCTTAAAAAATTCTGATTCAGAAAATATTATTGAAGAAATGGTCTATATTAATGACATTATTCTC
Source organism: Lordiphosa magnipectinata (assembly GCA_037044535.1). Lineage (NCBI taxonomy): Eukaryota > Metazoa > Arthropoda > Insecta > Diptera > Drosophilidae > Lordiphosa > Lordiphosa magnipectinata. The sequence continues at coordinate 167,936 of JBAMBO010000641.1, read as the reverse complement.
ATTATCAAACAACACGTTCGTTTTCAAAGTTTCTAGAAATTTAAAGAGACAAAATCTTTGGACTAAACCGTAAGCTCAGTTTGAGGCTTGACAAATTAATCTGTTTTTTTTTTACACTGGGTTAAATCTTCTATTTCCACATTTCTTTCGTTATTCAAGACCACGATCCAATCGTTGCGTTAAATATCATATTCACGACACAACCAACCTATCCATAAATATGTCTCTTTTTGTAATAACTTTAAATATTAATAGCGACACTGACAAGGGTTAGGATGGACAGGACCCCACTTGGCCTATTCAAGTCCGATGGTGAATCACTTGACATGCATTATGTGGAAAACTACCTTTTAGACCAACGCACATCATTTATACACACACCTGTGCCTTACAAACATGTGTTAGTTAAGCTAGAAGTTAAGGGAGGAGAAATGTAAAAAAATAAAAGCAAGATCGCTCGCAAGAGTGAGTCCGTACAAATACAAATTTACAACCATGCTCATCACAGGTGTATAATTCGATACAATCTTCATTTGTCCTTGTTCTGTGCCTATTATCGAGTTGGAGTATCAATTGTATAAAAATCCAAACCGGTTTAGCTTAATTTGTTTATAAGTCAAGACTTGGTTTAGCAATTAAAATTTCTGAAAGTGTTAGACTTGAGCACAGTCAAAAACCACTGATTTGTGTGGACTCTGAAGGCAAAAAGGCTTTAGATGTTAAGCATAAGTTTGCTGTCAAAAAAGCGCATGTAAAAAACTCAAATAGTATATTTTTCATCTTATTAGAAAATTTTATTAAGCTGTATTTACACTTTTCTGAGTTCTCATATGATATATGGCTGAAAAATTCCTTTATCTAAGGTCCCAGAGGCAAATATTTTGCCAAATTTGTATGAAAATTGTGCTAAATAGGACAAAATAGCGAAGTTTTAAGACACATTTGATCAAATTATGTTTTTGCGCTTGGAACGAATGTTATAGTTGCCTTTGGATTTCTTTATTAAATAAGTTTATTTTTTAAATAAACTTTTTTAATCATTCAAACAGAAAAAAGTACAATTCAAAAGTGTAAAAGACCCAAAGAGTGTAAAAGACCAAAGTACCTGGCAGGATAGCCCGCAAAGTCTCTTTGCTTAGAAATTCAAATTTGAAGAAGGAAAACGCGAATTTGAACACGGACCAGAGGTAGCAAAAAATAGTAAAACATTCTCTGGACCGAAGAAAGTAATATAAATTTCCTTGGAACGTTCTTTTGAGCATCGTTGCCAAACAATTTAATCTAAGTTTCATGGCGCTGTGTAATTTTTTTGCACTCTCTGGTCCGCAGTGTTGCCAAATCAGCTTTTTTCCCGTCATTTATAGCTTTTTTTAAAACCGTGTTGTGGGAAAAATTTAGAAACAGCGGAAAGCGGGATTTCTGGCTTTTTTCAGCTTTATTTTTATTTTCGAATCAACTGCAAAACTTATAAGCAAATCGATAGTTTGTCACCTCTGTCAGTCATTTATCGAGCCTAATTGCCAGTTCTAAAGTTCAGGAAACAGTTAACTCAAAGTGCTAGCCAAGTTTACAGATCGTGTGACAAAAATTCCAAAAGTTTTCAAACAAAAAAGTAGTAAAGTCTGGCTGCATAGCCCGGAGATTAAGGATTGGCTTCGCAAGAATGAATCTGATACCCCATGAGTTTACTGCAGTTATTACAAATGCACAATATGACAATGTAAACTTTACTAAACTTCAACTTAAAAAAAAAATGGATTATTTCATCAGATACTAATATTAATATCAGGTTAATTTTACAATAAATCAAAACTCAGAAATCTAATACAGGTGAGCAATCTCAGCTCAATATTATGTTTAAGATACTGGATATTAGTGAAACTTAAATAAGAATATTACATTAAAAATATTATATGTGTAGTTACAGATACGGGTTACGTCGACATGCGAAATGCTTTGTCGATTATAAGGTCTTTCCTAGTAACCTAAGGCTAATAGGCACAACTGAGGCCTACGGCAAGAATGAGGGCGAGGAACTTCATCATTCTGATGATGTTTTAAATAGCGCTTGGCTTTTTTTTTTATTATTTATTATATAAGGTTGTCAAAAAAGTCTTGCGGTATTTCCGCAAGCTTGTCTTTGCAAGCGCGTAGTTCTAGTTGTATTCGTCGCATCGGTTCACGCTAGAGCTTTTTGGAAAGCTCTTTTCACGCGCTAACACGTGTTTGATTTATTGTTGTTTGTTTTTAGTCGTTCGTGAGTTATAGCGTCGCAAACATGGAGCAAAATAAAGAGAAAATACGGCATATTTTACAGTACTACTACGATAAAGGCAAAAATGCATCTCATGCTGCCAATAAAATTTGTGCAGTTTATGGACCCGATACAGTTTCCATTTCCACCGCACAACGATGGTTTCAACGTTTTCGTTCTGGTGCAGAGGTGATCGAAGATGCGCCACGGTCCGGAAGGCCTGTCGTCGAAAATTGCGATAAAATCGCTGAATTGATCGAAAGAGACCGGCATAGTAGCAGCCGTAGCATCGGCCAAGAGCTGGGCATGAGTCATCAAACCGTTATAAACCATTTGAAGAAGCTTGGATTCAAAAAGAAGCTCGATGTATGGGTGCCACACGACTTGACGCAAAAAAACATTTTTGCCCGTATGGATGCATGCGAATCGCTTCTGAATCGCAACAAAATCGACCCGTTTTTGAAGCCGATGGTGACTGGCGATGAAAAGTGGGTCACTTACGACAACGTGAAGCGCAAACGGTCGTGGTCGAAAAGCGGTGAAGCTGCCCAGACGGTGGCCAAGCCTGGATTGACGGCCAGGAAGATTCTTCTGTGTGTTTGGTGGGATTGGCAGGGAATCATCCACTATGAGCTGCTCCCCTATGGCCAAACGCTCAATTCGGACCTGTACTGCCAACAACTGGACCGCTTGAATGCAGCACTCATGCAGAAGAGGCCATCTTTGATCAACAGAGGCCGAATTGTCTTCCATCAGGACAACGCCAGGCCACACACATCTTTGGTGACGCGCCAGAAGCTCCGGGAGCTCGGATGGGAGGTTCTTTTGCATCCACCGTATAGTCCGGATCTCGCACCAAGTGATTACCACCTACTTCTGTCCATGGCGAACGAGCTTGGTAGTCGGAAGTTGGCCACAAGAGAGTCCTGTGAAAATTGGCTCTCCGAGTTTTTTACCAATAGGGAAGCGAGCTTCTATAAGAGGGGCATTATGAAGTTGGCATCTCGTTGGGAACTCGTCATCGAACAAAACGGCGCATATTTGACTTAAATCGCATTATTATAACCAATTTTATGAACAATTGAAAATTCAATAAAAAAATACCGCAAGACTTTTTTGACAACCTTATAATTGCATAAAGCAAGCTCGTTTTTTCCAGCCTTTTTGTCTAAAATTATAGCTTTTTTTCCTCTCCGTTAAAGTTGGCAACACTGCTGGTCCGTGTCAGTCTCTCTATTAGCAAATATCAGTGCGCAAAAGTATCGCCTTGCTGCTGTGGGCTTAATACCCATTCACATGAGTTCATGAGTGATCAGCACAATAAACGAAAGCTAACCATTCCCGAATTCAAGGCGATATCTGTTAAGCAACATTTAATAATGCCGCCAGCTAGTCTTGATCCAACGTTTTAGACTGGCTCATCACATATGGTTGTTAAACCTGAAGTGGAATTTGCATTACCAACTGCAAGACAGCCAAATTCGTAGCAAAACAGATTTGATACCAAAAGGTACGATAAGGTATGCGAAATAAGTCACCTTATAAATCTTATGATCTGCTGCCAGAGCTTTGCTAATCATTTTTTCAATTTCTTTTTTTGCTTAGTATCCTCTAAAACCATTTCCATGTTTGCAATAAGAATGTTAAGCACATGTTAAGCACAAGACATCACTTATCAAAGATAAGCTGACAATGGGAAACCAATAGTTATGGACAAATCTAAAATTTTTACGTGAAAGAAAGAAAAACTAAGGGATTTAATTTGAAGAAATCAACCCAATGATTGTGAATTAGTAGCCTTCTCCTTTGATGGTAGAAAAAACACTCTCTAAAATGTGACGAAAAAAATGAAATATATCATCCGAGAATGGTAAAGGAATCACATTTAGTGGTTATTAAAGAGCCTAATATCAGACACAGACGTCGCTAAAACAAAATAAAGTGAATTGCACGAGTTCTTTATAGGAAAAAATATATCCCTTAATTAACTGACGGGAATTTGCTGTGATGGAGAAGTAACAATCACAGATGCAAAGTTTTTCCTCATCTTCAAATTTGCCTTTCTAAGCACGGGAACTTTGCGGGCTATCCTGCCAGGTAGCTTTTGCACTTACTTATTGCCGTCGGACAGTTCGTGTTGCCAATTTCGCTTGTGATGATTTAAAAGGGTCAGGATTAGCCAATAACACAATACGAATATCGGTTGCTAATGATATTTTCTTGTATCTTCTGCACCTTTCAATGCTCTTTTATGATTTTAAAGCAATTTTATTGATGTTCTGAAGCAGTCCAATTGATCTGGCAATGCTTTGTAACGCACAAGTTTTCTCTCCTCAACACTGCAGTGATGTTTCCGACCCACCTTTTTTACTGTGAGTTGGCTGTCAGAAAATGGCATATGAGATCTCAGATAGCCTATTTTTCATATTATTATAACATTTTTTGAGCTTTTCAGATTGAGTATTACACCTATGTGAGCAACTCAAAAGATATCATACAAGTGACAACTCACATAAGAAACTCATATGAGACATAGGAGAGGTGTAAATAAAATCATAGTCCCTGGAGGCCGAACACACACGGCAATTCACATTGAATGCTTGCCGTAATCATGCATTACTGAGTGTCAGAGAGAGACGGTCACATTTTCCGTCCTCTCTCTTTTTGAGTCCTCTCTCAAATTGAGTTTCAATTTCCGAACCCTGTTTAAGATTAGTGAATTTTTTGATCTTTCAAGTATACTTTCATTCAGTTTCATCGACAGATTCATACCTTGTTATCTTTTAAAGTAAAATGAAAATTTTGTCTTAAGCATAAAATCTAAAATAAAATCATGTAAGATTATTGGCATAATTGGAATGGATAAAATGTGCTAAAATGTTGAAAGAATCGAAATGTAAAGAGTATATAGAAAAGGGGGAGAGGCTTAATACTACAAATACAAAACAGTTGTCAATTTCAATTCCGATAAACTTGTTATATTTTTGCATTAATTGATAGGAAACCGTGAGCTCATTTGTAGTGACCTAACCTAAACTTAAGCCTAATAGCTGCATAAGCGTAAAATGTAAGTTAATTGTTAATCATAGTTTCATATACATACATATATACACAGTATACATACATACATGTGAGTGTGTACCACCAACTTTTGAATTCGAAACGTAAAACCAGTCAACACTCACTTTATTTGTTCTTGGTGTTCCAAAGAGTCAAAGTAGCACAAAATAGTTTGGGGGATGGTTTATTCCCAGCTGCCATTATCACGCGACGTTGGCGGCGGCGGCCATAGTGGATGATGATGATGATGGCTGAGGTGAGGGATGATGGGAAATGTGATGGACCGGAAAGCTCCACAGTGCAAAAGGCATCTGCTGCTGTACCAACAAAAGCAGTTGGCGTAATTTGTTGGTCGTCGTCGTTGTTGATGTTGTTGTTGTTGTGGTTGTTGTTGCTGTTGTTTTTGGCTTCACTTCGCAGGCAGCTCCCTCCTGATCCCTCCACTGCCGTTTCTTGGCACATCGCATCTGCATCAGCTGCAGTTCGCCGCGTCGTCATTCATCCCAGAGGCACTGTTGTTTCTGTCGCACATAATAGGTGAACTGTGTACACTTGCGGCAAGTCTTGATGCCGCAACGATAATTCGTTGGCTGTGGCTGCTGCTGCTGGGCCCCGGATGTGTCCGCTGCCGCCGCTGCTGCTGTCTTACCCTTGCAATACTTCAGGCCGCAGGGATACCAACCGATGCAGGTCTCTAGTGTACAGAGGCAGGGTGCCCATAGGCTGCTCACTTCATTGCAACGCGTTGAGAGCGTATCCGGGAATTTTTCGGTAGCCGCCTCCAGGCTTGAAATTGATGAACCTGCGAACGATGATGACAACACAACGGATTGACCAAAGCAAAAAAAGAAAAACAGAAAAGAATCAACAATTTTAAGTAGCTGAATATGGAAGCACATTTTATGCTCGGTTGGCCGATGCTTATGGTGGAGGACACTGGCAGAGAATGATTAACCAATGGATCTGAAGTACAACGGCTGCCTGCCTACCTAATCTACTCCAGGTTCTACTCCATAATGAACAAACTCCCGACCATTTTCATAATGATAAATTACAATCTGATGCAAATATTTTCGACCAAACTTTTTAGATTGAAGTTTGTCTCAAGATTCCCTGGTTCACTTGATAAGCTCAGCTCCGCTGTCTGTATGCGAGCGGCCTAAGAGCTAGAAAGCTGAAACTTGCATAGTTGAACAACTGAATAGTTCAATGATTTGAAATAAACTTGATCTGCTTGCTGACAATAGGAGTCTACATTCCAAATTTGGTTGCAGTAGCTCTTCTAGTCTCTGAGATTAAGGTGTTCACACAGACAGACGGACGGACGGACGGACATTGCCATATAGACTCGGCTGTTGATGTTGATCAAGAATATATGTACATATTTTATACGGTCGTAAATGTTTCCTTCTACCTGTTATATACATTTACACGACTTTAGTATACTCTTTTTACTCTACGAGTAACGGGTATAACCATGGTTTCGCTTATCGTGCATGTTAAACAAGTTCAATTCTTCCATTTTGTACAAAAAAAAGTCATTAATCTACGCACAGTACTCTGCTCCATTGATTGTAACGTTGCTATTTTCATTATTTCTAAAAAAATGACGCCGGCCCACAAACCGCACCAAACAGTGCATTTTTCAGGGTGCATTGCACAGTGGTTGCGCCCATAGGCCAAAATTCAAAAAATCGACCGAACGAAAAATTTGCGAAATTTAAACAAATTGTCTCTAAAATGTCCAAGCTTCTTTATAGCAAACCAGATTTTTCTGGAAATCTAACGGGACTTTTTAAAAATAGAATTGAAGTTGTGAACACGTGTTCATTTGCTAAAGCTTTAGTGGTGATCCCACAAAATTCCACAATTAGTTTGTATGCCAATGTGTTTGTCTGGCTTTTAAGGTAATAAATGTGTTAAAATTAGCTGCATAAACTTGCAAACGTGCTTAAAATTGTAAAAACACTAACACAGTCTTAACTTTTTCAGGGTCAGTTTTGCCCTACAGAAAATTTAATTATAACTTTCCAAAACTATTTGCTCATTTATTAATAGTTTTGATTATGTTTGTTCATTTTCTTGTTTTCAATTTTTATAGGTGCTTCTTATAAGTGTGTGTTCACACATTCATATGTTTTGCGAAAAGGGAAACAACGCAGAAAAACAAAAAAAGGTGATTGAAGGTCTAGAAGCGAATATCATAAAAACGGATATATTGTTGACTTGAGTGAAGCATCAAAGAGAATTGGATACATATGTAAAAGGATTGTAACGTTTTGGGAAAATTACAAACGCATGAAATCGTTAATTCTCAAATATCAATCTGATTGGAAGAATGAAAAAGAAACAATTCTGTTAAGCCATGCCAAACAGCTGTCTGAATCATCATCCAAAAGTTCAGACCGCGGACGATCTAAAACAGATTTTTTTGAGGCTTCTAATCGGACACGCTGAGCTGTCAACAACCGATGAATCTATTGCTACTGCCTTACGTTCATGCAACTCATCCTCACCAACGTTTACCGAATTCAATGTGGATGAAGTCTTGTCACTCTTTCTTGATACAAATATGAGTAAACATCAATATTTGCTTATTCGTAGTTTTGTTAATAGATGCACGTCCTTAAAATTACTACCAAGCTACGAAAAACTTCTGTCGGCCAAAGCATCAACGTATCCCGAAAAGATCAGTGTCAGCGAATCCCAAGCAGAAGTTGAGCTGCAAAGCTTGCTGGATCACACTGCGTTGCAAACTGTAAAACTTCAAGCTGATGTCCTTAAGTGCTTTGGTGATGATAGCGTGACTGACTTGATTTTAATTGGCAAGTGGGGATTTGACGGCAGTACTGGTCATTCCGAATATAAACAGAAAACATTAAACAATAACATTAATGATTCGAGTTTGTTTGTGACATCGTATGTATCACTGCAACTAATTACTCAAGACAATGATCCCAAGAAACATTAAGTGATTTGGAAAAATCCTCGGCCGTCATCCGCACGTTACTGCAGACCCATAAGGTTCCAATTTAAAAAAGAAACAACCCAATTTACTTTAGATGAAGCAATTTACTTTAAACTAACTAAACTGAAACTATAACTAAAAATATTACAATTACACATAGTTTGCAGTTAACAATGGTTGATGGAAAAGTCTGTACTGCTCTAAGTGGAACACCTACTTGTAAATGCTACTTATGTGAAGCAAAGCCGAGCGAAATAAATGATTTGGAAGAATGTTTAAAAAAAAGTGTTCACGAAGAACATTATGAGTTTGGGTTGTCTCCATTGCACTCATATATTCGATTTTTTGAATATTTTTTGCACTTAGCATATAGATTGCATTGGAAAACTTGGAAAGTTTGTACTGATGAAGATAAGAAAGCCTTTAAGGATAGGAAAACAGAAATTCAAGCAGAATTCCGCGCGCAGATGGGATTACATGTCGACAAACCAACCGCAAAAATGCTTATTAAATTGTACCCATGGTATAACCTTCCACCATGAGTTCACAAAGTTTTACTCCACGGTCCTGAAATTATAAGTTATGCACTTGCTTCGATAAGAGAGTTGTCAGAAGAAGCTGCCGAATCCAAAAACAAGGACATTACAAAATTTAGACAGTATTACACAAGAAAAATGTCACGAGTTGACACAAATATTGATTTGTTTAAAAGGTTGCTCTCAAGCTCAGACCCTTTTATATCTGGGCAAAGAAAATTGACATCCAAAAAAAAAAAACAAAATGGTTAAGCGGTGTGTATTTGTTGCTAGATGAATAAAATTAATAATATATATATTTGTAATTGTTTTTATTTTTGGGTACTAAGATTTCTAGGAAAAAAAAAATTTTTGTTAAAAATTGCCCCCGCTATAAGATATAGCCAACCATTGTGCCCAATTTTTGTACTATATCTTTAAAATATTTTTATACATTTTTGGAGAAAACTTCAAAGCTATATCACCACTAGAAGCATTTTTGACCGCGGCTCCATACAAGCCCAACCACTGTGCATTGTTAGCTCTTGAACTACCTCGGCTGCTTTTCAGTCCAAATTCGGCATTTCTGCTTGTTGACGTACCCATTGAGCCTCATCACTAAAGACAAGTTTTTACATTTCCCACAGAGCACGAATTTTGATAACAAAATTCAATGATTGGCAAGCCCTGTTCGTTTGTTAGTCTATTCATGGTGAAATGGCAAACTTTAAGGAGCATTTTTGGCGTTGCCACCTGTTATGAATCACGCGTGAGGTGTTAAAAAACTAACACTGAAAAACCAAGAAGCATATAAACGCGGAACGACACCAACGGAAGCGCTAAATACTATTCTAGACCTTATAGCAAAGCAACTGGCTATCACAAGATTACGGGAATCCGCTGCCTGGAATAGGCTACCAAACTCGAAGACCAAGCGGGTATACCATTAATTACAGACTACTGTATACCACTAATGACGTTTAACAAACTATACGACGTCCATATCCCAAACCGACATGAGTGGGAAAACCTTTCCCACAGCACGGCTAATGGCATTAACATCTACACTGATGGTTCTATGCTCGACGAAAAAGTATGACGGGGCGTGTTCCCTCCCAACTAAGATTTGAACTTGTCGTTCCGCCTACCTGACCACTGTAGTGTGGTAGCCAGAAGCTACCACCTACCTTAGCACACTTACGGTCAAAGAAGCAAATGTATTTATATACTCAGACATTCTTGACTCACATACAAAAAATGCTAAAACACTTACTGAATGACGCTTATCTCTGAATGAGATCGTACGACATTTCAGTATACACCTAATATGGGTGCCTGGACACCGTAACATAGAAGGAAACGAGTCTGCGGACAAACTGGCCAGAATAGGTACCGCCATCGAGCTCTTTTCAGAGAAGAGTATGATAGGGATGCCTATGGCAAAATACAGGGTGGTCCATCTTGTGTTTGGAATTTGAACTATTCATAATTTAACTTTAAAAACGTCAAATGGCATTCGGAAAGCGACTAATATTTAGTAAAAATTTAGACATTTACGAATGGATCGCTATTCGCTTGAAGAATGTTGGGAAATTTTTAAAAAATAATTTTAAAGTGGTGAGTCCCAGACTCAAACTGTGCGAAATTTAATAAAAACATTTAACAAAAAAAATGTTCCGAAAACTCAATTTGTGGATCAATTCGTGAAGCGAGTTAGTGAAACAGGAATGTTGGTGTATAAACCAACCCGTGTACGTACTCGTCCGGTGCGCTCGACCGAAAACATTGCATCGTCCCCAACAATTACACATTTCGCGCACTTCTTTGATGCGAATTTTGCATAAAGACCTTGCCATGAAACCATACAAAGTTCAATTGGTGCAGCAGCTAAAACCAATTGACCATCCGAATTGTCTACATTTCGCAAATTGGGCGGAAGATCGTTTGGCCGAAGATTGTGAATTTGTCCGAAAAATCATCTTTTTCGAATGAATCACATTACCACCTCGGTGGGTATGTTAATAAAATCAAAAATTGTTGCATCTGGGGCACAGAAAATCCGCATATCGTCGTCGAGTAGCCAATGCACCCACCACGAGTCACTGTTTGGTGCGGATTTTGGTCTCGAGGCATCATTGGTCCGTTTTTCTTTGAAAATGATGAAGGAGCCAACGTGACCGTGAATGGTTAATGTTAAGTGATTGGTTCTTCGAGGAAATTGAAACGGAAGACTTGGACGATATTTGGTTTCAAGAAGTCGGCGCTACGTGCTACACAGCGCACGCCACAATCGATCTTCGAAAATCGAATAATCAGCAAATATGGAGATGCGAATTGTCCGCCAAGAAGCTGTGATCTCACACCGTTAGACAAATGTTATGCAAACAATCCTGAAACAATTGATGAGTTGAAGAACGAGATTCGAGTTGCTGACATATTTGCTGAAACAATTGAAAATATTCTGAAAAATTGGTTGGATAGAATGGGCTACTGCCAAGTCAGCCATGAACTAAATAAATGACATGAACCAACCTTTCAATAAATGTTCAACCTTTGATAAAAATCGAGCCTTTTTTTGTATAGCAAAACTAAATTCCAATTTTTAAATGGACCACCTTGTAGCATATAAACGCGATTTTATTTAAAAAACAACATATTCTTTTTTTTTATTTTTTTATATTTTTCCTAGGACTCCATCTAACGTTTCTGAATTGAGTTAAAGCTTAATATGTGAGTGTTGGTAGAAAACACACTTCGACTTTTTAGAGCAGAAAGATATTTATATTTTATTAGCTTAAAAATTTTGGGTTGTTATTCCGACTGGTTGTTTTCGCCGCCACAAAGACTTCTAAGTTTGAATTTACAGCGGCAACATTAAGAGTATCTACCAAAAAAATTTACAAAATTCATATTTAAAGATCGTTTCCATAAACAAACTTTTTAAATAGATATTTGAGTTTAGCATTCCAAGATGCACTAAATAGATAGTATAAATGGGTCTTTTTAGTGTTATCGAAGTTTTGAGAAATCTAGATTGCGAACGGAATGCTGGAACTACTTAGTCAGGTGTAAGTTGAGCTTTAACCATGACCCCATAAAGTTATAAATCGTTGTTTTATTTAGCTAATTTTCTAGTCATTGGAAGGGCACAAAGTCAATCATTTCAAACTACAAGTGTGTATCGAAACTTCTTAACTTTTCGAATCTATCAGTGAATACCCATAACAAAATTAAAACTAAATTATGTTTGCTATCAAAATCTAGAAAACTGAACAAAAAGTTCATTTTGTGAAAATCAAGGTAAGAACTGGGTCAGGGGGTTTAATAAAGATTGTTAACAACCCGAATATATTTTCTATTATATTTATTTACGACCATCGCTTTCTTAAGCTGCCTTTACACTAGTTATATATCTCTAAAGAGACTCTCTGACGATAATGTTATACCAAAGCAAATAACTCTAAATATTTAGAAAATTTAGCCTTCTTTGATGTAATTTGACAGGTTCAATTTGATAAGAGTTTCTCTTTAGAGAATTTTGACAACCGACTATTTAGAGATATATGATAAGTGTAAAGGCAGCTTTAGCTTAGATAAAATTTGTGTACATAGTTGATACTTATATTTTCTTTAAGATCATTCTCCATGACTGCTGCCTTTTACATTCCTTAATTTTTCTCGGCTTGGTGATCTGTGGGGCTATGTACTCCAAGATGTAGTTCTTGCGAACTAGTTGATTTTGAGCACATTGATTCCGAATTCTTGGAACTTTTCCAAGAATTTCTTTGTCTTTTTGAGGTGACTTATATTCCTAGTGAACGATTTACCAGCTCCGTATACCTGAAAAACATTCCCTTCACGTTTGATAACCTCGTATAACCTGTATCGAAATTTGATGTTAAATTGTGCGAGTTTTTTAGTCATCCTTTTTGTTCTTCTTGTATGTCAATTACTTTCGCTCCTTTAGCAATATCGGCTCTCTCCTTTTCTTGATTTTAGTAGATCCGTATCTCTTTCTGCAGTCTTCACAGCTGCCAACCAGATCCTGAGCCCCAAGAATTTCATTTCTTATAGTTCGGCCGAACATGAGTACCGTTTTAGCCGATCCTGTGGTACCAAGCGGTGTTACGTTATTCATTATAGTGAACTGTTCAGCACAGAGGCTAAACACAATCTATGTAGGTTGTCTTAAGCACAACCTACTGTCTTTTATATACATCATTATACATTTTTGTAGTTCTTGTTTGTGTTAAATGTCGGCTATTTGAAAACTTTTTTCAGCGATCTATTCATGTTCTCAACATCCCCATTTGATTGTGACCAATATGGTGGTGTGGATAGAGGCTTAATGTCATTGGTTTTGCAGAAATCTTTACGCTCGTTACTAATAAATGGAAGTCCATTATCAGCAGTTAAGGCCTCGGGATATCCGAACCTTGAAAATATTTTTTCTATCTGCTGGTTTATAGTCCTGGATGATATAGATCTTATTAATGTAAACTCCATGTATCTTGATTAGTAATCTATCAGAACTAGCACATATAGCCCATAAGATCCGTGACCAAATATTTCCAAGGACCGTTCGGTAATGGGTGTCTCTCCATTGGAGGCGGATGAGTTGGCATTGATACCACCCAGCCAGCATTTTATGAAATTTTTGATCACATTCGAGTCTTTTGCGAGCCCTCTGTCTGATTAAAATTGTCATAATTGCGCTCGTTTTCTGATCGTAAATGATACTTTCGTCGGGAGAAAATGGTCTTCTTGAAGAGTCGATTATAACCCGTTTTACTGATCAGTTTCGACTCATTTTCGAGTCATATTTCCAATCATTTACGAGTCTTTTTAGTCAATTTTTAAAAAACCACATTTTGAGCATATGCATGACTAATTTTCGAGTCTTCCTTCACAGCTAACATTTTATGAAATTTTTGATCACATTCGAGTCTTGTGTCTGATTAAAATTGTCATAATTACGCTCGATTTCTGATCATAAATGAAACTTTGGTCTGGAGAAAATGGTACCCTAGCCGCGACACTTCTTGAAGAGTCGTGTACAACCCGTTTTTCTAATCAGTTTCGACTCATTTTCGAGTCGTATTTCCAAACTTTTTCGAGTCATATTTCTAATCGTTTTTAAGTCACATTTTCAATCATTTGCTAATCTTTTTCGAGTATATTAATATTTTATGTTTAATAATATTTAAAGAAATATAAATATAAAGAAATTTTAATGTGAAAAAAATGCTTTTGTATGACATCGTTCATTTCCTTGTCTGTACATTGGAATATAGAAATATTTACCTACTTTTAATGGTAGTGACAAGGAAGAACTTTTCGGCGCTTGGCTTAGTGCTGGTTCCCTTCCAGCTATAAGCAGAAGCCAATGTGTCCGAAAATACCTTTCGAATAGCTGCTCTAATAAATTGTGTGGGTCCTTCTCCACTTGTTTTTGCTATGAATTGTTTCTGAAAATTTTGTATAATTTATAACCAAACCAAAACTGCCTCAGTGTATTTTAATTTTTTAGCATCTCATCAAATTTTCCCAAATCATCATTAGCGGCGAAAGGAAGTTTCAGCAAATTTGAGTTCTCGTTGGTTATTATAGGGTCACTGCGAAGCTTTCTGTTTTCCAGCTTGACAGAGATAACCTTCTCTGTCAATTTGGCAATCGGCTGTGTATTTCCGTTCTTTAATTCCTTCACTTACTATAAATTCAGTGGCCCATTGGCCAGTCCTTGGCACAAAGTATATTCGTTTTTCTCACATTCACTTTTGGGCTTCTTTTTTAGCTTGTCTTTTCAATTGTTTGGCTGAAATTTTCTTCTGTAGTAATATTTTGAGCATATGCATGAGTCATTTTCGATTCTTCTTTAAATCGCACATGAAATTAATCTTTTTTTAATCATCAAAAGGGTTTGAAAAAGACTCTTTCAGGTGAACTTTGCAAAAATGATCTTCCAAATGGTTGGTGGGACAATGATAGACAGTCTCGGCATGTTTTTACGAATTCTTCAGTATCCTTATCCAAAAGGAGATAATACCATACCTTGAATGGAAGTCTTTGTTTCATTGCGCTTTTTCCAGTATGACCTTCATGTGCTAACCTCAAAACTGTCTGTCTCAACTTTACCGGAATAACCAGTCTGGTTCCCCGCAAGAAACCATTTCCAATCAACAATAACTCCAACCGAAACGGATATTGCGGACTTGTCATAGAAGAACTCCATGAGTTTTGATCCAAACAAGTCCTTGCGTCAATTACACAAGGTAACAAAATTAGACTTTTTCCAGTATATTGATTTTCGTGTACTGAAAACATTCGAAAGTTTTCAGAAATGGTCCATCACGTCGAGATTTTTAGTAATTTGAGCTTAAAGATACAAAAAATGCCGTATTTGACTCTTTTTATGATCGTTTTCTGGAGAACCTATTCTTTTCTTTTACTTTCTTTGATATTGTCGGAAAGAACTACTCATTAACTTTGAAATAAACTATCCCAAACAATTTTACGATTTTTTCCAATGAAGGTATATGCATATACCATTTTTGGTAATGGTATTTCTGAAAACAGATTCGGGTTCAGATCACGAAAATCATCTAGAATCACCACCAACCCTGCAATATACTGGACCTTGTTGCCTAGTGTTATCTCCTCATCTTGAATACTTTTCAAAACCTTCAAGTTTTTGCCGGCTCTAGGTCTCGCTATGTTTGATAAATCCACCCCCAAGGCCAAAGACGTAGTCAGAAGTTAAAGTTAAGTTGCAGTGCTTAATAAATCATTCTCTGCTCAGGCAATTGTATGAAATTCTTTAGTTGCTTCTCTCTCACCTGGCAGCTCGGCCCAGGCCTTTAAGTCCACATCTCTCACATAGGTGGCATCCATGGCCTCGATGCACAATGTTTGCAAATGTCGCGTTATGGGCAAAGAGCGATTCAATTGGACCCAACTGCTCATGGTAAAGGTTTCTCGTCCCTTATCCTCCTCGGGGGTGCGTATTGTGTGAGGATTCTTTTGACGCAACTTGGCCATGGCATCCGAAGAGATGAAATCGCCTTTGTTGAATTTGGTGGCAAAGCACATGACCTGATATTGACTCTGACCGCGTTCCTCTTCGCCAAGGACCAAGGCCTTAAGGATTTGAACTTCCTGAAGATGGGGGCGTACATGAGGGGGGTAATTTATTGATGAACCTGAACTTACTTACATTGCGAAAGTCAATGACTTGGGTGATGAGGGTGCCATCGGTTTTTTGGAACTCGAGTGTGATGAGATCCTCGCCTATGTTGGAGGTAATGCTCTCCTGGATGACTTCACCGCCCTGAGAGCGTAAGAGAGGGAAAGACAGAGAGTGTGAGAGAGAGAGACACGCAACAAGTGTTAGAGGGAAAGGAAGTTAAAAAGAGACCATGAACTAAATTAAAGACTTTCAAAATCTAGTTCAACAACAACAACAAAAAAAAGAGATGAAAAATTTGCCCCTCGCACGTGAACATGAACAAACATGTTGCTGCTGTGTGGTAACGGGTGGGGGATGGGTGGTTGTTGTTGTTTGCACAGGGTAAACAAAACTGACGTAGGAGCAGAGCAAAAGAGATGGCAGACATTTTGGGGCCAGGGACATAGCCAAAACAATGAAACACACACACACACACACACACTCGCTCGCAAGGACACACACATAATAAGCTTTTCCTTTTCTTTAGGTAAAATTTTTGTTTATTTTCATTAAATGTTTGAAACACTCTCTTGCTCTCTAAAACACACACTCTCTCTCTCTCTCTCTTTTTTGTTTTTCGAATTTAACAGATTTCGAACGAAATTTCAGCAGCTGCGCTGCCCGCCTGTCTTTATTTTCATTTCTCCGCCGGCTCACAGCACGCACCTGATTTTGTACATTAATCAACAACTGCGCCTGGACCAGTTCGCCTCCGTTTTGTCTGGCCAGCAGCAAATTAAACAACATAAACCACAAAAAACCGCGACTGTGTTTGTAATAATTAAAAACATTGCAGCGACGACGACGACTGTGGCTCTTCTTGCTCTCTCTGTGATGTGTTAAACAACGCCATCTTGAATCTGCTTGTCGTTGCTGCTGCTGCTGCTGCGGCCCAACCGCATTTAAATTCATTTTAGCACACTTTGGCACTTGCACTTGACTTTTTGTTTAAGCGTATGCACTTTGATGTTTCGCGACGGCGGCGTAATTGATAAAAATTTCGTTTGATTGTGGGAGGGCCCCCAAACAAAGTGGCGCTCATGTACCGTACGCTTTGAAGAACTGAATAGAACTGAACTATTGACTCAAATTGACGGCATATTGACTCGAAATGAGCAAGAGAGAGTGAGAGAGAGAGGGAGGCCAGTTTCGAAAACAGCTGCAGGCATTAGAGTGACCGTAATGGAAAAATACCATCAAAAAGGGCTGCACAACTGTAGAGCGGCAAATTCAAAAAAATTTTACAGTGTTAGGTTAGGTCTAAGATGGGGCAAATTTAAAACGTTAATTAATTTGCAAATAATTAAATGGATTTTAGGTCCATCGTGACCTTTTACTGTAATTTTTCAGTAATTTGCTCCCCTCGAACAATTCAAGAACAAAAATTGTATGCTTAAACGAAACTTTTTCGATGTGAAGAGAAGCAATGGCAAGAGTGCAGCAGAACGAAAGACCTGCACCTACTTTCAAGAGAATAACGACCTGTTTGGAAGTCGGCCAGTGTGTGCTGCTATCGGCGTGGACACATCAACCGATAATTCATTTGAAACATTTGAAATTTAAGCTCTTGATGAGGTAATGTCAGAGGCCGACGTGGTGCCCGATCCACCAACACCTCATGTAGTTCTGTCTGAAGAAAATTGTACAGCGAAGCCTTGCGAAACTTCAATGTTTTATACATTTTTTATTGAAAAATCTGATATATTTTAATTTTAGAGAAAGAAAACGTGTTGAAACTTGGGCCTTGATAAGCTGCACAGAAAAAAATAAGATCAGCCAATATTTTCATATCAAAGTGAAACTATTTAATATCAATATGAACCAGTAATACCACATTGATACTAAAAATATTTTATATTGAAGTGTGAAATAATCAAAGTGATATGAAAAATGCCCTAGTGATATGATTTCAGATCAAAGTAGATATCGAAATTCTGAAAGTAGAAAGATACACACAGAGTTTCTCAAATCAAAGAGAGACAGCAATAGTCTATCTCGAAAAAAGCAAAAACAATGCTTATTGCTCGTCAAAATTGTGTGAAACCCGACAATATTCATAAATGAAATACTTAAAGACGCTACCATTGAAAACAAAAAAGTTTTTCTCACTAGAACTACTTTTTCAACCGAACGTTTCTATGGCAGCTATATGCTATAGTCATCCGATTTGAATCAAACTTGGCAGAATTGTGTGGTAGCGTATACTATAGATCAGTAACAAGTTTGAGAGCTATAGCATTGAAAACAAAGAAGTTTTTCCTACCAAGACTTTTTTTCTGAACTAACTTTTGTATGGCAGCTATACTATATAGTTGTCCGATTTTCATCAAAATCAGTGGAATTATGTAAAATCATAGAAAACTGAAAAATGCGAGGTTTGGGGGTGTTTGCATTGAAAACAAAAAAGTTTTTCTCACTAAAACTAGTTTTTCGACAGATCGTTCCTATGACAGCAATATGCTATAATCATCCGATCCAGCCGGTTCCAACAAATGTGCAGCGTATTTGTACCAAAAGGATTCGTGCAAAGTTTGGTTAAGATAGCTTTTAAACTGACGGAGGAGATAGCGTAGAAACAGACGGACGGACAGACGGACATGGCTATATCAACTCAGCTCGTCATGCTGATCAAGAATATATATACTTTATGTGGTCGGAGATGCTTCCTTCTATGCGTTACAAACATCTTGACAATTTTAATATACCCTCTACATGGGTATAAAAAGTGCGGTGCCTAAAAACAAATTATATTAAATATTAAATTGTTGATCTGAAAAAATATCACTTTGATGTGTTCGAAATGTCAATGTGATAAATTCGAACATATCATCTGGATATTTTTCAGATGAACAATCTTAATTCATAGAAGCTCAGAGAATCGTGGACGGGGAATTCGTTCAGAGCATGCACAAACTCATGACCGAAGATAGTGCCGAAAATCAGGCATTCTTAAGAAACCTTATTGAAAATAATTGATTAGCTATGCGATTAAATCTGTTTGCTTAAGACCTTAGCAGCCATTATAAGTACTGCTTAGGCCCTCCACACACGGCTCATATCATCATCGTAGCGATTTCACGTAAAAATGTCACTTTGATGTTGCACACTTGAGTCTGAAGGAAAAGCAACATGCGTGCAGCATGAAGTAGGCGACGATAATTGACGATTCGTACCAAAGTCTTGTGGCTGCTGATATAAGCAATATCTGACAGCATTCGGATACTCTATAGGATCGGATTTCTAATCTCGACGAAGTTGTGTGAAGTGGCCCCTTTATGCTGACGTCTCTGAGTCTGTGCAAAATAAATGTTCATACACGCTGTACCGAATTGATTACCAAAACTAAATGTACTTTTTCTTACAAGTAATTGTTGTCAACAACAGCTTGTCATACCCATTAGTGTTCATCCCTTTCTATTCACATAGTCTAGGTATTTAACTATCATCGCTGTCACTGGTATGTAAGTTCCTAAAAGAAATGTAAATGTAGATTTGGGTGTATGTCATTTTTTTTCTCGAAAGCCTCAGATATGTTCATGATATTCCTCGAGGTCGGTGAGATATACGAATGATTTCGTTAACTTTAATATGGATATAACTACCAAGTGTAAGAATGTTTTTACAATTACCCCAAATCATAGATTTAGCATAGGAAAGGTCACATTTTCAATTATAGCTTCATTTTTCCGTTATAATTTTGAAGATTGTTTCTCATTTTATATCGAATGCATCTTGATTTGACTATTTAATGCTAAAAATTAATATTATAGAAATATGCCCCTACCTTTTTGGAAAGCTGGCTACGCCCTTGGTTGCAGGTATTACATATTCTTGGCTCCGTCAACAATTTCAACGATTTTGCATAATGCTAGATTTACATAGCGTCACACTGTGCCAATGTCGTCTGTGACCCTCTGTGCCCAAGGTACTCAGAAGTCAAAAGTGTTCACATTGGCGGCAGAGAAATTGCATGTCCCAGCGCTGGGACAGCCAAATGACAAGCCAAATTAGTACTTTTTATGTGAACGCTTCTTGTTGTCGTCACAGAGGTCACATTGCGCACAAAAGTGAGCATTGAGCGAGTTCATGAGCATTGAGCCAGATCCACAATACAATATCAACAACAATCCAAAAAGGAATGATCGAAAAGAATTAATAAGCCAAAAATTAATATTCGCTGATCCCTCAGCTTATTGAAGCGGACGAGGAGTCGGAAGGCCTCTGGAACATAACCAGCGTCAATTATAAAAGTCGTCTAGCTGGAGCAGCGTTGCCGATCAGCTTGGCGTCACCAAGAAAGACGCTGTCGACAAGTGGAACAGTTTGCGAAACACATTTCGTGTGAGTTTGCAATTCAATACAACAGCAGCCCGCATGTAATTGAATTTTTATTGATATTTTTGCAGATTTGGGGCGCTTGGATAAGATTAATTCGAAGATGAGCATCCGGACTCGGCTTTGGAGTTCCTAATAGGTGTTAACAAACATGCAGGAGAAGGTCCTACTTGGTTATATGAGTCTTCTGCCTAATTGAGACAACTCAAGCTTGACGGCCAACCGATGCTACTCAAGCCGCACATTCAAGTCAATTGGATGAATTTGACCAAATTGAAGAAGAGTAGAATCTCTTTAAAAGTATGAGGTTCTGGAGGATCTTAAAGATACTTACTTTGGCATTAAGTGCTACCAGTCCTACTTCAATATACACATATCACATAAATAAACATATTTAATTACTCGTCTCCAATATTTTTTAAATGCAGGCGAAGCCATATTGTTGCCTTTGACATTCTAAACTTGTATGAGAGGGATGTCATGCCGGATCCTGAAGCCCAATAGCGCAGTGTCACTGCTAGTCTATCGCCAGGTGAAATGGGCTTACGCCGTCTACTTACACCGAACATAAGAGCTGATCGAAAGTGGCTGCATCCAAACGCACATAATTTATAAATTTGTGCGAAATACTTTGCAATTCTGCATTCAACTTGGCAAACATTCCTTCTTTCCATTGAGTCAAATTGATTTTGTCGACCCAGCAAGAGCGCTTTGGCTTGTTATCATCATCATCTTCATCTTCGTCCAGCACCCACAACGCAATAACAGCACACGCTACTAGCTCTGTTGCCTTTCGCGCATTCATTTCTTGCAGATAAAAAATGTAATTTAATTACAATTAAAAAAAATACAAGAAAGCACTAAAAATGACGCATATTTATGCGTCTTTATCAAAATTTTTAAGTCGAAAATAACAAAACAAAGTTATCGCAAAGTTATCGCTTGGCATAGTCAAAATAGTTCAAATGAACTTCGATTCTGATGATGTTCAATTAATTGTGGGCGCAAATGTGCCACCCTCGGTCACGGAACCACTGTGACGCCAAATGAGTACTTGTGTTCACCATTGAAAAGTACTCGTTCCTGTGACACACGATTTCTGTGCCGAGGCATTGGCCGTTCACATTGCGCTGTGCCACTGTGACCGTGAAATGTGACGCACTGTGCCCCAATGTAAGCGCAGCATAAAGCTTATCAGTGATAATAAATTATTATCTAAAGGAAACTGTGAGGATTTTTGAATAAGGAGGTGCTTTACTTAACTTAGACATTTCTAGCAAGGTTAACTTTAAAAAACGAATAAAAAAAAAAAAGTTGACTTAAAGAGTTTTTCCAAAAAAAAAGTGTTACCTGGAAAAATGTTTATTATTTATGATCTGGGGCCTTAAATTGATCAGAAAAACGACTTTGACTGTAAAATAATGTAGGCCAAAATTGTTTACGTAAACAAAAAGCGAAATTAGAACATTCAAAAAAGGCCATTGACCCGATCTTGATGACTTTGATGTAGGTCAGGTGCAGGGACAATTTGGGATTTAGAACAAGCCTTTAAGGGGGGCCGCTGGCCAGTAGCGCGTGAGAAGCGAAAGTAAAGTCGGTGGAGTAGGCAGTGTCACAGAAAGAAAAAAAAATTTTTATAAGACCACACATATGTGCGTGAGAATAGCGAAATTTAAATTTGTGAACCGACAAATAATTAAAATTTGTCTAAACTAAACGTGAGTGATGGTGGCCATATTCCGGCATTTATTCCGTCTATGTGCTGGAAATTGTTTTGAAGCGGGATTTGGCTCAACGGAGGGTGTCCTGTTCGCCCAGGAGCGATTTTGTTCTACTGCAGTGGAGACCCACAAGATACTGGTAGCGCTCTCTGTCCACCATCCTGGATGCCGGATCGTCAAGATTTCAACCTCCCGATGGCGTCATTCTAAGGCAGTGGTGTCCAAACTCACACAAGCAAGCATTGCGAATGTGCGCGTAGCAGCGAAACACGAAGTAAGCATGTTGACGTTTCAACATGAGCAAAAAACAAACATACAAATGTCTCGTGAGAGAGCACAAAGCCGAACACGCGCTTCGTAAGAGAGCAAGCCGCCGAGCGTGCTATTTATAGAATACACATATTCTCTCTCTCTCTATATATGTGTCGGCTGCGCTACGTTTGCCACAAATTCCACGCCAAAACTCTCGCACTAAAAAACCCCTTTTGTTGTTTCCGTGTACCTCTCGAATGTGTGGAGTATCGGAGTATGTTTGCTAAATTCTTGTCGATTGAAGGCCCATATGCACAGCGAGCGGCGATTGCGTCTAGTCGTTGCAACGAATCTGTATGAAGCAAAAATGTTAGATTAAGTAAATAATGTCATATCATAAATTTGTTAAATTTGCCAATAATTACCATATGAATTGAATTCCGATGGAGTGCTAGAGATTAATGGGCGGGGAAGGAAGGATCATGGGTGCCGCCGTGGGCTGAAGTAGGCCATGTAGGAGAAGCCAGCATTCATGGGCAGCTGTAGGATAGGTCCGCTGCAGCTAGGGTGGGAACGCCAGGGCTCCGATAAGGAGACCTATTCTGGAAGAGAAGGACTAGTTGTTTATGTAGTAATGTTGTTTACCTTTTTGTAGTTTCTGTTAATAATGTGGAAAATATTGGTTAGTGATATTAAATGTCGGAATCGTTTGGATGGAGGTATTGTTCGGGCTGTAGGGCATAGGGATGGAATCACCCCTGAGAACCATTGAGCCAGCCGGCTTATTAGCTCTTCGAAAAAAAAGCAGTTCCGTAACAATTCTTTTCAATATGCGAATTCAAGTTTAAATTCTGAACTAAATAGAAAAATCTCTGACCGTTATATTTTTTTTTTAAATTTACTATTAATGCCAAATCTAGCTGGAAAACAGCTAAATGATTATAGCTGTAAGCAGTTTTTCTCTGCTTGTCACAAACGGTCACACTGCTAGCGCCCGGCAACAGCTGTTTTCCAAAATGAAATTGATAAGCCAAATCAAATTCAGATTATTTTAATCACACACAAAATCCAAATCAATCACACTTACAACTTACATAATGACCCAGAAACTGTGTTATCGACAACAATTGCGTGCCATTTGGGAGCAAGCGGTGCGGGCGGTGCATCCGGAAAATATATTTGCAGATCAACAAAATTTTGATTTGCGTCCAAAGGAGAATGGTTTGAATAGAGTCAGCATCAAACTGAATGGCAAACTGGTGGACATCAGTGGCAAACAATGTCACATAGTAGGCTTTGGCAAGGCGGTAATAGGCATGGCCAAAAGAGTACATCAAGATTTGGGCAAATATTCCAAGGGAGGCATACTCAGTGTACCTGTGGGTACAGCAGAGTTAAAGCAGCCAGAAGATGGGTTAATTGTGTATGAGGGAGCGGCTTTGAATCTGCCCGATGAGATGGCAATGAAAGCAGCCCAGGCTATAAGAGATTTGGCTCAAAGTATGACCGCTAAGGATATACTTTTGGTGTTTATTTCTGGTGGAGGATCAGCCCTGTTACCTTTGCCCAAACCTCCTTTAGATTTGTCACTTAAACGACTGATGGTGGACAAACTGATGAAGCAGGGAGCCAGCATACAAGAGTTGAATACGGTACGCATAGCCTGCTCCCAAATCAAGGGAGGACGTTTGGCAGAGGCAGCCAGCCAGGCGGGTCACTTAATTAGTTTTGTTCTAAGTGATATAGTGGGAGATCCTTTGGATTTAATAGCCTGTGGACCCACCATACAGCCTAGTCTAAAAGGACCCACAGCTGAAGAGATTTTGAAGAAATATAAAGTGTGGACGGAACTTTCGGAAGAAATACAACAGATTTTTCTGACCCCAGAGAAAGGGCAAACATTGAAATTCCCACCGAGTGAGGTGTATGTGGTGGGCAGCAACATTTTGGCCACCTCAGCTGCCTGTCGGGAAGCCTTCAAACTGGGCTATATACCTTATATACTCAGCTCTAGCCTACAGGGTGAGGTAAGTCAGCTGGCTAAGGATTATGTGAGTTTACTACAAATCATACAAGAAGTCAAACAACAAGGACTAATGACAGAGTCACAGCTACGAGAGAAGTACATGTTTGGCTTGGACACATTTGAGGAATTTAAAAAGTGCTTGGATCAGCATTTAGTCAGCCAAAAGCCTTTGTTACTCATAGCAGGCGGCGAGCCGGTTATAAAGGTAAGTAAAACACACAATTTTACACTTAATAAACTAAATTTCTATCATATTCCCAGGTTACGGGTTCAGGCTTGGGTGGACGCAGTCAGCATTTGGCTTTGCTCATGTCTCAGTCTCTGCATCGCAATGAGTCTTTCAAAGATTGCCTCTTTCTGGCTGCCGGCACTGATGGCATTGATGGTCCCACTCCCGCAGCTGGTGCCTTTGGTCATAGCTCCCTTATTGAAACCTACCTCAGCTCTCATACTCTTGATGAATTGGCTGAAATTGTGCGAAATTGTGATAGCTATAATTTCTATCAAAATCTACCCGATTACCACCTACGCACTGGACATACGGGTACCAATGTTATGGATCTACATTTCCTGGTCATACCCTAAAACATCATCATAATTATGTCAATTAACATTTTGTTTATTTCTTTTTTTTACGATTTTCCTACTCAACTTTACGACTTTTTTCATTCATTAACACAAAAACGACAGCATAAAATAATAATAATCGCATTCCTTGGCCATGATTTCATAGCCAAAAGAATTGAGTTTTTGCGTAATTGCAATTAAAAATGTAAATTGATTTTGTTTTTAGTTTTATTTTTAGCAACTTTTCACCGAACAAACACTTTTGCCTATTTTCCATAGTTTTTCTAATTGCGCTTTTTATTGTTTACTCACTGTGTGTAATTGTTGTTGTTGCTTTGGAACTTTAATTATAAGTTTTGTTTTGTGCCGCGCACATTTGGCACAATTATTAAATAATCTCATTCGTCGTTGTCTGAGCTATATTTTTTGCTCTGAGTAAGTGTCTAGTTACTAGGAACACAATCAAGTCTGTGTGGAGATAAATTAAGTATGTAGGGAAAGGAATGGATTTAGTTATATTGACAAAGGTATATTGCAATTAGTGATTGTTTATAAAATTTATCGTAATTGATGCTTAGTTGAAACCGATTTCCAACTGTGATTAGTGCCAAAAACATACTTGTAGCACTAAGATGATAAAAATTATTAATAAATTTTGTAAGTCCTCTAGGCTTGAAACAGTTTCAAGCCGTGCGCCAGCGATTCCATAATGGAAAATTTCACAAAAACTGAAAAAACTAAACACCTAAAAGTAGGCATTGCCTTAACAACAAATTGATTATTTTATTTGACGATATGAAAGATTCCCATTTGATATTTCTTATGGAAATATAGTCGATATTTTATAATAAAACAATGAACACTTTAATATTGGCAATTGAATTTATTTTTAATCGATTTACTTATCAAAGTGTAACGTACAAAACAGTAATTCCAATGAGGTATCCTAGGCCAGTTAAGTTTCGTTTGGATTCTTGTTAAATTTTTCTTTGCGGCTAGCAAAACAGCCTGTGGGAGGTTCGTTGAAACCTAACTAAAGCCAAACACTCAATAGACATATACACACCTGATCATATTAATAGGTACACACCGGAATTTTTTAATTATAGATAGTTTTTTCGTACTTTTAGTGTTGACAACTTTTTAATTTTTGGTGTTTTGTTGTTGTCAATGTCTGGCCACACTGTAACAAAGAGTTGAAAGAGGGGCTGCCCCGTATATCAAAGCTTTTCTATAAATTGCGAGTCCACCACACATTTCGCCTGATCATAATAATAGGTACAGTCTCCGTTTCTCACAAGTATCAAGTGAATAATTTTGTAATCAGTGATCTTTTGGTAACTAAAGGTAAATTAAGTATAGCTCGCGAAATTCTCATTGTACTAAAGAAGAAGCTCGATTGGTTCTTTGTCTGAGAAAAGAAGGCAAATCTTTACGAGCCATCGCCAAATTAATGAACAGGTCTCATAATTTTGTTAAAAATGCATTAGTAAGAAACCAAGACAGGAAACCCGTGGAAGGCCACAAGAAACAACAGAAACCCTTGACCACTACATAGTAACTTTGAGCAAAATTTAAGTCATCGAAGGCTATTGCAGCCGAAATTGGGTGTTCAGTTAGTGCTCCAACTATCCGAAGACGACTACAAGATGCCAACCTACCAGGAAGAATTGCCAGAAAAAACCATGAAGCAAACTTTTGCAAGGGAACACAAAGACTGGGTAGGATGCACCGGGGAGAAAAAATGGAGAAACATAATATGGAGCGATGAAACCAAGATTAATTTGTTTGGGAATGACTGTGAAAGGAATGTTCGACGCCCTAATGGAAAGGAATTCCAGAATTCCATCCACGGTTTACAAAAAAAACAGTCAAACATGGAGGTGGCAACATAATGGTATGGGGTTGCTTCTCCTGGTACGGCGTAGGTCCAATTTATCAGACTACGAACAAAATGAATGCTGAAGAGTACAAATCCATATTGGAAACAGTTATGGTACCGTATGCTGAAGGCAAATATGTCTACGTTGGGTATTTCAGCAAGATAATGATCCTAAACACACATCAAGGCTGTTATCTAAATTTTTCGAGGACCAAAAAGTTGACGTTCTGAAGTGGTCAAGCCAATCCCCCGACCTCAACCCCATTGAAAACTTGTGGGGAGACTGGAAAAAGAAATTGGCAAAGCATTCATTTTCAAATAAACAAAAATTATGGGAAGGTGTCCAAAAACTGTGGTATGAGACACAAGTAGAGACCTGCCAGGCTCTTATTAAAAGTATGCCAAAAAGAATAGCAGTAGTGGCCAAAAATAGAGGTGGATACACTGGATACTAAGTAAGGAAATATTAATTTACCTAAAAAAAAGAACACAAAATGGAAATTAAAATTTGTTTTCTTACCAACACATGAAGTGTACCTATTATTATGATCACACTGAAAACGTATTTGAAACACAAAATGATCTCTTTTTATGTTATATAATATTATTATTCTATGTTACAATTAAGTTTATTTTATTAAAAACAAATAGTTTAAGAACCAATGAGAAAAAATTTTAAGTTTGAAACAATGAATAAGACTGTACCTATTAATATGATCAGGTGTGTAACCTCAATTTGGCAAACGCAGATTTGTTTGGCAAGTGGTACGCAGTGGTAAGCCATTATGGCACCGATCAAAAAGCCAGAAGCTGTGTCCCCTGATGAGGCATTAGCTCTTCTTCTGGACCAAAATTTTACAAAAGAACAATACTTTGCTATACGAGACCAATCAAAAAAAAAGCAATGCGATATATATCCATTAAACAAGACGGTTACTGACCTAAAAAAAATGTGCCGACCTGATGATTTTTCAGTAAGTGATAACAAAGCTGAAGTAACGCTAATATCCATTTTCCGACCGATCGGTCCTATGGCAGCTATAAGATATAGTCATCCGATTTTGACCAAAGTTTGCAAATCTGTTTGAAAACATATATTTATTTGTTTATTTATTTAAGTTTGACAAAGTTCTGTCAACATTGCAGGGGTCGCTTAAAAAAGTCAGTAAATTATTTCTTACATCTAACACAGAAGAGTGAGCAGAGAAAAGATGGTAATACATATTATAGTTAAGACACAAATTTCGGAGAGGTTCATAGTTAGCATAATTTGTTAGGCAAGGCTGTAGATAGATCGGAGAGAAATTTCTGGATGGTGGGATCCCAGTTGAGGCCGCGAAGGGCAAAAATTAAAAACTGTTTTTGAACCGATTCAAGTTGGTCCTGATATTTTTGGTAATGCGGTGACCAAACACACGACCCATATTCAAGTATTGGTCGAACTAGAGAGACGTATAAATGTTTAGTGAGATACGGATCGTTAAATTCCTTGGACCATCTTTTGATAAACCCAAGAACACCCATAGCTTTATTAGAGATGATAGAGATATGTCTATTAAAGCTTAACTTGGGGACAAAGCGGACGCCTAAATCATCAACCTCGTAAATGGGTTCTAGAGGATTGTCATCAATCGAAAAGTCGTATAAATACGGCTGTGTTCGATGAAAAGTCATACATTTACACTTTTCAGCGTTAAGTGGGAGGGAATTAACCGAACACCATGTATGCAGAGAGTTTAAGTCCAATTGAAGAAAGAGAGGGGACAACGGGTCCTTATAGGACAAGCAGAGTTTTAGGTCATCGGCGTACATCAAAGCATGCGAATGAAGCAGGACGTGAGGGATGTCGTTTATGAACAAATTAAAAAGTAGAGGTCCAAGATGACTACCCTGAGGTACCCCAGAGAGTACGCTGATGGATTCAGAAAGCGATGAATTAAAACGGACACGCTGGGAACGATGTGTCAAATAAGCCTTTATCCAGTTAAGAAGGTTTAGAGGAAAACCAAGCAGATACAATTTGTGAAGGAGGATATCATGATTGACAGAGTCAAAAGCCTTGCTAAAATCAGTATAAATTTCATCAGTCTGCAGTTTATTAATAAAACCCCTATTCACAATAGAAGTAAACTCAAGCAGGTTTGTAGAAACAGAACGCTTTTTCATAAAGCCGTGCTGAGATTGCGAAATAATTGAGCGACAAGAGTACTGTATTTGAGATGTTGTAAGCATTTCAAAAAGTTTAGGAATGTCAGATAGTTTGTAATTTGTTACTGACCATTTAGATCCTTTTTTATGAATAGGAATGACAAAAGATTCCTTCCAATCGTTGGGAAACTCACCTAGCTCAAGAGATAAGTTAAACAGCCTTAAAAGCGGGAAGCATACAGAATTTGCACAATTTTTAAGTACACAGCTTGGTACATTGTCAGGTCCAGGAGAATATGATGTTTTAATCGAACGAATACCCGAAAGCAGACACTCTAAATCCAAAACAGGTGGATGGATGCTGTTAGAGTGGGTAATAGGATAGAGATACGGATTAATGGTACCAAAACTAGTCGATGAAGCGGAATAGCAACGCTGAAAAAATGCCGATCGCCATGACCCAACCAAATAAGAAAGTAAGTTTGTATAATTTGTATAACTATGGTTTTTAGTATAGATATTACACTACTTTTGTAGACATCTGCCGAATGGACCAAGGATGAGGTTACGCGGCTGATTGACATGTACGAGGCTGAGCCTTTTCTGTACGACTCCTCGAATCCCACCTACAAGAGCAGATCCTACAGGATTACCACAATGGAGAATGGAGAATGGACATAAAATGGGCACGGATGAGCGGGCGAGCTCATTTTGGCTCATTTTAATAATTTCGCTCTTGGAATCGAGATAAATTCGTTCTAAACGTTCTCAATTTTGTTTTCTATAGGCAAGGGGGGTGAGGGCAACTTAACTTTGAGAGAGTAGTGTTTGAGTCGCTCTCGCAGAGAGTGAGGGCGCATGCGCAGTTGGTCGTTGAGAGAATGAGAGCGCAGAGAGTGAGAGCGCATGCGTAGATTGTTGTTGTGCGATGCGAACGAAAGGCAACTGCGTTTATTTATAAATGTGATTTCGTCGCGTCTTCTAGCTTACGAAGGTTAGCTGAGCTCGTTAAGCTGCCCGTCGCCTGTGTGTGTTTCAGTCTTTCAAGGTACCGTGTTCAAGTCCCAGAAAAGTAAGCAAAAAAAAAAATATCTATGTTGTTATCTCAAAATCAATTACAACTTAAAACAAAGTTTGGTGGGTGGGTGGGTGGTGGTGTTGGGGTTGGTGTGGTTGATAATGGTGAGTGGGACGGGGGAGGTAGGCGAGACGGACCACCACGTCGGTCGGGTCGGTCGTGTCTCTCCCACCCCCCACCCACCCCAAATATTCTTTTTAATTTATTTATTTTGAGAATTATTCGTTCTTGGATCAAGTAATGAAACTCTTGCATCAATAATTATTCATACTTGGATCAAGAGCTGAAACTCTTGAATCATGAATGTCGGGATAAAAAATTCACTCTTGAATCAAGAATTTCGCTCTTGGATCAAGAATTTTCACTCTCACCATACTTTTGAGATCGAATGCTCTTGATTCAAGAGCGAAATTCTCTATTTTTTCTTTGAATGTACATCAGCGGTGGGCAAGTTCTTGCTCCCATTGCTGCGGGATTTTTTTTTCGGCAATTGGCGCCAGTCAGTCTCACAATAACTCTTAACTTAATTAACGAATCGGAGCACGGCGCCTACCAGCTGCGCACACAAACGGCGCAACAGCAGAATTTTGGGCGATCGAGACTCGCTGATAATGGTTGTTTTTTCTGTTGTTGTTGTTGTTGTTTGACTGCCCCCAAACTCAAATTTCATTCCCACCGCTGGTGTACATGTATACTATTAAAAATAATTAAACATGTTAGTATAAGTTGAAGATATTTTATTAAGAATTAAAAATTAAACTTCCTTATGGCCTCTTGCTGCCAGGGAACTGAACCTTGCACGTTGAAATATTGAGTAAACCTTTCGCGCACTTGCGTTGTGCGAGGGCAGCACATCAGGCATGTGTAAAAGCGAAACTGAGTTGCTCAGATGAGTTTAGATCTGATGAAAACTCAGCTGAGTTTTGTAAATGAGGCTTTACAGAATCGCGGTTTCGGAACGGTTCAGTGGTTTACTCATAATTTATTTTCAGACCTATTTTCTTTTATGACATTTAGGACATTTTTAAAATGGAATCTTTTAAAATCCTTTTAAAAGAGGTTGCTAACTAACTCTAAATATCGTTCTACAACATATGTTTCTGGCTAAAGTAGGGTTATGTTGAAATCTCACTATGTCAAATACTCACTCACTCAGTGAGCAAATTTCAAGAAAGGATCAGCACAATTGCAGGAGATGTGCTAGATCAAATGTTGTAAATTGGTTATTATGTCATGCTTAAAGGCAGCCTCAATGAGGTAGTCCACATTAGTCCACCTAATTTGACTGAAAGCAAAAATGTCAAATAGCTTATAAATTCAATCGCAATTTTCTGAAAATGAAATGAAAACTTTAGTGGATTACTCGAAGAAATGCTTTCTTATCTTCCCTTAGTGTAGCTGAACCACATCCATCTTCATTTACCAACTCGAAAGTTAATGACTCTTTGTCGAAAAGAAAGCTCTTCCCATCCTCCTCGTTGCCTACCAAACAGCTGCTTCAAATTAAGACATTCCATTTTGGTGATTGATAATGAATCATCATCAGGCAGATCTCCAAGTAATATGCAAATGTTTGCTCTTTTTATTTTAGCTTGCCCCCAACTAAATTCAAAAAAGAAACGATACAAAAAAAAACAAAAACCATGTGACAAAAGCGTTAATTGAACTTTGTCTATATACTTAGTATACGTTATACGATGTGCACTGAAATGGGTACGAAATGAACTTTGCCATTGTCTAGACAAAATTAAGCACAAGCGACAACTGTCCCGAGTGTCAAAAGAGAAAAAATTTAATTGTTCGCTTTTGGGCCACGCGGCGTATGCGCGATAAGTGCCGTCAGTTTGTCTGGCAAAGATCAGTGCCAGCGCCAGCTGCCAGCTGCCGGGTGGGTGTGTGATGTCATAAGTCAAGATCTACGCAGCATCTATGTACCACACAACAATGTGTGTATGCTGCGGAATAGAGATCACGATCGAATCGGGGATCGTTAATTAAATATTTCCAGCGAGTACTTCATTAGCATCATCAGCTGCCACGCGCTGCTCCGGAGGCCGTCACCGTCTCTGTCTCGCTCCAATGCTTAATTAATAAATCAACGCGACACTTGCACTCACTCGATGGCCGCATCTGCTCCAGCATCAGCAGCAGCATCAGCAGCAGCAGCAACAGCATCAGCTTCAGAGATTGTGTGTGTTGCCAAGCCAGACAAATTGACGCGACATTCCACACTCATCTTGTCCATCCATGTGTTCCGGGGGTGGGTGGGCGTGCAATAACTGTTAAATATGTATATAAATAGAAGCTGATGGCAAGCAGCAACCAAACAGAAAGTCAAAACGGAAACGGAAATATTTCTAATCGCTTTGCAGAGATCTGAACGTGGGGGCCTCAGGCCCTTGACTAAATCTGCAAAGCTTAAGTGAAAACTGGCATACTAATTGAATTGGAAGATGGAAAATGTTATTCATTGGAGAATGAAGTAAGAGTATATATTTCTTTTTTCTAAACATTTGATTATATGTATATGTACGAAATGACTTCAATGTTTGCTGCTGTTGAAAACTTTCATTAGAATTCAATACAACTGAAAAGCTTTCTGTACTGTTTATGCATTGCATACCGTTGGGCAGTTGACAACTTTTGTCATTTCCAACACTTGTATTCAAAAAGGTATAACTTTGCTTGAAAATATTGTAGAATGGTTAGGGATAAGTTTTTCTTAAAGGTATGTAATCTACACATATGAATCTCTACGGACTCTAATGTATAAGCTGAGCAGTATGAGCAAGCAATGAAGCAGCAGTCTGGAATGGCGCAAAAGCTATCCTACCCATTCTGAAGTTAAGCAAGGATGCTTTCTAAACTCTGTTCTCTTTTCAATATTCCTAAATGATATAGTGGAATTCCTTCCAAAAGGAATCACAATAAACAACCTGGAAATGAAAACCTTATTATACGTAGAAGATATAGTGGTCATCGCCGAAGCACCCAAGGCTATGCCATACAATATCAAAGTTTTGGAGAAGTAAAAAATATTGGAGAAGGCTTGCGTCTGCTGAAAAATGGCAACAGGCGGAGACCCGATAAATATCACTTGGATACTAGGCAAAAAAGAGGTTTCCTACCAGCACAAAGTACAAGCTGTTTAAAGCCGTAGTGAGGGCAAAAATGTGTTATGGTGCACCAGAATGGGGGATACGAGGAAGTGGAAAGTCTTAAGAAAATTTTTCGTCTTTCGGCGTTTCAATGATTTGGAGATAGACTTACTGTTATTTGACAGATTGCCATTTTTGTCTGAGCAAACAAACCAGAGCACTGTGGGCAAAAAGTCTGAAATTTTTGCATAAAGTCTAATTTTAAAGCTAGAGCGTTCAAATTTGGCACAAAAATGTAAAATATTAATATAGAATTTCGATTTATTTCTGTTTTGCAATAAAACTACTCCTTCAACCAATCCGCCCACACCCAAGTAAAAAAAAATTTTTTTTTTACTATTAATTTATAATTTTATTTACAGATAGGTTTAATCTTCTTCATCATCAAAGTCAATTTCTAGATAATCATCAGAATCATCAGCGGAGTCCATTTCTTCATTTTCTATTTCTGAAGTGATTGTTTCATAGTTCGGGGGAGGTGGGCATTTTAAAAGATTTATTACTTCTGCCGGGAGGGGTTTTTTTTTTAAATTTCTTTTGCCTTTCATTTAAGCAAATACTGG
This sequence comes from Lordiphosa magnipectinata, assembly GCA_037044535.1. Classification (NCBI taxonomy): domain Eukaryota; kingdom Metazoa; phylum Arthropoda; class Insecta; order Diptera; family Drosophilidae; genus Lordiphosa; species Lordiphosa magnipectinata. The sequence goes on along the minus strand of JBAMBO010000641.1, from coordinate 134,184 downwards.
ATATTAATGGATCAGAAGAATCTATAGCTCTATAAAAAACATCAGTCATATTGTTTAAGCGGCAATTTTTTCGGGCATGTGACTTCCTATCGTTTTTACTTGTTCCTTGCTTCTGAAGCATTTTCTCCTAAACATCCAACCGGAACCAAAGAGGAGTTTATTATTTGCGAGCCGTGTATTAATATTTTATGTACCGTCGGTGACATTGGATACCAAGGATAAGTATTAACATATAATAAAAATGTATCCTCACAAAATGCTTTGAATTTATCAACATCAACAGAATGCTAGCTTGAAATTGTGATCAAAATTACATACAAATTGTATAAAATGTTTTGATTAAAGCTTGTAATTGAGGAAAATAATTGGTAATTCGCGAATGCTCTTCTAGCCGTGTTTCCGTCATTACTATTCCCACTTCCGTTTTGTTTGGGAATGCTTACATGTAGACCCATTTTTGTCCACATCTTTTCCTGAATTTCCTTTTTCCGAGCCATCATTTCGATTTTGTTAGACTGGGTGATGTGCCACTTTTGAATTTTAAGCCTATAGGAGACGTTCAATACAAATTCAAAAAATCGAATCCAGGCATGCAATGGACTGACACCATATTTTAGAGTCGCTGGCCTTGGCTTAAAAACTATTAATGTGCAACGTGAAACATTTTCCATTTGAGATATAACCTCTTTTTGCAGGACCAATATGTATGGTCCAAAAGGTTTTGCATTGAAACCTGCGCACAATTTTCAGAAATTTCTGTTTGAGTTGGTCTGCAAATCGTTTTAGCTTGTTGAAGTGCTGAATATGGGGGGAAAATGTTGCAGCCACGAGCTTTATTAAGATGATGCATATTGATATACTGCTGTTTGGTCAGTCCATTTTCCAACAAAAATGTCAATGCTTCTTCAGGGGTAAGGGGAATAATCACCTGAGATTTCCGGCCTCCTGTCGTGTTCCCTGTCTGTTCTTCCCTGACGACTTTTAATGCGCTAAACAAATCATCCTCTTTAGCCTTCTACGCAGAAACAGAAGCAGCATGTAATAAGTGCTGCGTTGAAAAGTCAGTGTCCGATGCAAGATCATTTGCTAATTTATGTTTCAAACGCATTCCAGCCTGTGTATAGCTTAGCGTTGGTCTACCCATTTTAGAGGGAGATGGATCCGTAAGCTCTTCATCCAAGGTTATAATAATCGCCTGCGAAAGCCACCTTGAGTGAGTAACTTTAAACCTTGACAACATACGGTTGCATTTAGGCAAATATTTCTTAATATGCGTTATAAAACTGCAAACTTTTTGCTCAATTTGATTAACGTGTGAGTTGCTGAGTTGACTTATTTTCATTTTCTCCAACATCCACTTCGTTACGGCAGAGTCGTCGCGTCCATTGTTGTCCCAAACCTCCAGCAGTGTTAAGCGGCGAAACTCATATTCGGCTGCAATATGTCATTTTTGTCGAAAACGGGCAAAAACGGGCCAAGAATATTATTAGCACCGTATTCTATATACTTTTACGAAAAACATACCAGTTTTAGTTGCTCGCAAGCATTTCGATAGGTTAGGCATGCATTTAGTAAGCTGACTTTGTTTGCGCGGCAATTTCAAACCATACGCTTTAAAAATTTTTTCGGAACAGTTTTATTTTCTCTTGAGTATGTATAATTGGAAAACACATTCAATTTTGAGTATTTAAAATATAAAAAAAAATACTTTATGCACAATTTTCGGACTTTTTGCCCATAGTGCCATGGAACTAACTTGTTTTGCATCCAACGAGAACAGCGCTGAAAGTGGAGACGTATTTGAAGAAATCCTCGTCTTTTTACCCAGTCGAATCTGAATGATTTGGTGAGAGAATTAGAGCTCCCAAAAGCAAATGCAGAATTACTCGCATCCAGGATGAAAGAACACAATTTCTTGGCTCCGAAAGTAAAAGTAACTTTTTACAAAGACCGTGATAAGCCTTACTCGAAATATTTTATGAAAAAGGACCAAGTATGCTATTGCAAGGATATTCCTGGCTTATTCAAAGCGCTTGATTAGAGATTATTTATCGACAGCAGTAAAGACAGTTGAAAAGCAGTTCTTTTAAATATTGGGAATGAGAAACCATCTATTCCAATCGCACATGCTGTAAACACCAAGGAAACATATGAGACAACGGTTGAACTGTTAAAGAGTATAAAATATGATGAGCACGAGTGGAAAATTTGTTCAGACTTAAAGGTGGTGGGCATGCTACTAGGAATGCAAGGTGGGTTCACCAAATATTGCTGTTTTTTATGTTTTAGGGACAGAAGCGCCTGAAAAGAACATTACAAGAGAAAGGATTGGAAAAAAAGACAGGGCACAAACAGATTCCCATTTAATCCTTTCGTGAAGATGGAAAATATCATTCTTCCACCATTACATATAAAACTAAGACTTTTCAAGAACTTCGTTAAAGCTTTAGATAAAAGTAGCCAAGCAGTCGAATATTTGAAACAAATTTTTCCGAGACTGTCCATTGCGAAAATCCGAGAAGGCATATTTAACGGGCCACAGATATCTAAAATGCTTTAAGATGAAATTTTCGATTTGGATTTTTTCCCGGTGAACCTTGGAGAAGTGAGTGATGAGCATGGGGAAAGGTTTCACCAAGAAATAAAATCCTTTGAGCAGCGATACCAAGGATTCTGGGATGAAAGAATGCTGGGAGACTATTGTTGGTTCCTAATCAAAAAAAAGTAGTCAAGAGGAAAACAAAAGGCAAAGCAAAGGACAAATTCATTTCTCATAAACACTTACTCACAGCTCCTGTGTAAGTTGATAGATTTTGATCATCGATATCTTTTTTTCGTCGTAGATGCGGTTCTTAAGTAGAAAAAAAAATAATATTTTTTCGGTTTTTTTTTATATTTTTCCTAGGCGTTTAAAAATGAAATTTTCTTGCATTTTCGAGCAAAAAAAAAAACATTTTTTTTTTAAATATTTTTGGTTATTGTATTCAAACTACAAGACAGATTTAAAAACAATGTTCTACGGGACTATTGGCAGCTCAATTACATTTCGGTTCATATCTTGCTTGACACTATCTGACGTTTTCGAATTGAGATATGGCATAAAATGTAAATGCACCTTCCAAAAAAATGAAAAAAATTCATATTTAAAAAATGGAGCCATGAAAAAAGTTTTGAAATTGATTTTTGAGATCACCTTTCCAAACTTTACTAAAAAATAGTTTCAATAGAAATAGGTCAATAAATTTTTTTTTTTTTGTAAACTAGTGTTATCGCTTCTTACATCGATTACATGCAAAAAGCGAAAACCACACTCAGAAAATAATTTTTCTATATTTAAGAAAGTCGCCCTAGAATCGAAATCGCATCAAAATTTGTGAAAAATTTATATTTTTAAGAAACATTTTTCTACATTGTAGAAAAGTTGCCCTAAAAATGAATTTTTTAGAAAAAACTTTTGTTTTTCAAAATTTGAGGGTGAATTTGCATTATTGCCTTTTCTAATTTTTAGGGTAATTTCGCCTTTGATTTTAGAAAATATTTTTTACATATTTAGGGTATTTTGCCCCAATATAATGAAAATAAACCCTAATTATAAGAAAGTTTTTCTAAAAGAATACTCTAGTTGTTGAGATATTGACCCCAAATTTGGTTTATAATCATATTTTGGGCCCCAAAGAAGACTTTGAAAGATTTACTCAATTTAGACCAATATTTCATATAGCTGCCATATAACCGATCTAGACGATTTACTCCAACTTTGTTGTTTCTGACGCTATTGAACTGAAATTCAGTTTGTACTCTTGTTTGGAAGTCCTAATACGACTTACAAAATTTGGTTTGGTTTGGACCACCATTTGATATAGCTGCTTTATAACCGATCTGGCCGATTTGCTCAAAACAAGTAGTTTCTGGCACTATTGAACTGAAATTCGGTTTGTACTCTTATTTGAAGATCCTAATACAACTTATAAAACTTTTTTGTGTTTCAATCTACCAAGCCAACAATTTATTCCTATGTAATATCTTAAGCATTAAAAAATAAACACATAAATTACCAACACATTTTGTTCCATTTTTAGCATTGACAGATTATGTTTTCTACTATAGCTCCATTATTCTGAAAATTAATGTAAACTTTATAAATTGTTAAATTGGTTTGGCTCTGCTACTTAACGCACATGTGAAATTAATTATGTTCAAATACAAAATATTCTTCTTCTAAATCAATATCATTTAGTCCAAGTTCATCCTGTGAGTGATCTTCTTCTTCTGACGAGTCCTGTTTGGGATCGCTATCTTCATTTTTATCAATTATTTTTATATTTGATGGTTGCAACAGAGCCAAAACTTCTTCTGGTATGCTTTTTCTTTTCTTATTTTGCCTTTCTTTGAGACAGAGACTAGACAAGAGGGGATCAGAACTATCCATGGCTCTGTTAAAATCGTCTGTAATGTTGTCTAATCGACTGCATTTTCTGGCATGGACCATTCTATCGTTTCGGATGCACTTTCCCCCAGGCAGCCAACAGGAACGATAGCAGCATCTATTATTTCGTGTCCATGTACCAGAACTTCTCATGTGCTTTTTAAAATAATCAACAAAGACTTTTACGTTTTGAGATATCATCATCTAAATTCTTTTTTCTGATTTTTTTCCATATGTGCTGTTTAATTGCTTCTTCAGAGCCATTGTTGCTTCTCCAAATGTCAACCAGGGTTGCATGTTGTAACAAGAAGTGTTAGTTACTCATTAATCTGCACACTTTCGTTAATAACTTTGCATTTAAAACTCTGTGGAGCGTTGTGCCATGCACAACTAATATTCCACGAAACACAGCTACACTTGTTAGGGTCAAACTTAAATTACACATTAACAACACACGGCACAATTGGACAAAAGCACACAACATTGACAAACGAGTTATCAAATCATAATTTATGATATCTTCTTTATTTTGCTTCTAACTTTTTAAGCAGACGCACTTAAAATTGTAAAATATTTGCAGCCAGTTTCTCAGAAAGCACGTGGCACACAAACAGCTGACTTCAACAGCCCGTCAACAAAACAGTGCCCCTAAGTTTGAATATGTTTGTTTTTTAAGCTAATATGGGTATGGAAATATTAAAAAACAAGTAAATATTTGAAATCTGAAAAAAAAATTTTATGGTGTTTATGCCAAAAAAGGCGAAAAAAACCACTGTGCTACGGTGACTTGATCCCAGGCGTCGACCAACTGCGTACTTTCTTAACTCTGGTTTTGACGCTACGTCTTGCTTAAGGCAAATAGTCGAGTGGGCTAAAGCGTCAGTCCGTGTGTTGTTCAGCACTTGTGAGAGGCCCCGCGTTTAAGTCCCAGTAAAGTAAAACAAAAACAACAAACAAATTTAGAACAGAACAATTTTAGAAGTCGCCTTTGGCCCTTTTTTTAGGGCGATTTTCAATGAAACTTCTCTGAACAATTTTCCACACCACCAATTTGAGGTATAGTTCAAGGCGCGTTTTTTTTTTATGTGGTTTCCCCAGAAGGCCTAGTCCACATGTGGTCAACAATGTGAGATGGTCACTGCAAAATGAATGTTATTGCCATGTAAGAACAAATATAATTTTAAGACCCTTCTACTGCGTCCTCCTCATCCAATCCTTCCTCCTCCTTCTTCAATCCTCCTCGTCCGCTTCCTCTTCTCTTTTCCTGTATAGTTTGTTAAATGTTATAGATGCACCTCATACGAAGAAGAAAAATTCCGCGGTTTTTGCGCCGCAGCCGAAAATGAAAAAAACGCGTGATTTTTTTTTTTAATTTTTCTTCTTCGTATGTGGTGCATCTATTTATTACCTCTTCAAAATGGATTTTTTCACTTTGGCCTTCCACCACTCCAGCACAGTTATACTTTCGGCGTCCAACTTTTGACTCGTCGACTTTAACCACGTGGCCTGGTCCGCCAATCGCTTGGCCGCTCGAGTAACTCACCGAATCAATGTATACTTCTCTAAGGAAGTTTAGCCAATCTATTATTGTGGTCCGGGATCAACCCATCTCGCTTTCAATGAAAGACACCTCATTGCGAATACATAACAGCACGGATTCGATGTAGCCGCACTGTCTCCTGGCATGCTTCTTTCTTCATCTTCCGTTCTAGTTCAACGTAAGCCCATCATCTGTACATCAAACCGGAAGGATGGTTTGTCAGCTTGCACATATTTCCGCACTTTGGACACAATTTTTTTTGACGAATGACAATGTGTTGACATAAGAACTCTATTAACTCATCCGAGCTCATACTCAAAAAAACTTGAGCAAGAATACAACGGCCTCAAGTCCGAAAAAATCTGGGCATTAAGTGACTTATCCCCCATATCAAGTCTGAGTGATATTTCGATATACACTACGACTAATTTTCATAGAGGCTTTATGTCATGTCACCCACAAATTCAAGTTTGAGCTCAATCCGGAGGCTTGTTTTCTCAAAACGCTTTGAAAAATTTTTAGCCGATCCTAAACCGAACCTCAGAGAACCACTACGGATCGATTCGGGCTTTTGGGTACGATTACTTCAAATTGTTAACATTCCGAAACTGGAACGAAACAGAGGGCTTAGAAAAAGGTTAGGTTTAAGGTAGTGGTGCCCAAGCCCATTTAGCAAGTCGCGCATTAGTTGTTGTCTTACGCATGCCATAAGGCTACTCTATTGGGCATGCGCTATAAGGCTACTCAACAAGTCTAAAGTTAGCGGATTCGTTAAGAGATGCTCTAATCCAGGCTCGAAATTTGGGCTTAAGAGCAGTCCAGCAATAGTTACAACAAAAACAAAACCTTATCAGCGAATCCCGGTCGCACACACTGCATTTGCTGCAGCGTCTGCTTGTGCGGGCTTATGCCGATAAGCATAGATTTTGTTGTTTTAACTTACTTCGAATCGAGGCAATTGCACTTGTTGCAATTGCTTGTGCGTGTCGGCGCTTCAAAGCTAGGCAATTGTGTCTGAGTAATGCCAGGTGTCGAAACCTATCTCTCGGAACAATGGGAGCCAAATTGAATGTAAAAGTGGTGGGCTCCTTAATGGCGTCTTCAAGAAATGTTCACAGTATGTTCAAATCAATTAGAAAAGAGTCATAGAAGATATTAGAGTTGGAAGTTACATAAGTTAGTCCAAGTCTAATATTGTGATCTTGTCACTTTGTCATTGATTCCATTCTCAGATTAACCTCACCAGCAAAGTAGCTTAGTGTCAATCGGTTGAGCTTTGAGCTATTAATGCCTTACAAATGGATCTGGCAGATCACAACAACAACAACAACAACTAGATACATGACCACAGACGCCGCGGTGCCGTTGACCAATGTGACTGAGATTGAAGGAGCCCCCATCAGACGACCTCAAGTGGAAGGCAACAATCGAGTTGCTCTACGCTTGGCCGCAAAAAAAAAAGCGAAGCTGCAGCAACAGGCTCCGGGCCCCAACAGCAGCAGCGTCAGCAGAAGCAGTTCAAGTTTGCTCTGAGGCTGAGGAATTCCTTGCCGCTGAAATAATTAAGCATTGCAACATTGTTTATTGTGGCTTGTTGCTGGTGCCTGTTGCAGTTGCTGCTGCTGCTGCGGCTGCTGTTGCTGTTGGGGTGTTGCAGGCTCGTTTAACAAGGCAGCCAAGTTCTCGACAGCAACACAAGGTGCCACCGCCTGTTCGGCAAGTTTTTTTTTCTCTTCTCTCTGGAATGTGACGAACTGCACAGAGGCCTGATTGCTATTAGAACTTTTTAGCATATGGAAAAAGGTTTCGGATTTTGCTTCACCGATTTCTTGTCTTGTGGTCCACAATCTATAAAATTTTCCATAACCTCAAAAGTCGAATGCGGCGGCTATTTATAAAATGCGCAATCTGCGAGATGCGTGTCCGTCCGCGCCTGTCGCTTGCCGCCGCCAGCTGTGTGCCAAACCCCACTGCCCGCCCTCCTACTCATCACTTGCAGTGTGTGTTGTCTGCGCGTTTATTGATTTATTAGAAAATTCCAATGAACAAGTTTTAATACACGACAATAACGAACGAGATGAAGTGCAACGCAGTCGGTGTGCTGGCAGCGGCACAAAGGGGCAACCATAATAACCACAGCAACAACAACAACAACAAGAACAAAAGTAACAAGTGCAATATTTTAATTACATTGCAAGAACAACAAACAGAACAGAAAAAACTTAAACATTGCGGCTTTGATTTTAGATCAAGAAATGATGCTACATTGTTGACAGAATAGGATTAGGATGTACATGGCGTATACGTGATATAAGATTTGGATACTTAATATTTATAACTCATAGACAAAATAGGGAAATAAGTATATGTGGGGGAAATAGATGTGGATGTTGAATGATTAATTAAGTTTATAGAAATAAACAAAAAACGTAAATTAAGTAGTGCTTGAAGGAAGCTCATTGTCAGTCGAGTACAGCGGAGTATTCCAAGTATTAAGAGGAAGTGGAGCTACCATCTCAGAAATAGCTTCCAGAGTATCTCGACACAGAACTCTTATGGTCAGATTGAACGCAGTGGTAGACCAAGCCACATCGATGACATCAAGCGCCTCTCTGTCTTGTTCGACTGTTCTTGTTCATCTGGAGCTCAATGTCAGTAGGAGAAGAGGGATCATCATTTTGTAATGGAAAATAATAACATTAAATATAGCTCCCGGGTGTCTATACCGAAGCTACTTTCACGCCACCTTAATGCTCATTTGGCATTTGCAGACAGACATGAAAAAAGTATAATCTAGATGATCCAGATGGCTGTCATAAGTGTTGGCGTGACTTAAGACAACCAAGAGAATCTCACCAAAAGAGGAATCACGGCGGTGGATCACTGATGGTTCTCGCAATTGTTTGTGGACAGGACCTTTACGAAAATAGATAAATTTTTAAGCAGGACAACGCTCTAAAACCCACACTTACTAAACAGGAAGGCAGTTTAACACCATTAAGCAATTGAGGGAATGGGAGCTAATAAGCTTTTTAACACTTCAAAATCTTGTTGATTCTATGTCAAATAGCCTTAATAAAGTTTCAGAGTAAAAAGGGGAACTCATAAATTATTAAAATTGTCGAAAATCAAAATTAATAAAATTAACAACAAAAACAAAAATGCACATAAACTTATTTCATAAGAAAATTTTGAAATAAAGCTAACATAAATTGAGGTTCTTTTTATAGTAGTAGTTGTGGATTTTATTTATAATACTGTACAAGTTAATCTTAAACTATAGCTGGCTAATCTGATTACAATTGTAAAAAGTAATTAAAATATACAAAAAGTTTTTCAGTCTAATTTATTTTTCTTATACGGTTTTATAAAAAACCGTCCGTTCAAGTTAGCATAATGTAGCTGCTGAATGATGCCTGTCATAGGAGGGTAGGGCCTAGAACAATTCGGTTATGATGCTGTTGCGGTATTGCAAAGCGTCTTTGATGAACGCTGCAAGGTAGAGGTGTCAAACCATCGATGGTTTGAAAAATCGATTATTTTATATTATTATAATCGATTTTCCAAACAAAATTTTTTTTTATAAATTCATATTTTTGTTGAGATCTTCGATCCGAAATAATTTGGCCAGCTTTGGCCCTTTCAGATTCAGCCGAGGTAGCTGGCACGCAAAGAAACTTTTTCGCCACATGTTGCAAAGCGCTCATAGCAGCTTGTTCCTGCGAAATAAATGATTTATTAATTTTAAATTTATAAAAGAAGACATTAAAATGTATATTACCTTCCAAAATGAAACAGAATCAGTTTCCTCTGGTGCAATGTTTTGTCCAATATACTGCCTCATCAATACAATTGCGTCAGAACTGTTGGTGTGGACATGTGATATTTTGTTTGCCAGAAATGTAAAAAACTTTATTTTTTTGCCTTCACAGTTTGGTGTTGCGGGTGGTGTTAGAAATTGTGGCGGAGCATGTGATCTGAAGTGGGAACATATTTCCTGTTTGAGGACTTTTGCAGCTTGCTCGGCGTTAGATGCAGACAAAAAACCCTGCTTTTTGAACCTTGGGTTCACCAGAGTAACAAGACGAGTAACCCCTCTGCTTTTATAAGCAGAAAATCGCTCAGGCAACCGTTCTTTTAATATAAAACAAAGATTCAACACTGTTTTTGTAGTCACTCCTGTGACTCGCAAATGATGGGAATTATTAATGAAACTGTTACGGTTTTGTTCGCCGATACCTGTTTTGTAGCCTTATAAAAAGGTAATAAAATGCGGCATATTTCTTCTAAAACTTGAATTTCATCCGCTGATAATGGAGTTGGATCTTTCCTCGATTTAAGAAGAACCGCAGCAATCGCTTCTTTTACAAGTATTATGCGCTCAATCATAATAAATGCGCTGTTCCAACGCGTCGCCACCTCTTGAATTAGCCCATATGGTTCATCACAATCTTGCACCTGTTTCATCTTCTCATTAGCAATTGTGCTGCTCTTAAAAAATGCGACAATCCTTTTGCACTTGCTCAGCAGAGGTCACAATGATTCTGACTTCCAGTAGATTGATTGTGTGCGCAAAACAAGGTAGATGCATTATTTCCATCAAATCACAGGTTTTTTTCATGGACGCATCGTTGTCCGTCACGATCGTGTGCACTTTCTTATGAATTTCCTAACTTTGTAAAATGCTTGTAAGCGACTTGGTAATATTGGCTGCAGTGTGGTTAGTCGCCGTTAGAAGTTTTTCAGTTGACAGCACTGTGGACTTGAGTTTAAAATTATTATTGATGAAATGGCACGTTACGGTTAAGTACCCTTAATTTGCACGCAAAGTCCAGCAATACGTAGTTATAGCTAGTTGTTCGACATTGCTCAACTCGATCATCATCTTAGCTTTTAATCTACTACGTTCCTCAGGTGCGCCTTGCTGGGTAGCTTGTACCTTGGATCTAGCTCCTCGACTAGCTCGCTGAACCCCTCGTCGCCAACAACGTTGAATGGCTGCACATCTCGGGCGATCATACGTATAACTTTCTTATCGAGACTTATTTTTCGCGCCGAACCATTCGCATAAAACGGTTGCTTTTGAAAGAACGTATCAACAGTGGTACGCTCAGGAGTTTTATCAGCATCCAGGTATTCCGGATGGACGCGCTTAAGGTGCTCGAGGAGGTTCGTTGTGTTTCCGTAGGTTTTGTAGTGCTTACCGCAACGCTTGCAGTTGGCGCTTATGTTGTCAGTGCTTTTTTTAAAATGATTCCAAACTACCGATTACTCCCGCTTTCGCGTGTCCATGCTGAATCACCTTCAATGAAGATATATAAATAATATAAATTTTCAATTAAATACTTACTTTTCACTTTCTCTCCACTGGTTCGTCTAACACCACCGTAACAACCGCAGAGTTTGCGTTTTCTTTTCTAAAAGAAATGCAAATTAAAGTTTAAATCCATTAAAAATATGCACAAATATTATAGACGCTTACCTTCTACTGACGCGCGAAAAAGTGCTAGAGAAGGAAAAACTGATAGGTATGACAAAAAAGCGTGAAAAACCGATTGTGTCCCAAAAGTAATCGATGTTCACAAAAACGATGGTGCCATCGATTGTTTTACGCCTCTACTGCAAGGGCTAACCAATTTACACCGTTGAGCAGATCGTGAAGTTCGTTTTCCGATAGATATAGACGCTGAAAGTGCCACATAAGTATCTCCTTTAAGATGGGGCAGATTTCGACAAAGTGAGCCACATCTTCCTTGGCACACATATTGCAGATGGTACAATCTTGCCGAGTGTTACTCCTGTGAGGTTGAAAATTGAGGCTTAGAGTTTCACATCTCGCCCTGAAAATATCGTTTATCCTCTCCACACCTAAACTGTCATTGAAGTAATTTTTCGCTCCGAGGTTGAGATCCACGGATTTATACAGAGTCCTCTCTGTGCTCCTTTTTGCTTGCGCAATAAGTTCGTCCCTTTCTACTTTACAGATTTTGGCAATGATTTGTGCGTGGGCTTGTTGCCACAGTAGATGGTTTTCGTTAGCCAGTGATTGGAAAGGTACCCAATTTTCTTACCTAGGTACGGTACAAGGTAAATGTCAAAAAATATACCTAGGTAAGGTAAAAGGTATCCGGAATTTCCAGTACCTAGGTAAAGGTAAAGGTACTTTTAAATTAAAAAGCATTGTTCACCAATTTATACTAGTAATAAATATTAACTGTACGGGCTTAAATCCAAATATAAGGTTTACAAATCCAGGTTTATTTGGTATCCTGTTCAATTTTAAGCAAAGGTCTTTGCCACGCTTGTAGTTAAAACTCCTTTTATAAGAGCATCTTTAAGTCGATCACAATATATCAAATCTTTCAAGCATTGAAGCAAGCATTGCCTTGCAAAATTCTTGTAGCACTGGGCTAGAGCCGATGTCAGTAGATGTCAGCAACATTATACAATTCATGAAATAAAAAAATTTCTGTATTTGTAAATAATGGTTTCTTAAAGTTGTACAAGCGAAGTCCAAAATTCGTTGAATTCTGTCATGAAAACTTGAATAATGTGTTTGGTAGAGCCTGTTCAGCAACTTACCTGTTCGTAACAACTAAGTTCAAAGTGTGTGATCATCAGCATCAGCTGAACTATCCCGCTCTATTAACTTTAAATCAGACTCTTCTAAAAACTCATGCTTCACGTGTTTCCTTCAAAACTGTATACTTTAAATGCTTTTCAAAAGTTAGATACACACCTGATCATATTAATAGGTACACACCGGAATTTTTTAATTATAGATGGTTTTTTCGTACTTTTAGTGTTGACCACTTTTTAATTTTTGGTTTTTTGTTGTTGTCAATGTCTGGCCACACTGTGACAAAGAGTTGAAAGAGGGGCTGCCCCGTATATCAAAGCTTTTCTATAAATTGCGAGTCCACCACACATTTCGCCTGATCATAATAATAGGTACAGTCTCCGTTTCTCACAAGTATCAAGTGAATAATTTTGTAATCAGTAATCTTTTGGTAACTAAAGGTAAATTAAGTATAGCTCCTGTCAATACAGAGAATTAAATAATTATATTCGGAATTCTCATTGTACTAAAGAAGAAGCTCGATTGGTTCTTAGTCTGAGAAAAGAAGGCAAATCTTTACGAGCCATCGCCAAATTAATGAACAGGTCTCATAATTTTGTTAAAAATGCATTAGAAAGAAAACCAAGACAGGAAACCCTTGACCACTACATAGTAACTTTGAGCAAAAAGGACCCATTTAAGTCATCGAAGGCTATTGCAGCCGAAATTGGGAATTCAGTTAGGCTCCAACTATCCGAAGACGACTACAAGATGCCAACCTACCGGGGAGAATTGCCAGAAAAGTCCCACTTATGCGCAAAAAAAATATCACCATGAGGCAAACTTTTGCAAGGGACCACAAAGACTGGGTAGGATGCACCGGGGAGAAAAAATGGAGAAACATATTATGGAGTGATGAAGCGAAGAAGGAATGTTCGACGCCCTAATGGAAAGGAATTCCATCCACGGTTTACAAAAAAAACAGTCAAACATGGAGGTGGCAATATAATGGTATGGGGTTGCTTCTCCTGGTACGGCATAGGTCCAATTTATCAGACTACGAACAAAATGAATGCTGAAGAGTACAAATCCATATTGGAAACAGTTATGGTACGGTATGCTGAGGAAAATATGCCATTACGTTGGGTATTTCAGCAAGATAGTGATCCTAAACACACACACAGGCTGTTATCTAAATTTTTCGAGGACCAAAAAGTTGACGTTCTGAAGTGGCCAAACCAATCCCCCGACCTTAACCCCATTGAAAACTTGTGGGGAGACTTAAAAAAGAAATTGGCAAAGCATTCATTTTCAAATAAACAAAAATTATGTGAAGGTGTCCAAAAACTGTGGTATGAGACACCAGTAGAGACCTGCCAGGGTCTTTAGTAAAAGTATGCCAAAAAGAATAGCAGTAGTGGCCAAAAATAGAGGTGGATACACTGGATACTAAGTTAGGAAATACTAATTTACCTAAAAAAAGAACACAAAATGAACATTAAAATTTTTTTTCTTAACAACACATGAAGTGTACCTATTATTATGATCACACTGAAAACGTATCTGAAACACAAAATGATCTCTTTCATGTTATATTATTATTCTATGTTACAATTAAGTTTATTTTATTAAAAACAAATAGTTTAAGAACCAATGACAACAAATTTTAAGTTTGAAACAATGAATAAAACTGTTTTCTGTTACCTTAAAGTCAGAGTTGATGTGTGTACCTATTAATATGATCAGGTGTGTACATTTGCTGTAACTGTTTAACATTTGGATATCTCTAAGTCGGTATTTGCTATGAACTTCAGCTAATATAAAGGGTGATTTTTTACCAACTTCTTTTTGGTCACACTGTTTTTGGCGGCTCAGCTGTTTTCGTGTCACATGTTACTGACAAACATGTTTAGTTTGGTCTATAATTTAACCATGAATAGACTAACAATCGAACAGCGGTGGCAAATCATTGAATTTTATTATCAAAAATCAAGCTTCGAGAGAACTTTTTTAAAAAATTTGTCTTCTACCAGAAGAGCAGCCAGAAGCATTGCAAGAACTGCCAATGCATCCCGAAAAATGCACTGTTTGCTTTGGATTATGGGCCGGTGGCATCATTCGACCGTACTTTTTTAAAGTTGACGAAGGCAGGAACGCTACTGTGAATGGAGAGCGCTATCATGCAATGATTACCACCTTTTTTTTTGCCCAAAATGGAAGAGCTGATATGTGGTTTCAACAAGACGGTGCCACAAACAATGGCCCAATTGAGAGGCGAGTTCGGCGAACAGTTGATTTCACGTTTGGGGCCGTTCAATTGGCCGCCTAGATTGTGCGATATAACGCCTTAAGACTATTTTTTGTGGGGCTATGTTAAGGCTCATGTCTATAGCGACAAGCCAGCAACAGTTGACGCACTGGAAGCCAGTATTGAACAATTTGTTCGTAACTTACCGGCCGATATGTTGGAGAAAGGATGCCAAAATTGAACCCAGCGTATGAAGCATTTGAGGCAGAGCCGCGGTCAACATTTACATGAAATCATTTTTAAACATTAAATTATATAGACCGTTCTATCGACTCAAATATAGATTTCATACATTTTTCTGAATTTTACGTATTTTTGTAAAATTGTCCACATGTTTATAACGCATAAAAGGAAGCATCTCCGACCACACAAAGTATATATATTCTTGATCAGCATGACGAGCTGAGTTGATATAGCCATGTCCTTCTGTCCGTCCGTCAGTTTCTTTGCTATCTCCTCCGTCAGTTTTAAAGCTATCTTAACCAAACTTTGCACGAAGCCTTTTGGCTGCACATTTGTCGTAATCGGCCGGATCGGATGACTATATCATATAGCTGCCATAGGAACCATCGGTCGAAAAAGTAGTTTTAGTAAGAAAAACTTTTTTGTCTGCAACGCAAACGTCCCCAATCCTCGTATTTCTAAGTTTTCAATGCTTTAACATAATTCCACCAAGTTTTATGAAAATCGGCCAACTATATAGTATAGCTGCCATACAAAAGATAAGTCTGAAAAAAAGTCTTAGTAGGAAAAACTTTTTTGTTTTCAATGCTATCGGTACCAAACCTTTTACTGATCAATATTATATGCTACCACATGATACTGCCAAGTTTGATCGAAATCGGATGACTATAGCATATAGCTGCCATAGGAACTATCGTTCGAAAACGAAGTTCTAGTGAGAAAAACTTGTTTGTTTTCCATGGTAGCGTCTTTATACCTTCCAGTTGTGAATATTATCAGTTTCCACACAATTTTGGGGAGTTTGATGAAAATCGGATGAATATATTGTATAGCTGCTAAATAACAAACTGGCAAGCAAATGCTCAAAGTAATGGCGCCATCAAGCTGCAAGGGTATATTAACTTCGGTCGAGCCGAAGTTAGATTTCTTATATATTTTTTAACCATAATTGTTTTAACAATCTAAGCATCCTTGGTTTATACCAAAATCTTAGGCTCGATTAGTATAGGAACCGGTCCGACTACCGAATCTTTACGAATTTTCCTTACTACACCTAAAATTCAAGGGAATACTTAAACAGCTGTTAAACGAAAGGTTGGTAATCTCGCTTACTTAACTCTCTCACTAATACAGTAAGGCCATTTGGGGACACACACACAAAGTCTGCAATCTGTTTTTGCTGTAACGTTACCTTGGAATTCCCAAGCAGTTATAGCAATGCTGGCATAAGGCGGCAGCTGCTGACTTGCAGTCAAAAAATGGTTTTCAAAACACCAGGTGGCAACTCTCTATGATCATTTCGGCTGTGGGGCATTTGGCAATCAATTAAGATTTGCATTAAGCTTGAAGAGCAAAAGCCAAAGCAGAGCAAATAAAAACCTACAGAGAACCAGTTAAGACAAAAAAAACGGTAATAATTTGAGAGAGACAGACAGAGAGAGAGAGACACACTGAACGACCCAAAGAAAGCCCAACTCTGTGAGAGTAATGTAATTGTCTTCAGCTGTTCGACTGACTCGGACTTGTTTGTTTGTTATTGTTGTTGTTGAGTCTGACTTTTTTTTTTTTTGGGCTTGATTAATAATTAATCGCGCGCACACATACTGAGGGGGACATATCAACATCTGCATATGTATATGCATATGTGCCGCTTGCTTTAATTACTCAACTTAAATGGCGCTTTGAGCGACTTAAGCAACTTGATACAGTGAGATTTTGTAACAGTGTGTGTGTGTGTGTGTGTGTGCGTGTGTGTGTGTGTCGATCGACTCTCACTACTACAAGCTGAAAAACTAACTAACTAGCTCGCCACGGTTGCGACTGCTCGACGACTTCGGCTTGAAATTTTTGCTTTTGCCTTGCCTGTTTGCCTTGCCTCGGCCGCTTTGGATGCTCATTCAGTTTTTTGCGCTCAACACTCGTTGTACGGAACCGTTTTGTTTGTCGCCAAAAAAAAAAAAATATTAAATAAAAATATACATACATACATACATATTTTACATACACGCATAAGTTCTTGCTGTTGTAATCTTTTGCGGTTTTGCGGCTGTAAAATAGAAATAATAAAAACAACAACAACATCTCCAGCTCGAGTTCCGCGCTTCTCATCAAAAATATTAAAATTATTTGTATCCATCTCTGTGTGTGTGTGTGTGTGTGTGCGCGCGTGCGTGTGTGTGTGTGTGAGAGCCAAAAACTGGCTTAAGCAAAGCTTTAAGTTCATCATCATGTGAAGTCTTTGCCCAAAATGTGTGTGTGAATTTCCATATATATAAAGCAAAAATTAATTCAAAATTTGTGCCAAATAATGTATGCAACATATGTGAATAGCCAGAATTGGTTGTTGTTGCAGTTGCAGCCAAAGGATTTGTGGATTTTAGAGCATCGTTTCTGAGTTGCAGTTGGTCGTGAGTGGAGTGCAGCAGCACAAGGTAAGGCGAACTTTGTTAATGATGGCAACCCTAGAAATAATAAGCATACGCCATGCGGGCCAATGCGTGACCAATGTGCCAAATGCATTAGATTTGACGCTGTTTGAAATGGAAAGTTTTTATGGATTTCAATTTGTAAAGAACTTTGTTTTTATTTGCGATTTCAAACCGGTTTTCGGACACAAAATCTAAAAAGTTTTTGCGAAAGTGAAAATGGGAGCATGGTTAATAGTTAATCAAATTTTTTTAGGATTTTTCTCACAAATTTTCTTCATTTGGGCAAAAAACTTGTGGAAGCGATAGCCCCTTGGGGCCGAATATTCATAATTGCAGAAGTCATGCATCACTGTGTGTTTTCATCACATTTTCACGCTTTCTGATTTAAACTTTGCTTATACATTTTTCTACGAATCCATTAGTTCTCTCTTAGATATATGTATTCCTAGTTGCCTTGGGTTGAATCTAATCTAACTTTACACTTTTTAACTCTAAGTGCTATAGGAAATATTTTGTCCGGTGCAAAATTCAATACGCAGAGGACCCCAAACAGTTCTATAACTTTGTAAACTCTAAGCGTACATCTTAATCATTACCTTATTGTGTTTTTCTGGGTAATCAAAAGGCTACGAATGATTCCGCTGCCGTTTATCTATTCGCAGACTTTTTTCAATCAACTTATTCCTCTGTTGATTTCACTAGCACTTCTTATCCTTATAACATTTCTTCTTCTAATTCGATTTGTGCTCCCTGAAATTAATGAAAGCTCTCTACTTTCGATTTCTACTCCTCATACTCCCCTGGCCCTGACTACATTCCTAGTTGTGTTCTCAAAGAGTGCTGTAGTTCTTTATCAAACCTTTGCTTAAGCTTTTCAATCTATTGCTTGATTCTTCAGTCTTTTCAACTCTTTGAAAAGAGTCCTATATTATTTCTCTCCATAAAAAGGTGGAAAATCTAATATTTCCAATGACACAGGCATAGATAAGCTCTGCGCTATTCCTAAATTATTTGAAGATATCACAAAACAACACACAAAAAAACCCCGGCATAAGTTCATGTCAAAAATCTACAAAATTCAGCAAATGCGGACAGGGTCAATCGTACAATTGGTTAAGGTGCCTCCAGATGGAGTCGATTCCGTCTGTTTGTCTGTCTGTTTCTACGCGAATATACATGTTGCTGCCCCAAAGTATGCAATGGGTGTTGTTGAAAATTGTCATTGAAATTCTATACAAATAACTATCCTGTTGTACTGTTTTTGCAAGGCATAGCTTTGGGCAGTAGACAATTTTATTATTTTATTATATGTATTCAAAATGGTATACCTTCGCTAAAAATAATTGTAAAATTCTTTGGGCTAGTTTCTTTTTAAGTTTGGAAATAGTAATTTACGATAGTATCAAAAAAAAAATTAAAACAAAAGTATAGATTGCCCACAAAACGCATCTAAAAAGGGTCAAAAGGGTTTTATGCAACTCTAAGCTCAAATTACTGAAAATCTCGACGTGATGGACCTTTTCTGAGCACAGATTCGTTTTCAGCACACGAAAATCATCACCAACCCTTCATTATACTGGACCTTATTGCCTAGTGTAATAGACATTAATTATAATTATAATAATTTATGTATTCACGTGTGTTACCAACCATTTTTTTTGGCGTGTACTTCCGCCGCCGGAGTGCTGAGTACCTGAGGGCCATCAAAATTTGACTTCGGCGGTGTTTGCAATGACAGGTTTAATCTCTTGTTTTCTCCTGAGGTGATGCTTACAAAAGTTCCTTGTATGTGAATTTTAGGGTTCAAAGCCGGGTTGTTTGAAAAAGTTGAATTTTGCAGCATTATTGCAAATCGATTTTATAACATTTCCAGCATGGGTTACTTAAGAAAAAACATACTGATGTCATTTAAACCGACTTCAGTGTAGCTTTTGACTCTGTAAACCATGATCTTCTCCTCTTTAAGCTTGATCGGTTAGGATTTCCCGCCTGTTTTCTGCTTTGGATTTATTCCTATTGAAAAAATACAACCCATTAAGTTCGGCTACGTTCTGACAATTCAAAGTCGGTGTACGGCAAGGTAGTCACCTGAGTCCTTTGTTATACCCTTGTTGAGGGTATATTACAATTGTCCAGATGTTTGTCACGCATTGAAGGAAGCATCTTCGACCACACAAAGTATATATATTCTTGATCAGCATGACGAGCTGAGTTGATATAGGCATGTTCGACCGTCCATCCGTCTGTTTCTATGCTACCTTCTCCCTCAACTTCAAAGCTATCTTAACCAAACTATGCACGAAGTCTGTAGGTACAAATACACTGCACATTTGTCGAAATCGGCCGAATCGGATGACTATATCATATAGCTGCCATAGGAACTATCGGTCGAAAAACTAGTTTTAGTGAGAAAAACTTGTTTGTTTTAATTGCAAATGCCTCGTATTTATAAGTATTCTATACTTTTACATAATTTCAACAAGTTTGATGAAAATCGGACAACTATATAGTATAGCTGCCATACAAAATAATTGTCTGAAAATAAGTCTTAATGCGAAAAACTTTTCAAATCAAAACAATGCTGATCGAGTAGAGTGAACCACCACCAGTTTATTTAAAAATATCACAATCATCAATTTTTGGCGTAATTTTTCTTAAGTCTGGCCGCACTAGATTGATTTGTTCCAGGTTGCCGAAATATGTGACAAAGTAAGCTAAATGAATTAACTAATCATTAAAATTTCTCGGTTTTAGCTTGTTGAGAACCACTTTCAAACCGATCCAATCTAGTTCAGGTGGTTTTAAAACGGGAATATATGAAACTCCATAACTACACATCAAATTTCAAGTCCATACTGTTGATAAATGTCTCGAAAAGGTTTTCAAAATGGTTTGAATCTAGTTTTAATCCGACGAATATGTAAGAATAATACTTTTGACCAGGGTTGCAGTCCGGTCCAATCCGGTCCAGAAAAAATTAAAAAAAATAAAAAGTTTAGTTTCTAGGCGACTTGATTAAAAAACCATCTGTCGCTCACCACCTCGCACCCTCTACACGTAGCCTAATACACCTGGCTTCCCGGGTCTTCCCCAGATACCAGATCGTTGAGCCATGCGCTCTGGGTTTGAGGATTAGCGCTAGCATGATTTACAAATATTATAAACAAGGAATATATTCAATAAAACAACATTTCTTTTTAAAATAATCCAGTTATGATTCTATTTCTATATGCTAAGGCTTTAATTACATAACTCTGCAACTTTGACCAGTCCGCGCCGTTGAGAATGTTTAATATTTCTGGGTACGGGAACTGGGTACATTTTCCGAAAATTGAGATCAGGAGTTCCCGCAGAAATGGATGACATTTTCTAGCTCCCTCCTGTTACAGAGAGGGCAGTTTCTGTCACTCCTCGTGACATTCGGGATAAAATTCAAGTTTAGTATTTCACCTTTGGCCATAAAAGCGCTTCGTATTCCTTCAATGGGAAACTCATCGGAGAAATTGTTATTCTCTCCCAGATCGTAGTGTAGCTGCCCATAAATTAATCACTCAGAGCTTCTCCGGGATTCTTCAACAAATTTCATCCTATATGCTGCATCCATTTTAATTGTGATGTTCCTAGCCCAAGTAGCCCATATTTAAAGAAAGGGTTTTTGTCTCGCACTGTTGCACTGAATGATCGCTTCAATAAACAAAATTTATTTAACTGTGTCGATAACGATGACGATGTTGAGGAACTAACTAATTTGGCGTGGTTAAGCATATCAGCCCTGACCTCGACTCATTCAAATTTAAGCGCACTGACTAAGTCTTCATTTTTTCATGAAAACCCATGCAACATTTGTTTCGTGAACCCAAAATCTGTAATTTTGAGGCCTTGCAATCACATTAATGTGTGCGAATCGTGTTGTGATAGAGTAGTTGACGAAAATCTTTTGAAAAACGAAAATTCCAGGCGAATTGCTGCCATAAAAAATGTTTGTACATATTTATACATAGTAAACATTACAATTGGTTACAAGCTTTTGAAATAGAAAAGATATCAAACTTTCCATATGTATTTTTGGTCGCTAAATTCAAATCAATTGTCCGTTTTCCCCCAACACGTCTGGTTTACAGAGATATTTGCATATACGTGTGTTGTTTACATTTATAGGTGCTGTGACCCCATTAATTAACCTTTTCCAACCAAATTTGTTTTAATGTAAGATGCATTGAATGATCTTACAGAAAATCCAAACACGTTTTGATTTTGATCATAAGCTACAATTTTAATGGATTTCAAAATGGAAAATATGGTTATTTTATGTAGTAGTAGTTGGCATTTATTTGGGCTTATAATAGGCATGGCGAATTTGCCGCTAGCCTAAAGCCGTTTTGCTTTAAATATTAGTTACTTATTTACTTTTTTTACACTTAATTTTGTTATTTAAAATTTATATACATATGTAAGGCAACATAAAAAGATAAAAAATTATAGATAACAGTACTACATTTACTTTACATTTACTCGTGTACAATTTGATCCCTATATTTTATAGCGTGGCTTATGTATAACGCCAAATCCATCCAGTTCCTTCCATTTAGCACCGTGTGGCATTCATCCTCAGTCAGCCTTTTTTTTCCCAGGTAGGCCATTCTCAGCTCCTGTAGTATGGGGCATCTGCCCAGAATGTGTTGTGTGCCTTCACGTTCTCTCAAGTTGCACAATGTGTCTGCACTGGTTTTCGTTCTGGTGGTGAGGTCTGTAGCTAAGCTGGAGCATTTCCACTCGAGCCTTAAAAATGTGCGAAATCATATAAGTTCCAATATCATCTTGAAAGTAGTTATTTTCAGCCATGCTGTAACATAACTTTGAGTATGTGTTTCTCGTGTCGCTCTGTCTCGCTTCTGATTCCCATCTTTGCCGAAATGTGCATTCTATACTTTGTATTAGCCGGTTCTGTTGTATATTCCACTGTTCTGGAGTTTCGAGAGTAAGCTCCGTCCCGAACTCCTGTGCCAAACTTAACCACTGGTGGAAGAGTTGTGATTTGGTCGCGACCAGGTGTTTTGCAATTATTTTATTATATTATTATATTTTTTTTTAATAATTAAAATGAAGTTGCAGCGTGTGGGCGAATAAGGGTGGCAATCCAGTTTCTAAGTATATCGCATAATTGGGTGTGTTTTGTGGGAGTTGGAAAATCCTTTTTAAAAAGAACCTTTGACTACGTTCAACGTCTTCATATTGAAAACATCCCCATACTTGTGCTGAGTAGCACGTTATCGCCTTAGCGGTCGCCTGGTACATCTTGTATTTGGTGCTACGATTAAAATTTTTTCGGCTTAGGAGAGTGTTCCATGTACTTCCTATTTATTTGAACGGCTTTACTATTTCTACTACTTCTGTCCATGATTCGTTCCTGGCTTGTCTCCCTCGGTTGTCCCGTACCACTAGTACCTTAGACTTATCGATGTTATTCTTTAAGTTCCAAGTGTCGCAATAATCCTGTGTAGCATTTATCATGTTTTGCAACTGCGCGGGACTTTCTGCTAGCATGACCATGTCATCAGCATACATTAGGACTTTAAAAATGTGTCCACCCTATGTCGTCTACGAAGAGAGCAAAGAGCAGGGGGCTGAGTAGGCATCCCTGCTTCACACCTTGATTCGTCGCGAATTCTTTCGATAGTGCCTGTCCATCCCATACCGTAGTAGTGTTGCCGCTGTATAGGCTTCGCAGGACTGCAATCATTTTTGCCAATATACCCTTGCTTCCCAACGTATAAAGAAGTCGTTCTCTATTTATTCTATCGAACGCTGCTTGAAAATCTATAAAAAACATGTTCATCTTCTTTTTATACCCTTGCAAGGGTATTATAATTTTGCCAGAAGTTTGCAACGCATAGAAATATTCATTTCCGACCCCATAAACTATATATATTCTTGATCAGGGGGACGAGCTGAGTTCATTGAGCTTTGTCCGTCCGTCTGTCTGTCTGTCTGTCCGTTGTCCGTCTGTCCGTCTGTCTGTCTGTCCGTCTGTCTGTCGCCGTCTGTTTCTACGCAAACTAGTCTCTCAGTTTTAAAGCTATCGAGCTGAAATTTTGCACAGAGTCTTCTTTTTACTGCACGCTGCTAATATGTCGGAACCGACCGGATCGGATCACTATATCTTATAGCTGCCATAGGAACCATCGGTCGAAAAATGGGTTTTAGTGAGAAAAACTTTTTTGTTTTCGATGTTAACGTGATTAAACTCGGTCAATAATAATATTATATACTTTCAAACAGATTTGCAAATTTTGGACAAAATCGGATGACTATATCTTATAGCTGCCATAGGAACCATAGGTCGAAAAATGGGTTTTAGTGAGAAAAACTTTTTTGTTTTGAATGTTAACGTGATTAAACTCGGTCATTAATAATATTATATGCTTTCAAACAGGTTTGCAAATTTTGATCAACATCGGATGACTATATCTTATAGCTGCCATAGGACCGATCGGTAGGAAAATGGGTCTAAGTGAAAAAAAACTTTTTTGTTGTTAAGTAAATCGTTCTTAAGGTCGGTGATTATACATATTATTAGCTTTCAAACTAATTTGAAAAAGTTGATCGACATCGGGTGACTATATCTTATGGTTGCCATAGGACCGATCGGTCGAACATGAGTCTTGGTAAAAATTTTTTTGTTTAGTTTTGTTAGCGTCCTTAAACTCGCTGATGACTTTTTTTATATGCTTTCAAATAGATTCGCAAAATTGGGCCGAAATCGGATGACTATATCTTAAGGCTGCCAAACGGCCGATCGGTTGGAAATTGAGTCTTAGTAAGAAAAACTTTTTTCAGACGTTTATCTGTCGGAAAATAGGTTTAAGTTACAAAATTTTTTGATTTTTATGAAAGCGTTTTTGAACTGTGACATTTGCATTTGCAAGGGTATAAAAACTTCGGCACAGACGAAGTTAGCTTGGCTTTCTCGTTTTTTCTTTGCCGGTACTCTTTCGCAAGTGAAGTCAATACGAAAATGCTATCCACAGTCGAGTATCCTTCTCTAAAGCCCATTTGATTTTTGCTTAAAACTTGATTCCGACTAAGAAAGCTTGTTAGGCGGGCCAGTAACACTGAGGAAAAAATTTTTATGTTATTTTATGATAAAACTATTTTTTTTTTCCATGTTTAAAAAATTCTGAAAAATGGTGTGATGACAGAAAAATATCTTAGGAATGATATTGTAGCTCTTTTTAAAGTTATAGCCCAAAAACTATAAAAATGTTCCTTTTTTTTTGGATGATTTTGAAATTTCTTTTAGTTTGATAATAACAAGGTAGTTATTGGAAAACCAAAGAGTGGCTAATAAAAAATTATTTGAAATTAATTTTTGTTAATTTAAGGACATTTTGGAAGTTAGTATTATTTAAAAAATGTAAAAAAGAGTCGTAAATTTTTATAGTATTTGGTCCATAGCTTTAAAAAGAGATATTATATCAAAATACTGAAGATGTGGTAATAATTATTTAAAATAAATGGACAATTGATTTGAATTCAGCGACCAATTATGCATATGAAAAGTTGGCTATCTTCTCTATTGCAAAAGCTGGCCTTTTTTTGTAAACCTGTGTTATGATTAGAGCTTAAAAAATTTCTAACATGTTAAGAAACTACATACTGGATTTATGTAGTATTATTTTCGGACAATAATAAACTTCATTTACGAAATTTAATGTTGGAAGATTACACAAGGCAACAAAATTAGACTTTTTCCAGTATATTGAAGGGTTGGTGGTGACTCTAGATGATTTTTGTATCTGAAGATTTCGAATCTGTTTTCAGAAATGGTCCATCACGTCGAGATTTTTACTAATAAAAGCATAAAGTTTAAAAAAGTGCCTGTTTTGAACCTTTTCAGACGCGTTTTGTGGATAACCTGACTTTCTTTGATAATATTAGAAAGAACTACTCCTTAACTTTGAAATAAACAATTCCAAGCAATTCTACGATTTTTTCCAATGAAGATATACCATTTTTAGTAATTGTATCCGAGTTCACACGAAATATATTGTTGCTACCCCAATGTATGCAATGGGTTTTGTTGAAAATTTTCATTGAAATTCTATACAAATTACTAGCCAGTTGTACTGTTTCTGTAAGGCATACTTTTGTGCAGTAGACAGCTTTAGATTTTTATTATTATCGAAACTATGTTTTCTAAATGGAATATCGTCGCTTAAAAAAATCGTACAATTCTTTGGGATAGTTTATTTTAAAGTTAAGAAATAGTTATTTTCGATAATATCAAAAAAAGTCAAAACAGAAGTATAAGTTCCCCACAAAACGCGTCTGAAAAGGATCAAAACAAAATTCTAGTTGGAACGTCGTTTATGTCGTTTTAAAACGACATTGTTCAGACAAAACAAAACAGCATTATTTCGCTCGAAATTGTGTTCGTTTTTTTCTGTCGACATTATGTCGTCGGAATTATGTCGTCACCCCATCGTATTGAATCAGTTCGTGGATTAAATTGAGACCCAAACCTTCGTTTACCAAAGTAGTCTAACAGACTCTTGCTTATTGACATTTCTTCGTTAGCTAACCGTACAACAGTCTTAGGTGTTTCTTTTCTTCATAAGCTAATTATTGCTGATGTAGACTCTACCGAACTTTTAGGTAGCCTTAACTTCTGCGTTCCTTCTATGCCAACTAAAAATCATTTACCTTTAATCTTGCCTAGATGCACAACTTATGCCCAGCACAATTGTTTTGGGGTCTTATGTCCTTATAACAATGATTTCTATCACCTGCTCTCAACAGATCTCTAACTCTTTTCTGTCTAAAAACTTCTCTTTATAATTATCTCCTAAGAAATCTCTGACCACGCCTGGTTTAGGGAGTAGGGGCATAGCTTGCCGGAGGGGTTATGTTATGCCGAACCTTCCACGTTCTTTAGAGGGGTTGGCCACACTTTCCTCATAGGAAATCACCAAGAAACTAAAATCCGCTAATATGCATATATATATATATATTGAGTTTATCATCCCAGACAACTGTCATGGAAAAGTGACTTTATCTGGCATTCAAATGGAAAGGTAAATCTTTTAAATGAATTGCATATTCATTAGCCACAAATGATGAACTAAATCAACGACATTCCACACAAATCACAATTAGCCACTGACACGGAGTGAGTGGAAAGATTCAGTCAAACTTCAGCTATGGCGAAGTTGTAATACCCTATCTTTGAGACCATTCACAGCATGTTCATTTCAAGCTATATACCCCTTTTCAATCAGTGAGAGGGTACAAATTAAGACCCTTTTTGTCATCCACTTGTAATTTATATAGTTGATAATTTATGGCGCCATTTGGTTAATTGAATAATTGCAGGGCGTGGTGCGCTGTTGAGGATTGCATAAGCCTATCGTATTACCCTCGCGCCCTGATTTGCTTAGCTAATCAATTAAACATTGACATTAATTGCCTTTTGGTAAACAAAATAGTAAATCAAACTTAAGGCGTAAAGTTTATGGTGCTCAATTAGTTTATTAATTGCGCAAATAATTAAGAAATCGCATAACACATTTGAAACGCAGAATCGTCTTACAGAAAACATGTTTGTTTGCTTTTGTTTGCTGTGATTTTATTTTTAGCCATAGAAACTTGTTGGCTAGGTGTGAAATTGATAGCTCCAAAATGGTCCGCGAGTCGCTTCAAACCTGATAACAACAACAACAACCACAGCAACTGCGACGACCATGAAGGTCTACCACTTTCGGAAATTCGACAGAAACAAAATCGTGAGCACGCAATCAAGCAACAAGTTGAAGTGGCTCCATCTTCATCTTCCAAGCTCCGTGTTTGCTGGCCTGGCAAATCACATTGCTGATAACAACAACTAAGCAATGCGGCAATAATTTGCCTCCCCCCCCCCCCTCCCCCCGCACCTAACCACCACCTGGGGGCCAGCTAACTAACTAAGTGGCTACTGGTCATCAGCATTGAAAGGCAACAGGCTTAGGCCAACATTTTATCAAAAGTGGCGGCATTAGCCAGGCAGCCTCCTGCAACGCTCACATGCAAACGAAACTGGTCTCCAGATGCACTGCCTCCCTCCGCCACCTTCTCCTCCTCCTCCTCCTCCTCAATAGTTTCACTTATTTTACACGCATTTCTTAACGATAAATAAATTCCACAAGCAGATGCGACGACTTCCAAGCCTGGTCTGGTCGGTAACAACTTTTGCTATCACGTTTCCAGGCACAAAAAACGAACAAAAAAAAAACAATTTCATTGGTATTCGCTCGTGTACTTGAATCGCATTGCAAGTACTCGGCGTAGCAGGTGAAGCAGGAGTAGGAGTAGGAGTAGGAGTTGGAGTAGAAGTAGGTGGCAGCAGGTGGCAAACTGCAACTAATGTTGGCGGGGGGGCACCTCTGACTGGGCCAGATTTGTTTGGTTATTGGACTTTGCTCCAGCTGACGTTTCGGGGCAATTGCAAATTGAAATATTTCCGCCTCAGTTGTGGCGCCTCCAGGCAAATGGAGGTAAATGCGCCAAATGGAAACGTTTGCTTTTTGCATAAATTTAAGAATTTCATTTCAGAATTTTTGGTAATAGTTTAAGGGACGAATTTACATCTTTATATAACAGAGTGAATTCTATGTTTAACTGATACCTGAGATAAGAAATCGACCCCAAAGATTGATTGACTGCAAGCTAGCACCGAAATGTATGCAATATACTTGTATGTTACGATATACACTCAGAAAAAAACAACTATCAGAGTTCTTGGTCGATCGGTATAGAATTTGTACCGTCTTTTACTTACCATTTCAAGTATGTTTTATTCTTGGACTTACTTAAATTTAGTACGAAAAATGCTAAAATAATTGAAATGGGAACAAACGTTCTAGAATCAAGAATAATTCGTACTTACAGTTCGACGAAAAATGTTGGAGATGAATGGAGTACAAAACAGACTTACAGTGCAAACTCCAAAAAGAATGCAACTAAAAGTTATTTGACTTTAATTTCCCTTCTGGCTCTAACACTTTGTTCATGGAATGGAGGCATATTTCTGAACTAAATGAATACCATCTTGAACTTTGGTTAACTTATTTCCTTCGGTTACACAGACAAATTTGAAAATTGGAGGGTCTTAAAACATCCTGTAAAACTTTTGAGCAGATCCGACAAAATGTTTTACAAAAATAAACAAAAACACACAACGGACCCAAGTGACTACCTTGGGAAACTTCAGAGGTAACCTGGGGGAAAGCTAACTTCGGCTCGACCGAAGTTTATATACCCTTGTAGCTTGTTTAATTTATATTAATTAGGGTTTTAAATGATTTTCGTCGAACATTCTTAGCTGATTTATTTTCCAAACTCAGCAATAGATGGCGCCACTACTTTGACCATTTGCTTGCCACTTTGTTATATTGCAGCTATACGATATATTCATCAGATTTGGATCAAACTGGTCAAAATTGTGTGGAAACCAATAATGTTCATAACTGGAAAGCTTAAAGATGCTACCATTGAAAACAAAAAAGTTTTTCTTACAAGAACTACTTTTTCAACCGATCGTTCCTATGGCAGCTATATGCTATATTCATCCGATTTAAATCAAACTTGGCAGAATTGTGTGGTATCATTTAGTATTGATCAGTAACAAGTTTGAGAGCGATACCAATGAAAACAAAAAAGTTTCTTCTACTAAGACTTTTTCTCTGAACTAACTTTTGTATGGCAGCTATACTATATAGTTGTCCGATTTTCATCAAACTTAGTGGAATTATGTAAAATCACAGCAAACTAATAAATACGAAGTTTGGGGGCGTTTGCATAGAAAACAAAAAAGTTTTTCTCATTAAAACTAGTTTTTTGACCGATCGTTCCTATGGCAGCTATATGCTATAGTCATCCGATCTGGCCGGTTCCGATAAATGTGCAGCGTATTTGTACCAAAAGGCTTCGAGCAAATTTTGGTGAAGATAGCTTTTAAACTGACCGAGGAGATAGCATAGAAACAGACGGACGGACGGACTCCTAATACCCATCATTCTGGTTGGAACTAAGATATTTGGGATCGGTCAAGAAATAAAGGAGTTAAGACCAATAAAGCGGGAAAAAAACTTTGAAACCCCATAACTCCGCTATTTATTGACTGATCCCAAACTTTTGACTTTTTGAGTCAAACAAATGCATTTTGGAGAACAAAAAGAGTGAGGCGGAAACCTGGAAGCAGAAGGCCTGGGCTTGGAGATCAGTTTGCCGCCATGCCGGAGCTTATCGCCCTTGGAAAGACTTACGGGATAAGTACGAGAATTTAAAAAAACGATCGCGAGAATAATTCGCAATTAAGAAGCGGGAGACTTCTCGAACTGTGGCGGCATTCACAGCACCGCTGAAGTCTTGAATGTTTCCAAAAAATTCGTGGCATGATCCCAAGCTCAGCCACAGTATTGCAAAATGTGGTTGATAATGATGGTACTTTTTATAAAACAAATATTTAATTGACTTCTAAAATTTTTTCAAAAATCAATCAGTCAGTGTCTGTTTGTGATGGCCAGTAATGCAATAGCGTGGGAATCTTGATTAACTGCACGGTTTGCCGAAGGAAGTCTGACTTAACAGAAGTCGCCCGCAATGATAAGGAAGAAGCCACTTGCATAAGAGCGCAGCGCCACCATAAGTTTGCTCTCTGACAACAATCCACGATTCCTGTTAACAATCCAAATCATAATAAATTGAGGTTTTACCTGTTACTTAGCGAAGATATTTGATATTTAATCCTAGCAAGAATTATTTGGAATGCTGAGTTTGCTAACCTGAATCGTTGAACAAATTTGGCATCATCCAGATCAGTAAAATAATAAATTCTCTACCTGTACTCTCTCGCATTATTTATTCATTGCTCTGTCTTGCGTTATGTGGGTATAAGCTCCACCATGTTTGGCCATTCTAGTGCTGGCCGTGCGTGTGGATAATAATTTCATTATGGTGCACACGTATCAGCGATTGGATAACTATCGGTATACCACATCGCATGAGGCAATTGGTGGTGCCATTGGCCAGGTGGATCCTTTGATTTTGCAGACGGCGGGCAGTGAGTTTGTCTGCTTTGCCATTGGTGCCATTTCGGATATGCCGGCGTGGCGGTCAAAACATTTGCCATGAATGCGGCGGCTGCTATTCTGCTGAACAGAAAGTTCCACATCGCCGCGCCTGTGTTTTCTTGTCTTACCGCTTGAATCTTCCATTTCCATGGCGTGGATGTAAGAAATTTGTTTATTTATAAACATTTTGTTTTGGCAATTGACAAAGTAAACAATACAAATTTTGGACACAGCTGTTTGTCGATCGATAAAATTTTCGATAACTCTATCGCAACTTGCCGGCAGGTTAAAATTTGACCCCATCAAGAGGCAGCTGTTAACTTTGCCGCTCGGTTCTCGCCAAAGACAGCATGAGAAACTTACCTGCCGGTAAGTTTGACTAACCGGACATTCAGAAATTGGGCCTAAGAAGGTTATTTGGAAAACCAATTAAACTTAGTTTATGAAGCAGCAAGATCAAAGCCTTACTAAAATCAGTATAAATGACGTCAGTTTGCATCTTACATAAGATCTCTTTGATCACTAATGATGTAAGCTTAAATAAATTAGTGTTAGTAGATCAATGATACTTCATTTCTAGAAATGACAAGTATTGAAGAAAATTATATAATATCTTTCATATGATTTGCCACTTCATTTTGCCTTTTATTTGTTAAAAATACAGGAAATCTAACTTCGGCTCGACCGAAGTTTATATACCCTTGCAGCTTGATGGCGCCATTACTTTGATCATTTGCTTATTCATATATTCATCCAGCTTTGACCAAACTCTCCAAAATTGTGTGGAAACTGATAATATTCACAACTGGAAGGTATAAAGACGCTACCATGGAAAACAAAAAAGTTTTTCTCACTAGAACTTCGTTTTCAAACGCTAGTTCCAATGGCAGCTATATGCTATAGTCATCCGATTTGAATCAAACTTGGCAGAATTGTGTGGTAGCATATAATATTGATCAGTAACAAGTTTGGTAGCGATAGCATTGAAAACAAACATGTTTTTCCTACTAAGACTTTTTTTCAGACTTATCTTTTGTAAGGCATCTATACAAAATAGTTGGCCGATTTTCATAAAACTTGGTGGAATTATGTGAAAGCCTAGAAAACTTAGAACTCATTTGAACTATAGTTCATTTTTTGAACTATAGTTCATTTGAACTATAGTTCATTTGAACTATAGTTCATTATTTGAAGTATAGTTCATTATTTTAACCATAGCTCGTAAATAACTCTCAACCCTTTTTTCAGTTCGCTCTGCTCACGTCACTAACCGAAAAACCAAATATAAAAGGGGCTTCTGTTAGCGGCTGTTCTGTTATCGCGCTCACTGCTAAGGGGCTGTGGTTGACCACACAGCACTGATCGGTGTGACAGCAACCGAATAACAGGCCCAACTCAGTCAATTGGTCTCAAATTGCGTGCTTCTCGAAGACCAAACTCTCAAAATGTTATTTGAAAAGGTTGCAGACTCAAGAGTTGCGCCAAAGTTTAACATAAGCAGAGAGAGTCTATGCGAGAGAGAACGAGAGAGCGCGTTCGTCGCTTACATTCATATCGTTAGCCGAGCCTTACACACCGATGCATACATACGAAGAAGACCTTTTAAATTCGGGAATTAGGCCAAACGGTCCCAAAAAGACCTAAGAGGAAAAAACTCAAAAAATGTGTTTCTCTCTTTTCACCACCAAAAAGATCCAAAGAGCGTAGTTAAAGGTTATTTCGGTACCTCTTTTCAATGTGGGCGCACAAAAGCTGTTTCGATGAATTTGTTGAGTTTGTCAGGGCTTCGACACTTGCAGTTGCTCGCTCAGTGTGTTGAGAGGAAACTGTTTTGCTATCTGCATAAATGTTGACAGGAATTTCTTAATGTTTCTATAGCCAAAATCGATAGCTTTGTTTTCATTGATGTCGCAGGCATGGATCACATCTTGTCGCGTTGGGGGAATCCTTACAGTCAGGGCGTCTCCCTTTTCCTGTGCCTCTAGACTCATTTATGCATATATAGGCACCAAAATTTTTCCCTCCCGGCTAGCTCTGGATAAGAGACGATTCTACCGTCTTCCACATAACCACATAACAAGGTTCAACAGTTAACTTCTCGGCACAATGCTCGGCGAAGAAACAGTCAATGGTATCCAGTACCACCTTGGCCTTGGTTAGATCCGTGGCTGTTTACTCAATAAGCACGTTCTTGGTATTAAGCGAGATCTTCGAATGATCACCATTAATAATGGGCTGAAGATCTGCAGATCTGAGGGAAAGTCGATTTACCCTTAGCTCTTTTTATACATGCAGAAGAGACTATGCATTGTGGGCAATTTGTGGCAACATCAGTTCCTTCGGAGCGTCTGTTTTCTTTGGCTGGGAAAATTGTAAGAGAAAGAAGAAGCTTGTTACTTTCGGAAAATGTAAATGCTCTAGCGATTTTGCACAATAATATGAAAAAGTAATGTAATGGAGTTTTAATATAAACATTTTTCAGTCGCATTTCGTCTCCTTTAGCCTGCGATGCCGCCTTTGACTGCTCGGAATATTTATCTGATTTTATACCTTTAAAGATGGTATGATAATTTTCGCCATATGTTTGTAACGCTCAGAAGGGAGCATCTTCGACCACATTCCTGTGAATTTATCTATTCACTCGTCTGCCTGTTTCAATCGACGAAATACTTAATAGGGTCGATTTCTGTTCATCTAGATATCTGCTTGTTTTTGCAGCTGCTAAAATTTTGATCTGTAATTTGTAAGTTTATATGACATATATCTCTATAAAGATTATGAGAAATCGGGCCATAGTAAAACAAAAACAGAAAGTGTATCCAAATGTAATTTTGGCTGCATACACACTGTTTTATACATGAGTTGACTTATTTGAACAATTCAATTGAACTATTGGAAAAAACGTCATATCTCCCACAATTTTGTAGAAAGATGGTTCGTGCTTTCTACGCATATTTAGTAATCAGTATTATTTTTCGATTTGCCGAAGAAATGATACAGATCGGATGAACAATAGTCGAAAACAAAGAACTATGATGGGTAGCTCTGGCCGCAACGGCGAAGGGCAGCACTTTACACACTTTATGTCCGTTTTTTAAACTTTGTGTGGCTTCTAACTTAAACTGAACAGATATATACAAACTTTGGGGGTACAGAGTATGTTATAGTCGGGCTTGACCGAATTTCTATCTTGTTTTTTGCTAAATATTCCAAAAAGTCTACGTGTGATTGAAAGTTGCTGTCTTGCTGTTTTGCTGTTTTGTCAACGTGGCATTGTGAATGTCAGTGGAAAGGGATTACAAGCCATAATAGCCACAATATTTTAATTGAATTAAATGAGACCTTTTCATTTCTGTACGAAATGATGCCGACCATTTTTAATTCGTACAGCTGATTCGATTTATTATAAGAAATCGCAACAATAGCAATGTAAGCAAACAGACATAAGAATCGGTTATGTAGAACAACTATAAGTGACATAACAGAAAACATGTACTTATTCTTGTTAATTTTTTTTAATTTTACTGCGATGGCACGTGGTAGGCTAGTTTGTGAAGAAATTCGGCGTTTAATTACTGATAAGTTCAATTCTGGCAAGAGCTATCGGGAAATATTAAATGATGTTAAGCTTCCGAGATCAACCGAGCAAAGTATAGTCAAAATCCTCAAAAAGTATGGCAATAATAACAATAATGTTGCCCACAGGGGTCGAGTTGCTAAAATCACCCTTCGAGATAAAAGAGCTTTGTCTGTTATAATAGCACAAAATCGTAGAAGCACATTGCGAGAAATAGCATCCATCGAGTTGGTCTGAATGTATTGGCAAAACAATTAAATGTGAATAGACGTACGAACTGTAGGTTATAGTTTCCACAAAGTAAGTTAACATATGAAAAATAGGCACACATAGGCGAAAGGAAATCCCATGCTTACCATTTTGCAAAGAAGAAAACGCTTGCTATGGGCAAAACAAAGGCGGAACTGGGTACAAAGACAGCGGAACACCATCATTTTTAGCGAAGAGTCTAAGTTTGATGTGTGTGTCGGAGATGATAGAAAAAAGTAATACCAAAAGAAAACGGAGGCATACAATAGAGATTGTCTTAAGCGCACAGCAAAAATTTCCTGCGAGTGTTATGTTATGGGGATGCTTGTCTGCAAAATGAGTAGGAGAGCTTCACTTTATAGATGGAACCGTAAGTGCTAACATCAATCCATCAATATTTTACAAAATCATCTCATACCTGCAGCACCAAAGCTAGCTGATTGTGGTGAATATATCTTTCAACAGGAAGGTGCATCACCACATACCGCTAAATAAAAGGAAAACATGACTTCAACAAAATCAAATTGACATTCTTGATTGGCCATCATCTGGCTCTGACCTGAGCCCAATAGAAAGTCTCTAGGTTTTAATGAAAAGAAAGCTCAGAAATGAGCCACAGCGCAATTTAAGCTATTTAAAGTCAAAAATTGTGGAATTTTTGAGCACGATTATTTCTAATGGATGTCAAAACTTGGCAAATTCAATGAAAAATTGAATAAAAGCAGTTATAAACAAGAAAGAAAGTCGGTGGAGCCCTACTATAACATACTCTGTACCCTTACTACCCTTGCATTTGCTCACGAGTCAATAGAGGCAATCTTAGTGAGAGAGAGAGAGAAACTTAGAGAGCGCACCGCGCTCGATTTGCTGAAGGAATGATAAAGATCGGATGAATGATACACAAGTTATGAGCAAAAAAACGATATCCAACCCCCCCACCACCACCCACCCAGCCAACCACCACTGTATTCAAACAAACACACTCTTTGGGAGAGCGAGAGAGCGAGTGAGAAACAGAGAAAGAGAGAGAACCTTAGAGATGAGCATATAATAAAAATATTGCACGATAAACGCGTGACTCCTTGGATGTATTATAATATTATAGTCGGGGGGGCAAATGAACAGGTACAGAGTATGTTATAGTCGGGCTTGACCGACTTTCTTACTTGTTTTCCCTTAAGTTTTTGTACGAAATTAAATATGAAATATTTAAAAATAAAAATTATTAAAAATTATTGGACTTCCATAAGAGTAAATCGGGTTGAACTTAAGTCCATCACAACCTAAAAGATTGATCAAAAAGATTTCAAAATAGTTCGATGTGTACTTAATATATCCCATAACAGTCTTAAATCAATTATTTCGGGATTATTAAAAATTTTACTTAAAATAAAAATTTTGTACTTCAATCGAATATTTTTGTACTTACCGTACTGTTGATACCACTTGTGCTTGTTTTTTTTTCTGAATTTACGGACCTGAGATGCAAAAGTGATGCTGTCCCCTTCGAATTTCGACGAAAATAGACAAAAACGAGAGCGTAAGTTAAAGTCGGCTCTAACCGACTTCGATATACCCGTTACTCATGGAAACAAATGTTTAATAGCCTTACTGTATGCCTGAGGTGGGTCAGCCGAAAAGTATGCAACATTTTTTAACTCGTCTCTCTCTCTCTCTCTCTCTCTCTCTCTCTCTCACTAAGATTGCTGCTGAACGCAATGCTTAGGTTATGAGTGGGGTGGGTGGTGGGTGTTAACTGATCGTTTTTTGCTCATAACTTGAGTATCGTTCATCCGATCTTTATCATTCCTTCAGCAAATCGATAAATAATTTTAAGAACTAGATATCTCTAGAAAGTACGAACCATCTATCATCAAAACTGTAGGAGATATGACGTTTTTTCCAAATTGCGGGGGCGTGAGGGGGCGTGGCAAAAATTGAAAATAAACTTGATCTGCGTGCAGACAATAGGAGTCTACATTTCAAATTTGGTTGCTCTAGCTCTTCTAGTCTCTGAGATCTAGGTGTTCATACAGACAGACGGACGGACGGACGGACGGACGGACGGACGGACAGACGGACAGACGGACATGGCTATATCGACTCGGCTGTTGATGCTGATCAAGAATATATATACTTTATATGGTCGGAAATGATTCCTTCTGCCTGTTACATACATTTGCACGACTTTAGTAGACCCTTTTACTCTACGAGTAACGGGTATAAAAAACCTTGAGAATTGAAGGAATCGTCATTAAAATGATTTTGGACCAACGAAAATGGAAAGTAAGGCTTCACCGCTTTTGTCTCGATTCGTGACCTGGGATGAAATATGGATCCATCACAACCCAAAAGAGATCAAAGAATAGTCATAAAAGTGCAATTTTTTCCAAGAAAGTGCAATTATTTCCTTTGAAACTTAACATAAATAACAAAATTCCCTGAAATCTGTCCCACTTCCAAATCGAATAAGCTTTGCCTGTTTTAATCAGCATTGGCTTTTTCCCCCAGTTACATATATAGTATATATATATATAGTTATAGTAGCTGAACTAAATACAGATTTAGAGCAATGAGTTTCACAATGGCCTCTTGATAATTATGAATGTTTTGTGGGGGGGAAAAGAGATATGGGCGAGCTTTTAATCGTTTTGCTTGTTGTTTTTACACAGCAATTTCAAGTTCGTTAAATCAAAAATAATAAAAATGTTGCCAGCGGCCACAGCTGATGTTGATGTTGCGGCTGCGGCTGCTGCTGCTGCTGCTGTGCGGAGGCAAGCGAAAATGTAAACAAACAGAAAATCCGCAGCTCGAATGCGAAAATAACTGTAAATGTAAATGATGTCTCTCCTTTTGAAGCTTATCGATGCGAAGGCGCGCAAAAATACGGCATAAATAAATAATTAAAATGAAATACAAACACACACACACACACACAGACACACACACAGACAGACAGACAGGCACAAAGTGCCAAGTGATTTGAACTTTGAAGGCAAGACAAGTTAAGTTTGAGTTATGAATTTATCTAAAATCACAGCATGTTGTCGTTGTCGTTTGTCGATGGGTGTTGTTCTTGCTTGTTACTTACTGATTTCCATTTGACAAGTGGTTTGGCCTAAGTGTCAGACATGATAAATCATATCTAATAAAAATTCAATATTCGTATATTTGAATAAAAAAAAAATACAAATTCAGCCAATCTGAGGGCGTTTGCTAGAGAAAGGACAAAGAAAAAGTGAACTAAATAGCTCAAGTTCGCATCGTTTAAGTGGGAAACCAGTATAACTAGGTTCTCCAGCTGATGACCTTATACAATATTTTTTTTTATCAATAAAAGAACTTAAGAATTTGATGGACATTTGTTTAACAAAAATTTGATGATTTTTTTTTGCCATTTGGTTTTTGTATGCCACCTTGAGATTTGAGTTCATTCATCTTTTAAAATGAACAAATTATGCTTGAACAGCTGGCAGATGATTTGGTATTAATAAAGTTAAGCCAACGTTTTTTTTTACATTTTATTTTTGTTCTACTGTTAGCCATTGCGATACACAAATTTAACTAAACTTAACTTGGGTTTACATGTGCAGAGTCTTAAAGGACCTCTTGTTTAAAGGACTTAGAATGTTCACTCATTTAATCTGCAAAGACTCCTTGCAGACTGCTCGATTCGTCTTTAAATTTTTGAAAGATTTTCCCTTAATCATTAGAACATAGCACATAATCACACAGATTGTTATGAGATTTGCTTTCGGTTGCCGATTATGATCCGAAGAGAAGGCCTCACGGTTTCTCTTACAATTTTACTCCAAGGATAGCATACCTATTAGTTTTTCTTAACTGAAGACTTACCTTCAAGACGCATATGAACGGCCAAATCAATACAGACCAAAGAACATAAGAAGAGCTGGCTGCTGAACTTAAGAATTAAACTGTCACTCAATACAGCAGCTTCATGGCAATACCGACTATATTGAAAAGAGTCCAAGATATCCAGATAAAAATCAATCCCAAACAATGTCAGAAGTCAGTCGAACCCTTGCTCTCGAACTCTATCAGTTCTTAAGCTTTTGCATTAGAATTCCGTAATTAGATTAAACTCGATGCTGGATTATTTGAATTTCAAGTAGCATCTGTACTTGAAATGAAAACGAATTGATACTCGAATTTCAAAACTCTTCAAGTCCTTTCGTACGTGTTTCAAGTAGAATCAAGCACGACTCTTACTTGAAGTTTCGATCCGAAGGTCGAGATCAAACTATTTTTTTTATACCCGTTACTCGTTTAATTTGACTTTAGGTCCTCATTTTTTTCTTCTGTGTACTAACTTGCCAAAAAATATTGAATACTCAGGGCCTATTCCTAGTTTCGAAAGACTTAATTTTTACTTAAAGGCCTTTACTCAGATGAGATAAAAATTTAGTTTGGCACTATACTTCACATAAATAGAAACAATTTTGAGCAGTTTTAAATCTGATTGCTTTTCAACGGCATTTATATGAAATCTGAGTATTAATGTTGGGTTGTTCATGAGTGAGTGAACAAAATTGAGTTGTTCTTTAAACTGAACAAGTGAACATGTTCTTCTTCAATTGTACATTTTTTGTTCAGCGAGTCTTGTTCAGTCTATCTTATTCTATTCTACTTGTTCTGAGTTGTTCTTGAGTTGTTCTAAGATTTGTTCGGTCTCTTTTGCTCAGAGAGTTGTTTTGTGTCTCGCTCTGTGAGCTTGCTCTGATTTGTTCTTGAGTTGTTCTAAGAGCTGTTTGGTCTCTTTTGCTCAGAGAGTTGTTATGTCTGTGTCGCTTTGTGAGCTTGCTCTGTCTTGCTCTAAGTGTTGTTCTGTGTTCTTTGAGATGCTCAGTCTCTCTTGCTGTGTGAGTTGTTTTGTGTGTCACGCTTTGTGAGCTTGCTCTGTCTTGCTTTAAGTGCTTTTCTGTGGGCTGTACCAAAGAATTTATAGATATTAAAGATGACGCATGTGACGCATAAAACGATTGTCCTTGATAGCTGAGATTGGATCCCAAAAACATAAAATATCCAATGTATCTACTATATGTAGTATCTTTGGCTGTAAGTACAACTATAACAAGTATGGCGCCAAAATTTTGAACTAAGCGCACCTGAGAGAGCGGAAGAGTTAGCGCGAGTGTAAAAGACGCACATGCACACAAATTTCGTATGTGTGTACAACAAAAAAGCATTGCAGAAACAACAAAAACAACAACGCGGTCAGTGCAACCGAAACCAACCCCTTAGAAATGCCGTCGGCAAAACATAATCAAAACTAAAATACGTATGCTCACACAACCTTCCGCCATAGAGAGGTGAACAAGAACGACTGAACAAGTGAGCAATTTGAGTGAGTTGACTCATTTTGAAAAAAAAAGAACAAGTGAACATGTTCAGTGAAATTTACAAGCTTTACCCAACACTACTGAGTATAGGCCTTAATGGAGGAATATGATATTAATAATAATAGTATTAATATATACAAAGAAAGTTTACGAGTTGTTATTTTATATCAAAAACATTTTTTTTAACAATAATTCATAAATTAAAAACAAAAAATTCCAAACATTTAAAAAAAATTAAAAAAAATTTTTTTTTAAAAAACTTTTTAAATTTTTGTGAAAACAAAAAAAAAAGTTTTTTTTTTTTTTAATTTTACTACTTTGAGTCGCTTTTTAATGGTAATGCTAGCACAGCTCTTCAATTAGATCTGGAATTCAGTTGTGAATTAATTTCTTCAGAAAGTTTGGTCCAGAGAATCATCGTAAAGTCTAAAGCTTGGTTCGTGCACCGCTTCCTAATCTTTTGGAACCTTTTATTATTGGAAAGACCATTTTCTTGCTTTAAATATCTAAAGACCTTATACTATTTAGTATTAAAAAATCGGCACCGGTAACTGTAACGAATTCTATATAACTGAAACCTAAATTTGTCGATACCAATTATAATCAATCAAGTGAGAAAGTCGGTCAAGCCCTACTTTAAGATACTCTCTACCAGTTAATGCCATCGCTCGCATTTGCTCGCTCGTTATTCGTATTATAAGCATTATACGCTGTTTTACGCGTTCTATACGTTATACGCTGAATTTTAAGTTTCTCTCTCTCTCTCCCAAAGATTGTGTAGACCGAACGGCTTCGTTCGGTTGCAAAACGCTCACACATTATTCAACACCCGAATAAACTGGCTTCGCGCTCTATTCATCAAACTTGCATATTCAACATGTTCGCAGCAAAGTTTTATTCGAACCAATTGTTGGCACTCTGCTTATAATCATGTTCGACTTCATTCCAAATCGGGTGATTGTTCGTTTGGCTCAACGACGATTGTTTAGAGCAGTGTCCGGCACGTCTCAGTCTCCAGTGTATTGAACAGGGCTCTGCGGCAGCACCGTCGACACACCGACAGCAAGATATACTTAACAAGGTAGTCGCACTCGCTCTCTCACGCTCTCTCGCAACGCCAAAATGTGCATGTGTGTTTTGCCGGCCCCTGGTTTAGAGTGAGCGAAAATCACCTCGTATGAATAAACTCTTGTAAAGACGCATAGAGAGAGAGAGACAGAGAGCAATGCTCTGGTTTGGCTCACGATGCGCTGGCCAGTTAATTCTGAGTTTAGTTCGATCGAACATACAATGCGTTTGCCGGTATGCATCTGATTATATTCAACACTGAGTTTTGTTCGATGAATAAATATAAACATACACGTTGGATCACATAACTCTGGCTCCGCCGCTCGATGCGATTGCGTTGTGAGTTGAATATATCACAGTTCAAATCCAGCTTTTTTTAAAAACACTAAAATTATGATAAAAAGGACCTCTGTAAGCATCACCTCACATCCAGTTTTGCGAATAAAGACTCGGTTGGCGTTTTATGGGTACTTTTGTACTTGCAACACACAACGACAACAACTTTATCTTAGATTTTAAGGGCTTAAGACAAAAATCTAGAAAGTGCAGAAAATGTGGACAGGGTCATTGGGAACGCAATATAAAAAATTCATTTCAATCGTACAATAGGTTAAGGTACCTCCAGAAGGAGTTAAACCTTAACTCTTGAATATCTGTAAAAGCGCACGGTAGATTTTTACTAAAATCCTTTTTTATGATGGTATAATAGACTATTGCATGACCCTAAGAGATGGTACTCGACAGCCAAAAAACCGCGATATGGAGTCCCATTGTTAGACTCACCCAAAAACCAATTCATATGGGCCATAAACCAGACCAAAATATAGACAGAACTCGTTTTCAGTTATACCAACGAAGCCTTGGTTTGCGGCTTATTGGCATTTTTGTACTAGCAACTGCCTTAGAACAACATTGACCATTTAGGGTAAAACCAGCTTCACCAAAATTATTTAATAAATTTTATGAGTAAAGTGCTTCATTATCAGCAGGAAAATAGATCGTATCATTTGAATACTTCAGTTCAGGGCATCAGCGCACCGCGGTTTCTCCACCAAGGACAACTTTAATTGAAGTTTTACTTTTTCTTGGTTGTAATGACGAACTTTACTCCTGAGATTAATTCCTGAATTTTGGGGAAGCCTGTGATACCCAAATGGTCAATGTTGCTCAGAGGCAATTGCTGGCACAAAATTGCCTATAGTCCGCGAACCAAAGCTTCCTTGGTGAATCTAAAAACACTGTTCGGTCTATTTTTTACGTCTGGAGCGTAGTCCATATGGAGTGGTTCGTGGGTGAATATAAAATTGGTACTCCAATTCGCGGTTTTTTGGCTGTCGATTAACATCTCTTAGGGACATGCAATATCCCATTAACATCATAAAAAACGATTTAAATAAAATCTACCGTGCGCTTATAAATATATTTAAGAATGAAGGTTTAACTGCTTCTGTAGGTACCCTAACCAATTGCCCGATTGAAGTGAATTTTTTATATTGCGTTCCCATTGACCCTGTCCACATTTGCTGAATTTTCTAGATTTTTAAGCCCTTAAAATCTAAGATAATACTGTTGTCTCTGTGTGTTGCAAGTACAAAGGACCCATAAAACGCCACCCGAGGCTTTATTCGTAAAACTGGGTAAGAGGTGATGCTTCCCATGCCGGGGTTTTTTTTAGTGTTGTACTGTGTATTCAGCTGTGAGTTTTGTTGATTGGCTGTTGATGCTGATCAAGAATATATATACTTTATAGGGTTGCAGAGGATTCCTTCTGGCTGTTACATACTTTTGCACAATCTTAATATACTCTGTGTACCTTTGGTACAGAGTATAATAAATACCAATAACCACCTCATCTGGGTGCCTGGACACCGCAACATCGAGGGTAACGTGTCAGCCGACAAACTGGCAAGACAGGGCACTACCATTCCTCATACAAGCTAGTCACATGGATTGAAACCTGGCGCCTGGCTACAAAACGATGGCATAACCTTCCGGTTTGCGCTGTAGCTAGGGTCACGCAGCCTGAAATGAACCAATAGTCTTTTGCTCCAAAGTAGACAAAACATTTCACTTCTGGTTGGGGCCCTAAAGGGTCACTGCCTTATTGACAACATGCTTGGGCGTCGCTCACAATAACTTCTGTTGAAGCTGCAAGTGTAAGGAAGAAGAGGAGACATTACTACATCTTCTTTGCCACTGCCCAGCTCTTAGTAGAAGGAGACTCAGAACTCTTGGTCACCCCTTTCTATTCAACCTCTCGAAAGTGTCCGAGATGGAGATTCCGTCTCTACTGAAATTTTTAATGTTGTCACAATGGTTCTGTCGGGAGGCTTAAATAGGGAATTATATGGTTTTGCAATGTTCCTTTCTTGGCCTCAGCCATCTCAATCTAACCTAACCTAGATTTAGAATGCATACTAAAGCTAAAAGTATATACTATTTTAATATGAATAAAATGAAGAGAATTGATGTATTTTAATAACTTTTTTTAGCGTATTTTGATATCCGGCATAAATTATATAATATATAGTCCCAAATTTGCCTCCCGTTTTGAAATTCAGCTCGAAGCTTTTTTTGATCGATTTTCAATACAATCAACATATCTTGAAAAAGTTAATGGCTGAAGTCACAGATGAAATAAATAGAATTTCTTTATAAAATTAATTTTAATGCAGAGGCTGTTGCAGGATAAATACAATGTAAAGTTTATTTCAAAATATGTCCGCTTGTAAAGTTCATGGGATGTAATTTTTTTTTTTTTAAAAACAGAAAACAGAGGTTTTGGCATTTTCCAGAAACATGTTTTAGAATACATTTCTAAAACATGTTTCTGGAAAATGCCACCTTTATTAACTTAAATTTTTTAATTGTCAAAATTCTTTGCTGCTCTCTGACACTGAATTCAGATTTCTAGATGGGCCTTAAGTCGAAATCTGAATTCAGTACGGACTTATTGCTTATGTAAAATCTGAGTAATATATCGATTAATTTTGATATGGGCTTAGTGTCATGTCACCAGGTCAATTAATTGTTTCCCTGCACTATTTATACACAATGTTGTTAATTGAGTTGGCGCGTGAGCTGGAAACTTGCATTATAATTGTAAGCCCTCGTTAAACCTCCTTGAATATGCAAAGGGTGCATGACAATTTATTCCATCTCAAAAAAAAAAAAACCAATAAAACAATTAGCATAGATTCATCTTTAAGTCATCACGCATATTCGATTACAAGAATTCAATGGCTTTGAATACACGTTTACACACATTTTATTGTTTACATTTGTTGCTACCATATTTAACCCTCACAATTAGTTGGCGTTGCCAGTTTGAACCACTTTCGTTTGGATTTAAAGAGTTATAACCAGGCTTAAAATCCAGCTTACGGCAAAACCACAGATTTTCAAGGAAGCAGCAGCCACAACAACAACAAATGCAAACAAAACATTAACAATATGGGCATAAATTTCTATAATCAAGAGAAAATTTACATTTTTATGTAACAACTATGAAAATAAGTAAATGTATTAAACTATAAGTACTTAAATAACAACAGCAATTGAACATTTTTTATTGTTATAATTATCATAATTGCAGAGTGAGAGAGAGAGAGAGAAAGAAAGAGCGGAAGACACAGTTAGTCAGAGTCAAAGTTGGATGCAAAGTCAACATCCTGCGGTGCATTCACACTCTAGACATTGGCTCTAAAATGTTCCATTTTCGCTGATGCAAATCGGTTATCATGAGACAAGAAAGTGCTCAGGCGCACGGCGACACATTTATGGAGGCTTCTAAACAGGGTGACCAAATAATTTACACATTTGATTGAGTTGATTTGAAATGATGATGAACTAAAACTAAAACTTTGGAAAATAATATCCAAAATTTAAAAAAAAAAACTGTCAAATATTTAAAAAAAAGTTGATAAAATTGAAAAAATTTTACAAATTTGATTGAGTCGCTTTAAAATGATAAAAAATTAAAAAATTTTGTTCATTA
This sequence comes from Lordiphosa magnipectinata, assembly GCA_037044535.1. NCBI lineage: Eukaryota > Metazoa > Arthropoda > Insecta > Diptera > Drosophilidae > Lordiphosa > Lordiphosa magnipectinata. Next base: position 89,382 of record JBAMBO010000641.1, on the reverse strand, counting down.
AATTTCAAAAAATTTCAAAAAAATTCTAAAAAGTTTCAAAAAATTTATATAAAAATTTTAAAAAAATTTTAAAAAAATTTAAAAAATTATATTGAGTCGCTTTGAAATGATGAAAAAATAAGAAAAAATTTTTTTTATTATATTTCAAAAAATAATTTTAAAAATTTTTCAAAAACTTCGCAAGATTAAAAAAAAAATTTGAAAATATTTTTTGCCAATTTTATTGAGTCGTGACCAAAACTAAAACTTTGAAAATTATATCCAAAATTTAAAAAAAATTTTCCAAATATTTAAAAAAAAAATTCATAAAATTCAAAAAGTTTAAAAATTTAATTAAATCGCTTGGAAACGATAAAAAATTAAAAAAAATTTATTCATTAAATATAAAAAAATTTAAAAAAATTCAAAAAATGTACACAAAAACTTAAAATTTAAAAGAATATTACAAAAATTTGGTTCAGTCGCTTTAAAATGATGAAAAAAAAAATTTTTTTTTAATTTTATTTCTAACAATAATTTTAAAAAAATTTCCAAAAATTAAAAAAAAAATTCATAAAATTTAAAAAGTCTTACAAATTTTATTAAATCGCCTTAAAATTATAAAAAATTCAAAAAATGTATATAACAATTTAAAAGAATATTACAAAAATTTGATTAAGTCGCTTCAAAATGAAAAAAAAAAATATTAAAAATATTTATTTTTAAATTTCCAAAATTTTAAACAAATTTAAATTACATTTCACTAAATATGAAAATAATTTTGAAAATTTTTTTACAAATTTGATTGAGTCGCAGCTCGTGAATTAGATCTAGAATTAAATTGTGAGTGAATTTCTTCAGAAGGTTTGGTCCAGAGTTTTATCGCAAGGCCTAAAGAAGTAATCGTGCTCCGCTTCCTCATCTTTTGGAACCTATGTTTTTGGGTTCTTGGATCTCTGAAACAATATTGTGTCCATATTTTGGATTCTTTTTTTAAAGTCTAAATGTCTTGAATCTGGATCAGGCACCAATCTGGAACATAAAATACTTAGAAAATTGTAAATTTTATTTGAAAATTTTTGCCTCACCCTGTATGCTTCTGTGTGAGAGTGACTAAGTGACACGCGTTTCGAGCAACCATTGTGGCTGCTCTGGCTATCACTTCAATGAGGCAGCCGCTGTTGTAGCCTCGCAGTCTCCCCCAACTCTCTGCAAAAAGAAGCTGCCCCCTGATAAGCTTAAGCGTACCAGCAAAAGGTCTTCTTTGTTGTTGCTGCCCAGTTGTGACAAGACGACGAAGAAGAAGACGGTAGAGCAAAAAAAAAAAATAAAAACCAGCACGAGGTTTGCTGAGGCGGCAACGGCGCTTGGCTGTAGCAATTTACAATAACAGCAACTACATACTATGCATATAATAAAAGCAACAACAACCGCAGCAGCAGCAGCAACAACCAGCGTCATCGGCGACAACAACGACGACGACGACGACGACTACTCCACCAACTGGCAGCGACGTTGATTGCCACGGAATGCTGTCAAACAGGTTAAAAATGTAGGTAGAAATTCAATTAAAAATTGGTTATTTATTTATTTTAGCATGCACAGAGATCAACGTGTAGCCAAGTCTCTCTTCCTCTTCACCCCCCTCCCCCAAACCCCACCACTCCCCACCACACTCTCTTTACAAAATACATATCCAACATAATCTAAATAATTTAATTAAGTTTTATTTATGTGACAAGCAACTTGAGGCTCGAAACTTCAGACTGTCAATCAAATGGCGTCAAGCGTTAGGCAATTTGAAAGTGAAAACCCCGAAAAGCTCAACATGTGGCTTAACTGGTCAGCTGCTGCTGCTACAAGCACATCAGCTGCATATTTGCTGGAAAGAAATTTTGCCATCAAAACTAATGTGACTGAGAATTTGTATGCAAATCAATCAAATCTAGCAATCGAACTACAGCTATAAATGTGTTGTAGAAGACTAGCAAATACCCTGGAAACTGTAAAGATTGTGAAGAAAATAAACAAATTTTTCTTCTGGCCAGAAAATTTCAAATATTATCCAGGATATTAAAAGTGTTTTTTTAGTTTTTTTTTTGCTATTTGTTAAAGCATTATTAATATAAAATTTTAAAAAATTTAACTTTAAAAGTTAAGTTTTTGGTTGTGTGGGCCGTAACTTAATTAGAATATCATCACGGTTTTTCATTATATTATTAAACAAAATTAAAATGGCAGATTAACCGAAAACATGTATTCAAAATGGTATATATTCGCTTAAAAAATTTGGAAAAATTTTTAGGAATAAGTTTTTGAGAAGCTAAGAGTTGGTACTATACGATGATTTCATCAATGTTTCGATCATATGTATATGACAGTTCCCCACAAAACTCTCCTAAAGTTGGTCGAAATAGGCATTTTTAAGCAACTTTAAGCTGAAATTAGTCAAAACACTGCCATGATGGTCCATTTCCCAGAACAGATTCGTGTTCGGCTCTCGAAAATAATCTAGCATCTCTACCAGCTTCCAGTTTATAGGACATGGAAAATAAGATTTTAATCTTATAACAAGAAGATGCCATTTCAAATAAAGTAGCACTAAGCCAGATTTCCAATATATTTCACTCGAATATAAAGTGTTGAAAAAAAAACTGTTTTTTTCGGACAATTTAAAATATATATCATAATAACGCACGGTGAGAAACCGAATTTGCTTTTGTGTTTCTCTCAGGATCTCTGCACTAAGCACATTTTACATCTAACATCCCCCATTATGAGATAAAATGCTTAATAAATATTTGCTATGCCAACATTTGTAAATTTTAGTTTTTCCAAATATTAAGTAGGTTAGTGTCTAAAACTACGTTTATGATAGCAGTATCATGGGTTACTATACAGAGTATATTAAGTTTGTGCAAAAGTAAGTAACAGGGACAAGGAATCATTTTCGAACCTATAAAGTATATATATTCTCGATCAGAATCAACAGCCGAGTCGGAATAGCCATGTCCGTCTGTCTGTCCGTCTGAATAATCGCACAGATCTCTAAGAATGTAAGAGTTATTTCTTGTTTGACATGTATGGGGCATATATTTCTTATACTTGTAGGCAGATCAAGTTTATTTAAAATTTTTGCCACGGCCCCTACAGCCCCCGCAATTTGAAAAAAACGTCATATTTCCTACAGTTTTGTAGATAGATGGTTCGTACTTTCCAGAGATATTTAGTAATCAAGATTATTTATCGATTTGCCGAAGAAATGATATAGATCGAATAAACGATACTCAAGTTATGACCAAAATGAAGTTACTTCCCCCGCCCTGGCAGTGGTGGCGTCATCTATTGGTCCTCATAGTTCAATAAAAGTAGTGGCGCCATCTATTGTTTAATAGCGCTGCTTTCAGCTGCTACTCGCGGTACAGAGGACATTACAGTCGGGCTTGACCAACTTTCTTACTTGTTTTATCGGGTGTGTTCCAGAAATCTCTAGAGAATTTCGTGCGAACAATTTGATTTGGAACTAAACTAGGAGGACTTTATATGTGGAATGCTAAGATCTACAAGATCATAGTTTGGTAAAACCGTACGCATCAAATCTATTTGGAATTAAATCGCTCAAAATTTGTCATCTAATCTTGTAGCCGGGCATTTATTATATACTGCGCATCACATAAAAGGCAAGCAGTGCTAATTCAAAATCTTTACAGATTTCTAGGATACACCCTAATACACACAATAATTGTTTTTTAACACCCGGTCACCTTTACCAGCTATTGGTGCCAACTGTGCAGCCAGTAGCAGAGAAAAAGCTTTTAAGCTTTTCAAACTTTGCCTTCCACACACAATACAAGAGACAAATTTAAGCTAGGCTTAGCCCTTTGAGGCCAAATTTGTAAACTGAATCTTTATTCTTAGCCCAATAGTATCCAAAACCGCCTGTAGACGGACTTCCTTGTAAGACCAACATTTATTTGATTACAATTAAAGAAAGTTTTACTTTCTTGATAATTCATTTTCAGCTGCTTTGACTTTTGATTGACTTGCTTTACATTTTTCCAACATAAAGGCCTGTATCCAGCACTGCGGATAAATTCCTGCCAGGAATTTGCTAGTTATTTCTTGTGTGTGTGGAACATAACTAAAACAGGGTGACCATCCACCAAAAAGGTGCATGGTGACTCTGATCAGTCAGCTGTCAAGCACTTAATTATTTGAATTTAAATAAATTAAAAAAAATATATATAATTTCCAGAGGAAGTAGGTGCTACTTTATACTAGGGGATGATAAGCCGATGGCTAAGAATGACACTTTGTAGAGTGGCCCGGATGGAGCACAATTATGTGCACAACTTTATAATGTCATTCCAATCTCCAAAGTAGTATGACATCTCGGTTGGCCGCAAATCAAATGAAGTCTTTCATAAAGGATTGCCTAAATACATTTGCATTAATATTAAGGATTTTGTCAACTCAGTGGCCGGATCAGTACCTTGGCTTTGGCCTATGGTCAACATGATCGCTATGAGATCCCGAAAAGTTGCTCGAGTGCGGTTCCTAGGATCAAAAGGATACCGCGGTTAAATACCTTGGCGTATCTCTGGACCGCCGCTTGACCAGCCTATGTGTCTCTGGCAGTAGCTACGATTGCAGCTATGACATTGAAGCTCAATTGGCTTCTCATGCTTCGTAGAGGTGGATCTGGGGGATCCCTTTATGGGATACGGCATGCTCCACTACCCTCAAGAACCTAGAATCTTCTATGTGAGGTCCCTGGTATGAGAGGCATACAACTATATACCGCGATTTGAACGCTTTGCCATTATGCGCCCCAAATTAATATGCACACCAGCAGGTTTGTTTGTTTGTTTGGTTATTATGATCGACTGGTGGCCCACTCTCATAGACTTGCCTCTGATCTGGCGACAAACAGGCTCAGAAGTCGTCTCAACCTACGACATCCTATCGACCTTTGTGTCCATGGAGGGCATCTCTCGGGCCGCCTCAGCAATTTAGTATAAGTGTCCCCTTGGCACCATCCCCTTACAATCTGCTGGCAATCACTGCTGGCACATAACAAAAACATAAATGCATTCCCCCCAAATTTTCGCTCATCACGTCCAAAATAATTGTAACCAATATATTTCTGAGCTGTGTACCAGCTGTTCTCTCGATCCACACGCGCTATCGATAGGCCAACTATCGATAAGAAACTGTGGGTTTCGTGTATGTTGCTGGATACACAAGCAACGAAAAGGTAAACTAAAAATTCCTGGCACAGTTTTTTTTATATGAAGTTTGCCAGGAATTTTTAGTTTCCGCGGTGCTGGATACCCGGCTTTAAATGACTGCGACAGCTAATTAGCATTAACATGTGCTGTAAATGCAATAAATTGAATTTTGGAGATTCCCTGAATTTAGACAGAACCCAAAAATAAAGCAAAATAAGTTTTTGAATTTGAAAATTTTCGAACTGTTTTTTTTTCAAATCTATAACGCAAACTTGAATCATTTATTTTCGAATCGCTGCAGGACGGAGTTGAAGTTTCTCTCCGCGGTAGTCTCATAAAGATTGAATCAAGCTCAATATTCCAACCAAATTCATTCGTAGTGCAGTAAAGCACGATATTAAACAGAAACTTTATGGCACAATTCAGTGGTATTTGTTCACCTATTCTTTAATTCGCCGCTCACTGATTTTCCTTGCCATTATATTGCAGCGAAATTTGGTCAACTCAGTTGAGTTCTCCTTGATGGGCTAGCCGAGCGGAACTAATTTTGGTTATCTAATTTGGGAAATGTAATCCCGTGCCGAGTGATAAAAAAGAATTAGTGAGTTTAGCTGGCTCTAGGTCCGAAAAAGTTGCGTTTTTTCACAACTGTAAACAACTTACACATTGTACCACAAAAAAGAGCTGGTTGCCTATACAGAACTGTTTCATCGTTATCCCTAACGACTCTTCAGTAGGCTTTTCGTAGGTAGTAGGCTCCATATCATTGCTTAGATCAGTTGAGAACTGCTAAAAGCAATGAAAGCAAAAATAGACAAGCAATGAATGCTATCAACTTTCTGGTGGTAATGCTTAAGCTTTGAAGGCTGAACTTTCTAAGTGCAAAAGCCTGAAACTTTTGAGCGAGCTTAGAAGTATAGGCAACCAGCTCTTTTTGGTGGTACAATGCATACTTCTCACGTACCTAGAGCCAGCTAAACTCACTAATTAAACATTAGAAAGTTCGCCAAATAAATTACGATAAAAAAGAAAGCAATTCGCCAATTAGTTGGTTGAGATTCAAAACTTTTTTATTCGTTCAAGTGAAAAAAGCTAGAATAGGACTTTAAGTTACAAAAAAGTGGACTTGTTACATGACACTTAGCTGTAAGGATCGACTGCGGTTTCAGGGGACTAGTTCTCGGAGTAGGAATCCATTCTCGCTATAATATTTTACCGATATTTCTTAGGACATCGCCATACACTTCAACCCAAACCAGTTTTGATTCTTTTAAGTTTTCTAAAAAACAAAGAAATATTTTGGTTGGCAACTATGCATTGCACCATTCAACACGTTTAATGCCACATGTCTAAGATGCTCCCGAATTGATGTACATGTGATCGCAAAAAGGGATTAAAGTATGAACATTTGAAATGACTTGACTTCGAAAGACTAGGGCCAAGCATTAAAGGCTTGAACTGAGAAGAATATTACGCTTAATCTTAACATAAAAACTTTATTTATTTTATAAGTTCTTAGTGTATGTTTGCCGCAAAGCAAACTTTGCCGAGTGATTAGTTTGAAGTCATTCTTAAGTGCTTTAAAATCTTTTTTGAAAAATTATGGGATTTATTTATGCTATTTTCGTTTTGCCAAACGTTTAGTTATAGTCGGATATGTTCTTAAAATATCACAAGTCGATTTATTAGTGAGAAAATCGTACTCGTACTTTTCGTACTATTAAAATCGCTTGTACTTTATTTAACTACATAATACTTGATTTTATTTTTTGAAAATATTTTTTTTAATTTTTTTTCTTAACTAACCTTAAAAGCCAACTTCATGTCCATCCATCTTAGTTGCTTAAATTAACTTTCAATTTAGTTTTTCCAACTTACACTAATCCCAATATACCCCACCAAAATGGTATTGCAAATTTCCAGCCAACCAGTTAAAACCAAATGAATTTGCTTATACTTATTTATACACGTATTTATTTATTCGCAAAACCGCAATGAAAAGTTAATTTTAGCTGATCTATTTATAAATATCAACTACCCACTTACTAACAAAGTGATCCAAAAGCAAAACTGCCAGTCGCCCATATACGTAAGCCCAGATATAGTTACGACCCCAGACCCAACTGGTTGCACATTACGTTCAGTGAGTGAGACAGGGGTAGGGGGGAGGGGAAGGGGGGTGAGTGAGACTGATGGATCGTTTCAATTTGTGACCATGACATGCCTGATTAAGATACTAAAGCGTTCGATTTGAAGATCGGTTAAAGCTGCTTCTGCTCAACTGCCAAATTTCATAAGTTCACACTCAAATTCACACGAATCATTTCAATGTCAGCCAGCGAGAACTTTGCTTTCCAGGAAGTACACTACATAGTAGCCCCAGTAGGCAGCCAGACAAATGATGTGTGAGTGTAAGTGTGTGTGTACGCTGCTTGGGCGCCCTGTTTGATATATGATGGAAAAGTTTCGCTTATGGCCTTGGTCGTGTGTGTGTGGAAAAATTTGCGGCCTGCCGCCTGATAAGTGTTCTTTTGGGGGTTTTTTCCTTTCGACCTAATAAAAAATTAGGCATAAATTGTTGCAAATTAGGCAATTACAATGAACTTCGATGATTTGCATATTTTCAAAGGAATAATTCTTAAAAGCTTACCTGCGAAATTTGTGAAATCTGAAAACAGAAAAGGCTTTGGTAGAAACTACTTGGATAAATGATGAAATTGTTGTTTTTTTTTAAACAAAAGTGGACAAGTGAACAAAACTACTTAATTTATATGAAACGAAATTTGAAGTATAAACTGATAATTTGTGAACTGGTGTATTTGTATGTTTGAAATTATCCTGGGGAAGAGTCTCTACTATCTACTATGGGTATCGCTAGCGCCGTAGGCATATTACTGGTGTAGAGAGTGTAGAGGGTTAGTCTTAGGACACTTTCTGTTGGCATTCCTTAGTTTAGCATCCTTCAAGAATGAAGTTTGTCAGCTTATTCAGCTGCTCATTAGATCCGGGTGAATGGGATTGGGGCTAATAGATACCTGTCGAAAATGGCTGCTTTTGTGAATCGACAGACCACAGATAGGCTCTTCCACATCTTCTAATGAATCGTTACGATCGGAACCTTTTTTCATGATGAAACTACTTGTTGTTAAGGTCCTTATTCAGGTTCTGAAGCTGCACCAATTGGCGGGGTGTCAAGAAAATGGTATATAAGCCGCCTGAGGCTGACCGAAGTGATGTCAAGTGCCGCAAACCTGTACTCCAGGCTTACGCAAATGCTTCCGCCCTTTCTTCAGCTCTGCGGATTGGAAGTTTGGGTGCATACTGCATCTTCCATCTCTTGGTCACACTTATAGCTCATTGCTTATTGTTATCCTTAAAAGCTTACGCGAAGATTCTTGCTTTGTAATGATTGCCAGTTCAGCAACGCCTTTAGCTTTTCGTGAGAATTGACATTCCAAGCAGATAAATTCTAAACACATTCAGGGTTGACCAGATGGCTATGAAGTGCTCCACATACTCTGGTGAACTCATTTTACAGAGACTACACAGCTGTTTACTCTTCCGTCTACCTAGACCATATTGCATATTAATTTATATTATATATCTACAGAAAAAGTATTCTCTAGGTTGAGGTCTTGGGTTCTCTCTTTTGTCCTCCTGGCTCGAAGACATCCTTTCATTTAGGCCATTAGGGGCTACATCTTTCTTTAATATTCAGAAAATATGTTATGAAATTTGTTAGAAAGTCGCAGCATGTAATAATTAGACAGATTTGACCTTTAAGTCGAAATCCTTTTAAAAGTAATCTGTATCCCGGATTTTAGAAATATTTTACAAATCAACCAACATACAGGTTCTTTTAAGTCCATGGTCATATTGAATGTATTAAGAATGATCCAAAATATTGGATGCCAAAAAATGGATCTTATTACGTGCCAAATTTCAATTGCATTTAAAGCTGTCTTCTTTTTCTAGTTCCATCATCTAGGGGTATCAAACACTCCTCTCTTTCAACTTTGAGTTCTCTCCAGCTCTTTCCGAATCTTTCTGCTTCTCTACCTACATTCCTTCTCCAAGTTTCTTTGGGTCTGCCTGGTGTCCGACCGACTCAGTCCAGCAGGTTCCATTCCATAGCCTTCTTAGCTATATTGTTTTTACTTTTTCGCAGTGTATACCTTAACCAGCTCCATTTCATTCTGCGTATTATGATTTCAACACTTTCCATAGCAGTTCGGAGTTCCGTTTTCTAACAGGCCAGAAAATACAGAATCGGTTCACATATGTTTGAATTATCGACACAATGGAAGTTGTTGTTTTACATGTGGAGGAACCGTAGCCTGAGAGCCACCATTATAAACAGTATGGGAGACAGAGCACAACCCTGTCGAACGCCCTTTAGAACTGGAAAAGGCTGGGAGAGCTTTCCACCATGAAGCACTCTGCACTGGGCGTCTCATATGTCGCTCTGATAAGGGATATAAGTTTTTCCGGTATCCCCCTGCTTCGCTGCACTCCCTGCTTACGCTGTTGAAGGCTTTCGTGAAGTCTACGAAATCCATGTGCAGGTCTGATCTGTATTCCGTGTATTGCTCGATCGGGATACACTATGAGCCTTTTCTGAACCCGGTTTGCTTTTCGCCTATGGGTGCCATTATGGTGTCTCTCAGGCGATCCAAAACGATTCTTGTCAGTTGTTGCATTCACCTAGGTCCCCCTTTTTGGGGGTTTTTAACAAGATGCTCTAACCATTCCGTGGGGAGCTCCTCAGTTTTCCCTGCCCGTTGTATAACCGGGTATAGTAAATCGGACTCCGTTGCCGGTTGGCACGTGAAGAACTCCTCAGGTAAGCCGTCAACACCAGCCGTTTTGCTGTCGGGCAGCGATTGGATGCACTCAAAAAACAACTCGCCCTAAAAAGTGCCGTTTTCGCCCTAATTTTAAGAAAATCACCCTAAAACAAGAAAGAAAGCCGGTCAAGCCCGACTATAACATACTCTGCACCCTTAATGTCGCAGCTCGAATTTGGTCACGAGTCAAACGGCCAGTTAACACACAACGCAGTGCGCTCTCTAAGTCTCTCTCTCTCTCTCTCTTTCTCTCACTAAGATTACTTCTGCTGAACGCAATGCCTAGGTTATGGGTGGGGTGGGTGGGGGGTGTTAACTGACCGTTTTTTGCTCATAACTTGAGTATCGTTCATCCGATCTTTATCATTCCTTCAGCAAATCGATAAATAATTTTGAGTACTAGATATCTCTAGAAAGTACAAACCATCTATCATCAAAACTGTAGGAGATATGACGTTTTTTCCAAATTGCGGGGGCGTGAGGGGGCGTGGAAAAAATTGAAAATAAACTTGATCTGCCTGCAAGTATAAGAAATATATGTCCCATACATGTCAAACCTCTATCTCTTACCATCTCTAAGATCTCTTCGTTCATACGGACGGACGGACAGACGGACAGACGGACGGACGGACAGACGGACGGACGGACGGACGGACAGACGGACATGGCTATATCGACTCGGCTGTTGATGCTGATCAAGAATATATATACTTTATAGGGTCGGAAACGATTCCTTCTCTCTGTTACATACTTTTGCACAAACTTAATATACTCTATGTACCTTCGGTACAGAGTATAAAAAGGGCCAAAGACGACTCGCCTTATTTTTAAGAAAATTTTATAAAAAATAGAAATTTTGTTCTCCCATGGGAGCTATGGGATATCGAGCATTTAAAGCTGTACTTTTCCTAAATTTTTAGCGATTTTGGGACCAAATTTACTCGAAAAACAAATTTTGAATCGCATAATTTTTGCCAAAGTGAAAATGACAGCACGGTAGATGTGATTGCTACTGATTCTATTAAATGGCATTAAAACTGCATAGAGGATCATATCTTTCGATCGAGAAAATCATTTTCATCCTTGTCCGACTAATGCAGTCTAGGTTATAGACAAGGCATAATTGCAGCAGAAATCGCCCATGCTTCCATAGCTCCGAGAAATCTTTTGTCTTTTGAGGCGCCGATTGGCACAAGCAGACTTAGTAGCAAGTGGAATTGCCTCTCTTCGAAGTAGGTTTGTCGATATTTCTCAAAATATCAATATGGATCATATCAAAAATCAAAATTTTCTATATCAGAGAGTGCTGCTTGCTGGCTCGAGGTCAGAAAATTGTCAGAAAATTGACCTCGAGCCAGCAAGCAGCACTCTTACAATTAGAAAGGTCGCTAACCAACAACTTAATTTTCTATATCGATATTTGATATATTGCGTCCAAAAAAGAACGATATATCGTTATTTTAAAAAGCTTAAGAAAACTGAAAAGTTTTTAAGGAACGTGTTTGCCATAAAACTACTAATGACTATTTCTAGTGGCCGATGTATCGTATCTTTTCAGTGACTTAGTTTTCTGAAACTACATTAAAAGTGACATTTTCTTTTTCTTTAAACCTTAAGGGGCTGTACTCAAATGAGATAAGAAATTTAGTTAGGTACAATACTTCGTATAAGTAAGGCTACTGATCAAAATTGGTCCTGATTTTAAAGCTGCTCAAAAGTGTTTCTTATCAGGTCAAGTATTGTGTCAAACTAAATTTGTATCTTTTCTAAATAAAGGCCTTAAAGATTAACAGATTCTGCATACAAAAAAATATCAATTGACAACTTTATTCTATCTGTTGCTCTTTACCAATAGTGATTTGACAAGGATTTTAAGAAAACCTGCTGCTTAATGTATGTGAGCGGATTGGACTAATCTGCTCTGTTTATTTACGGTTCTTATGGAAAATATATAATTAGGTTTACAGTTAATAGTAATAAGTGATTAAAATAGTTCAGCTTTAGATTTAACACACGGCGTTTTAATTGTTTTATGTTCGGCTGCGGCTTCTCGACTCTCCTGCTCGACTGCTGTTTTTCTTCTCCTCGTCACGGCTGCTTCGGCTGTTTATCTGCTGTCTTCTGTACTGCTGCAAGTCTGCTGTTAATCCTCTGCTTTTGGTTTGCTGTTAGTTCTCTGTTGTTAGTCTGCTGTTAGACTGCTGTTTCTGCTGCCCAAACTTCGCTGTACATCTGCTGCATGAACCTTTACCCCTTTTTACATGTATTCCCCACTTATTCTGCAGCTTGCGGATGCTTTCCGTTCTGATGGTGCTGTATCAGTATCAGACAGCATAGACAATTGATCCGCATTATTGCTCTCCAATAAGCTATTGGGTTCATGTCGATATCTTTAATATTTTCCCATCACTAACTCCTCATATTGCGGCGTATGGCTGCATCCATATGATTAGTTCTTAAATGCGATTTAAAGTTGTATTACCAGAAGTTTTATCAGTTTTGCATATAATTTGCCAAAGTAAGTTTTTCTGATATATCGTTTATAAGAATATCGAAAATCTCCAATATCGGAATAACTATTATTGTCCAACAAAAATATCGATATATTATTAAAATATTTACAACCCTACTTCGAAGTGTATTACATCCGAATAAGCACGCGGAGCTTGCTGGTCGTAGCAGACGGCGCAATAGGTGCAGTGTGCGTGATCGAGACTCGCTTGGCGCAGTCGAGTCGAGCCTAGCTAATAAGGGTGGTTTTTATACTCTGTACCGAAGGTACATAGAGTATATTAAGTTTGTGCAAAAGTATGTAACAGGGAGAAGGAATCGTTTCTGACCCTATAAAGTATATATATTCTTGATCAGCGTCAACAGCCGAGTCGATATAGCCATGTCCGTCTGTCTGTCTGTCTGTCTGTCTGTCCGTCTGTCTGTCTGTCCGTCTGTCCGTCTGTCCGTCTGTCTGTCTGTCCGTCCGTATGAACGAAGAGATCTCAGAGATGGTAAGAGATAGAGGTTTGACATGTATGGGACATATATTTCTTATACTTGCAGGCAGATCAAGTTTATTTTCAATTTTTGCCACGCCCCCTCCCGCCCCCGCAATTTGGAAAAAACGTCATATCTCCTACAGTTTTGAAGATAGAAGGTTCGTACTTTCTAGAGATATCTAGTACTCAAAATTAGTTATCGATTTGCTGAAGAAATGATAAAAATCGGATGAACGATACTCAAGTTATGGGCAAAAAACGGCCACTTAACACCACCCACCCTCCCACCAATAAACACAGCAACATACCCTAACCGTTCAACACAGGCAATGTTAGTGCGAGAGAGAAAGAGAGAGAGAAACTTAGAGAGCGCACCGCGTTGTGCGCGGGGTGTTAACTGGCCGTTTGACTCCTGAGCAAATGCGAGTGTAAGGGTACAGAGTATGTTATAGTCGGGCTTGACCGATTTTCTTTCTTGTTTTCTTTTGGTTTAGTTAGACTGATTCCAAACTAAAATTTCTTGCCCACCGGAGGACAAGAAGGATCAATTTCATCGATGGATAATACAAATTCCAAAACTTATAAATATCTGTCAAATATATATATCTAGACACCTCAAATGCTACAATGGTTGTTGATCAATAAACCAATATATGACCCCAAGGATATTAGTTTAAGTGTTAACCCTGCAGTTCTACGACTCAGTAATGAATTTGTAACTGCTTATTCAGACCTAAGAAGTGGGAATTGCTCCACATTATGACTGATTTCAGTACTACCCATGAAACTAACCCATGAGTTCTGATAGAAGTGAAGGTCATGACTTAGTAGGTTCTGTCTGTGTGAAATTCACGACTGAAATGCATTTAAAGCAGTGGTGTCCAAACTCACACAATCAAGCATTGCCCTTGTGTGCGTATCAGCGAAACACGAAGTAAACATTTTGACAATTCAACATGAGCAACAAGCAAACGAACAAATGCATCGTGAGAGAACAGAAAGCCGAACACGCGCATCCCAAGAGACCTAGCCGCCGCAAGCAGAGAGCGCGAAAATGTGACTGTGTCTCTCTCTAACACACAGTGATGCATGACTTCGGCAAGTATTCGGTGTGGATTGGCGAGTATGTTCGTGCCCCAGGGGCTATCGCTGGAGAACTCTGTTATAGAACACACATATTCTCTCTCTCTATAAGTGAGTCGGCTGCAACGCCGGCAGAATTATGAGTTCCTATCCCATGGAATAGGCTTTAGGCATTTTTGACACCACTGAATTAAAGGCAACTGTGATTTCAGTACCAGCCCTTCCAAATCAATGCTGATTCAGCTCTGATTCAGTGCTGAGCCGCACTATATGAAAGCTAATTGTTTAAACTCTCGAATTCTAATCAAAATAAATGAGTTTAACATTTCGACTTATTTATGGCGGTTTCCGCTTCGGTTCAGCATTTTCGAAAATAGACCAGTTTGGTTTGGATAAGTATCAAATGTGTCAATAAATCGTATGCAATTTTTTACATTCAGTTTGGGAGTAAATTGCAAAATCGAAATATTCTGAAAATCTCAATTAGATTGGACAAAACACACGGAAATTATAAATTAAGGGATTAAACCAGTTTTTTCTCTATTTTCGAAGAGTGTAGAAATTTCTGATGAGCATCTCTCCCCCACATTCATCAATGCAACTCAATTCAAAAACAAACCATTAATTTCTAATGCAAACATCTAACGGAATTTATGCCATTTTTCGCTCATTGTGTTAAAATTTGGGCAAATTGTGTGTGAATTGTATTCGTGGAAATACACTTTCAATTATTTTTTCCCGCTAAACAACACCAGCAGCAGCAGCAACAGCAACAGCAGCCACCCACCAGAAATAGCGCCAAAAATTGTATTTCCCAAAACAAACGAAATCATGGCGAAATTTTTGCACTGATTACGTGAGAGAGAACAACACCCACAGCAACAGCAACAGCCAAGCGAAACAAAAAGAAATGGAAATAAATAAACTCACTGCAACAAGAACTAAATATATTTCTATATTAAGTGGCCAATCTAAACAATCTAACACCAAAAACAAAAAGAACAAGTGGCACAAACGAAAGACCTTATAATAAACAAATGTATTGCACATAGTCTACACACACACACACACAATTTAAACATAAACAAAACAAAACAAAATCAAGAAAAAAAAAAGCGTTGCCCATTAAAATTTCAGAGGCACTCGGCATCAGCAGCAACTTGTTTTCCTACCGCTAGACAAAATGCCAAAAGCCCCCCGAACAACCAAGCAAAAAAAAACATGCCAAAGAGGGATCCCTTGCTGTGATTTTTATGCACAACAAGCGGCGGCTGCAGAAAAGCCACATTTTTTTTTAATCGAAACGAATTAATGAGCAGCGCAGAAAGCGAAATATTTTTGTTGAAATCGTTAAAAGAAGCGCACGCCTGCCAATGATGATGATATCCTGCAGCGCCAACAGATACAGATACAGATACAAATGCAGATACAGATACAGATACAGCCTGGTAACCTTGACCAAGCCGCCCAGCTGGGCTGTGTGATAATGATGATGCTGCAAAACCAGAGAGCTTTTCAGCAAGTCAGCCACCTGTAAACGCCATTGGCTACCAAATAATCTGTCTAAATATTTTGGTAGCTTTTTGATTTGTGGCTAAATTTCCGAGGCCAACAAAAAAAACAAGAAAAAAAAAAAACATATTGCATACATATGCGCGTTATGCCGGCCGGCAGATTATAGAAAATGGTACGCCTCGGCGAGATATTTATGTTTGGTCATTAGCAGCCAACAAGCGCGCCTCGCTTAACGCAATTAAGTTTTGTAAAGTATTTCAATTATTTTAATTTATCTGTCTGAATTTTGGAATATTCCTTAACAAATTTATGCAAAAATCATGAAAAGTTGCATGAAAATTATGAAATCTTTTGTTTAAAGGCCTAGTTTGTGTTCACAAATAGTTCATTTACCTGGCAAACTTACAAAACCTTGAGCAAATCGAATGATCTTGAATTGTAAATAAAGCAAGCAAATGAGTGTAAATGTTTGGAATTGTATTTAGTTGTTTAGTTTGCCAAGTCAGTTTGATTTTAGAAAAGTTTAGAATCCTTAAACTTCCAAGACAACTTTTTAAGCTAATGAAATAAAAGAGGAATATTGTGCCTTCCATATTCAAAATAAAGCTCTGAAATTGCTTACAAACTTAAATAAGTGTCTCAAGGCACCTTTGAGGTTCTAACCCTAGAATGTGCTTTAGAGTTTTTCGGCTTCAAAATATTTTATACCAAGTTCAGCTTATGTTATCTAAGCATAAGGAAATCAGTTAAAGCATATTTAAATAAATTTTGTAGAATAACCCTGAGATAGTAATGTGCCAAAGAGTGTAGTAGTATTTTATTTTGTTCTGCAAATTTTCAAAACATTTTGTTGACACTTTCCGTAGTTTGCCGTCAGTCATATTTACATGCAAAGGTTCTAATTTAATTTAGTTTAATATTTCTTTTTTGTATACTTATTGGGGTCTACAAACATTCTGTTGTGAAATTCTGATGAGAAATGTAAGACCTAAGACAGTGTCTATTTTTGAGATTCCAAGATCTGCAGTACTCGTTCAGTTGCACAGAAAAAAAAGATCACATTATTTAGTATCGAACGGGTATTTTGAGTATCGAATTGGCCTTCATCTGAAAAAATTATCAAGATGATATCATGGCGTCCGTATGTTTAGGTGGAAATAGTATCCCATTGATATGAAAAATTGATATTATTTTGATATTATTAAAGATAGGGCTGATATTTGATCAAGAGCACAATATCATCCGCGTATCGCTTTATATGCTTGTTGCCAAATGAAATTTCTGCTGGTAATGCTTCCGCAATATCGTTTATGAAGAGTGAAAATTACGGTGGGCAAACAGCCCAGCTTTACTGCTGTGTTACTTTAGAGCCTGTCTGACAGTTGAGAACCATCCCATACAACTGCTTTATTTTCCTCAGACATTTTCTGTATGTGTCTCAGGGACTTCCTCGACATATTGCTGAGTTTGTAAATAAGACTACTTCTGTCGATTGTGTCAAAAGCCGCCTTGATATCAAAAAAGCTTACGTAAAGTTTATTTTTATACCCTTGCAAAGGAACCATTACCATAGGAACCATCGGTCAAAATATGGGTCTTAGTGAGAAAAACTTTTTTGTTTTCAATGTTAGCGTCCTTAAACTCACTGATTACTAATTCTATATGCTTTCAAACAGATTTGCAAGCTTTGGCCAAAATCGAATGACTATATCTTATAGCTGCCATAGGACCGATCGGTCGGAAAATGGGTTTTAGTGAGAAAAACTTTTGTGTTTTCAATGTTAGCGTTCTCAAACTCGTCCATTATTAATATTATATGCTTTCAAACAGCTTTGCAAACTTTGGTGAAAATCGGATGACTATATCTTATAGCTGCCATAGGACTGATCGATCGGAAAATGGGTTTTAGTGAGAAAAACTTTGTTGTTTTCAATGTAAGCGTCCTTAAACTCACTGATTACTAATTCTATATGCTTTCAAACAGATTTTCTAACTTTGGTCAAAATCGAATGACTATATCTTATAGCTGCCATAGGACCGATCGGTCGGAAAATGGGTTTTAGTGAGAAAAACTTTTGTGTTTTCAATGTTAGCGTTCTCAAACTCGTCCATTATTAATATTATATGCTTTCAAACAGCTTTGCAAACTTTGGTGAAAATCGGATGACTATATCTTATAGCTGCCATAGGACTGATCGATCGGAAAATGGGTTTTAGTGAGAAAAACTTTGTTGTTTTCAGTGTAAGCGTCCTTAAACTCACTGATTACTAATTCTATAAGCTTTCAAACAGATTTTCTAACTTTGTTCAAAATCGAATGACTATATCTTATAGCTGCCATAGGACCGATCGGTCGGAAAATGGGTTTTAGTGAGAAAAACTTTTGTGTTTTCAATGTTAGCGTTCTCAAACTCGTCCATTATTAATATTATATGCTTTCAAACAGCTTTGCAAACTTTGGTGAAAATCGGATGACTATATCTTATAGCTGCCATAGGACTGATCGATCGGAAAATGGGTTTTAGTGAGAAAAACTTTGTTGTTTTCAATGTAAGCGTCCTTAAACTCACTGATTACTAATTCTATATGCTTCCAAACAGATTTGCAGGCTTTGGTCGAAATCGGATGACTCTAGCTTATAGCTGCCATAGGACCGATCGGTCGGAAAATGGGATTTACTGAGGAAAACTTTTTTTGTTTTCAAGTAAATCGTTCTTAAGGTCGGTGATTCTTAATATTAAACGCTTTCAAACTTATTTGAAAAAGTGGATCGACATCGGGTGACTATATCTTATGGTTCGAAAATGGTTCTTAGTAAGAAAATTTTTTTTTTTTTTATGTTGGCGTCCCTAAACTCACTGATTTCTAATTCTATATGCTTTCAAATATATTCGCAAAATTTTGTCGAAATCGGATGACTATATCTTAAGGCTGCCATAGAGCGATCGGTCGGAAAATGAGACTTAGTGAGAAAAACTTTTTTGTTTTCAATTTTTTCTTTCATAAACTCGGCGATTGTTAATTTGATATGTTTTCAAAGAGATCCGTGAAATTTGGTCAAAATCACTTGTTTATCTGTCGGAAAATGGGTTTTAGTTACAAAAATTATTAATTAATTATTAAATTATTAATTACAAAAATGTTGGATTTTTATATTCGTTACTCGTAGAGTAAAAAGACTATATACTAAAGTCGTGCAAGTATTTGTAATAGGCAGAAGGAATCATTTCCGACCATATAAAGTAAATATATTCTGGATCAGCATCAACAGCCGAGTCGATATGTCCGTCCGTCTGTCTGTATGAACACCTAGATCTCAGAGACTAGAAGAGCTAGAGCAACCTAATTTGATATGTAGACTCCTATTGACTGCACGCAGAGCAAGTTTATTTCAAATTTTTGCCACGCCCAACCCCGCCCCCAAAATAAAAAATGTTGAATAACTCTAATTAAAATTTATACATTTTATACATTATACAATTTATACATTTATATTCGCAATATCTATAAGCCCTGAAATTTTCATCAAGATCGGATGATAAGTAGCCCAGTTAAAAAATGTTGCATACTTTTCGGCTGCCCCACCTCAGGCACACAGGATGGCTATTAAACATTTCTATGCATGAGTAACGGGTATATCGAAGTCGGTTAGAGCCGACTTCGGAACTGTACTGGAACTGTATCTCATTTGGCCGATGGTGGTTGGAGATAAAAGATTTTCAAAGAGCAGTGCGAGCTGTTCATTTTTGGCTTTTTATCAGTTTGTAGGTCGCAGTAGTGTTGAGTTTTCTTATCATAGTCCAGAAAGATTTTGCTGTCTTTAATGTTTGTGATTTATATATGGGGTTTAGTGATCTGTTTTTGATTTTAGTCAATGTTACCACTGGCTAGCTCAAACAAAAAACCATAGCCGAAATTCGGGCTGCGAATTTATAATAGTGTAATTCCTATGTCTTTATTCGCCCCCTTCAGAGTTTAAATACTAACTGGATGTTTGTTTGAAGTGTGAACAGCAAAACAAGTCCGCTGATGAGAGAATTTGGTTATTCTCGAAACAGCGATCGTTGTACAGACATACCCAATTGCTATTCCAAAATGTTGTAATTAATATCTGTTGGTTTGTGGTGGTTATAAAAAGGCTTATAATCAACCAAAAGACCTTGAGCTAGCCTGTTGTAACATTGTGATTTATATTTCCATACTTTGGCAGTATGGCTGTTGCTTTTATGTAAATAAGTCCTCGGTTTGAATTTTGATAAGCCATTTTTACTCTCCCTCAGAGTTTTCGGCTTTCACCCGTCGTAGGAGCACAAAAATTAGCGTTGCTGATCAAACCATGGCTGGTTATACATTGGCTTTCCTAAGAGTTTTATACAGCGAGTGTCATTTTTTTCTGACAGATTTTGTAAGCCTTGATATTGGACAACCTGGTTATTTCAAATTCTTTTGTATGTATCTTTCGATCGCTGGTGCCATATTAGCTTTGGGAGAAGATTGTTGGTTTCTTTGGAATGTTGCGATGTTTCTGCAAGTATAAAAGTTTTGAATGGTAAGTGGTCCGAGTACACAAGTTGTTCAAAGTATAACCGGCCGACAAGCTTATTTACATAGACTCGACAAATGTTATTTTAAGCGTAACATTAATTCTTAGCTGTAAACATGCAAAATTTTTACGTTGGATACATAATGCTTTCGTTTTATTGGCTTCTACTCCTTTGAACAACTGAACTAAGATTAACCCCACTCAAAATCACGTCGCTTTTTTTGGACTTTTAAACCATCAGCGACAAACAGAAGTTTAATTATTAAAAAACGAGAAGGGGACTAACTTCGCTTGGGCCAAAGGTTTATTGCAGTTGCACTTGCCTAATGAACATAGAAACAAAATACAAACTAAATATGTTATTTGCAAGAGTGAAAAGTCAGCTATCTTTTCACTAACATTTCCATGCTGTTTTTCTGTATTAATGGGCACAAATCGTTTGTAAGATACCACTGTTCATGATTTAAGAAAAATCGGGATTGCTCTACTTATGGCAACGAATATGCTTAATTTCGGTTGATTTAGAAAGAATTTGTTTCTGAGTGCGAAACTCCTCTGTCCAATCGAGAGTTGCTTTCAGTTCCCTTTTGGACTAAGTCACAAAAGGGATGCTATGTATGGTCCTTTCGTAAGCATATTGCCAGTAGGCTCTACTACCATGATGGTAGTTGTTTTCCCTGAGGTCATCCTTTAGTTGTGGTTAACTTGAACATCTTTCACTGCTGAGGTTTTTTTTTGCACTTCTTTCTTATCCGATTACTAGATCATGCGGCAGAGCAATGGGCATGTGTTGTTGAATACCCCCACAAAGTTCAGAAAGGGCGCATAAGGCAAGTTCCCTAACTTCAATCGATTTCGCGACCATTTTCCCTAGCTGATAAAGTGCTCGGCCGGCTGTTGAAAGTATTTTGACTTTTGAATTGAATAAATAGACTGATTTACAGAGATTCTTATCTAATTTTCTGTTATGAGTGAAGAAAAATAGTATAGTTTTGGCTTTGCAGACCAAAGTCTAGCATCTTTTTTATCTCAATCCAATAAAATCTGAAAATTTAAAGCTTCAAATGGAAACCCAGAAAATATAGCTATTTTTTGTTGCAAAATTATTATAATAATAATGGAAATAAACTATTCAAGTTTATCAAACCCAGAAAAGTAATGTTAAACAAAATATTGAAAAAATTATGTTGGGTAAGTTACATATTCATTAACCAAAAGAAAGTTACTTACAATTGAAACGATGGCTTAACAAATATCACGCATACGCCGCAGTTGACCGAAAGCCAAACCCAAAGCGAAAATCCGTTGAATGCTTACCACACACACACACACACACACTCGAAATACATTTAAAAGCTCATTACCAATGCTAATTGATGGCGGAGAAAGAGCCCACCTAATCGAAGTTCAAAATCATAATTTTTCTTTGCTAATCGCAGAGATGCAAGAAGATATAGAGAGTGCATACCTGCTCCTGCTTGGGGCCAAATCAATGTTTGTTATTTTCCAAGTGCCCGCACGCTCTTACATAAATTATTAACAGCTAAAAGCAAATAAATAAACAAACACCGTGCACTGCAGCTGAGGTTTGCTGGAAGAGGCAGAGGTGGAGGCAGAGGTGGAGGCAATGCTGCCCCATCGTTGATCATCGCCAACGCTAAAGCTGTCATCATTCATACCTGGGCAAAGTTCGCCCTGGCCCTGGCCCTGAACACAACAATTTTTGCCCGAACTGCAGCCAAACAATTAATTTGCCCCGCTATGCGATAGCCTCTTCGTACCGATCGACCGACCGACCGACTACTTAACAGCAAATCACTAAACATGTTTAAATATTTTACCTTGTCCCCGGTAGCCGACGCTGCCGATATTTGCCTGCGACATTTACTCAGCGGCAAAATGCAAAAGGCCAACACGAGGAAAGCCTTGACAAAAGAAATGAACTGTTTTAAAGTGCTCCCAGTTGATCATGAAGATCACTGCGCCACATTAGTTGGAAGCAGCCACCTCAGCGGAAAACTACAAAACCCAAATTGAAAAATCATCAACCTCGTCAGCTCTGAATGTTCTTACTTGCTTTAGCCTCGGGTCAATATTTGATTTAAAAATTGTTCACATTGCCAGCAAGCGGTCTTGTTGGCTACCCTGCAATTGAGGCGGGTATGAACGAATTTATTGGAAAAGAAGAGATAACTTAATGGGAAAATTGATATTTTGAAATGGAGAAACTAAAGTATATTGGCAAACAATTGAAAGAGCTTTCACTATACTATTTGAGCGAGGCAGCAGCAGCTCTGCAGCATGTGTAGGTTTTCTATAAATATATGCTGCGCACTTATTCACAATTATAAAAAACGTTCACTCAGAGGAATAAGAAAACGAATAATTTGAGTTCGAATGCTCATGAACTGTTACTCGCTCTTAAATTGTTAAGAATTATTGAATTCAAATAGCTATAAATTCTTTTTTCTTTATTTATTCGTATTGATAAAACAGTGTATCGATGTTATAATTAGACGATATGCGATATTCCGATATGATATTTTAAATAAATAGTCCAAATTCAATATTCCTGGGTTGAAAATGAACAGACAAGTCTGTGAACATTGTTTTAAAAGGAAATGCCAGTTTAAAGAAACGGCCACAATCGGCCTCAGTCGGACACGAAATATTTATATTTCATTCAAGTTTTGGTAAAAAAAGGCAGGCTGACAAGTTTAAAAATTACCTCAGCATTTTCAGAAACCAAGTGATATTTACATAAACGATATTCACATGAACGTACTTAACACTGTGACGATATGACACTGCAATGTGACGCTCTGTGACGCAGTGTAAACCCAGCCTTAGTTGCTGTTAGAAATTATTGATGGTGAAGCTTAATTTTTTCTTTCTAAGAACTTTGCGTCAAATGCCCAAATTTAAATGCAACAATTAAGAAAGACGGTCAAGCTCGAATGTACTATACTGCACCTGCAGCGCTGCGGCAGCGAATTTTCTTTTGTTCATAACTTGACCAGCAAATGGCACCACTGCTTGATTTTCAAAACTCACCAATTGATGGCGCCATTACTGTAACCATTTTAGGTACGAAGGTTTGATGTATAACTAACTTTACTCAATATAACTTAAGCTAACAATTATCGTTGAGTCGAACGAAGCGAAGCGGGAGCCACCCGCGCGTGATCGTAGCCAGCCGGAATCTGCGCGTCAGGGATGGCGCGTATGTTGTCGTTCTGCTACTGCGTAGGGATGGTGCTCGATGAATGGGGTAACCAGAGGTGGCCGGGGCTGCCACAGTACTCCCCCTCCAGAGACCATGTGGGAACGAATGATCTTCAAAATTTACGTGCAACTGGGATGAATGTATGTCCGGTGTGAACATCTACAGGATTGTGCAAGTCCCAATGTAATGTGATGATTGTGTCGTAGTTGAGTCGATGGATTGTTTCCGTTGAGTATAGAAACAGGTGAATCCGTAGTACTGAGCATGTGCACCGAGTACACATTGGAGAATTTGCGTCGATGGTAACCTCGAGTTGAGGCGTCGATGGTAACCTCGCGTTGAAGTCGTTGCTTCGAGTGGGGGTCGATAAGCAAGTTCGTTCGATCAGAGTTGAAGTTGCCAAGTCACTTTCGATCGCCACGTGTTGTGGACTTTTGTTTGCCACTCGTTGTGAACTTTCGTGGTGCCTCTCGTTAAGGACTTTTGTGGTGCCTCTCGTAAAGGACTTTCGTGGTGAGATTGAGAACTTGTAGGTAGTCTCAGGCTTGCATCAATTGCCAAACAAAGAGCGTCTTGAGTCGTAGCATGATGCTAGTGGTCGGTCAGGTATGCGGATCGCTGTGCATGAGTATCGGCGACGACGAAAGATGCGATGAAGATCCAAATTCAGCTGCACTACGTACTTCCATAAGTATGATCGATCGTCTGGCAGGCTGCGTACAATTTAAGATCTGAAAAATTGGTCGAATGCTATACCAACGTGAGATCGGTTACATGTAGATTCGGCTGAGTGCAAAGAGAATCAGCGGGATTGGTGAATGATTTACCAATGTTGCGATTGTGGACTGCAGGTGCAACGCCGGCTGGGCGCAAGAAAAAACCAGGCGTGAGCAGCGGTTAGTCGACAGGATGGGCTGCAGCAGGATGTGGGCGGTTGGACGTGCAGGACCGGGGCGACAGACAGGAGGTCGGTGGACAACATGCGTGGAGAGCGGTTGGTGTCATTTGCACAAAAAAAATGATGTTTCTATTTGTGTGTGTTCGCTGGGAGATACTGTCTGTGTGTGTGTACGTGTGCATGTGTGTATACGTTGCCGGTGTCGTTTTCAAACCAGAAGCTCTCCCACTGTGGACGATCCGTTCCATTTTCGGGGCGCCAGCGGAGTCGTCAGGCATCCAGTTGTCGAGGCATGAATCCTGGTAATTGATTCGCAAATCGAAAATCGCCACATTTGTTTTTGTGGAAAAACATGGCGCCTGCTGGTATGTGTGTGTGAGTCTGAGGCCGCTGGCAGAGTTTGATCGCATGTGTGTGTGTTTGTAAGAATGCGCCAAAATTCGTTTGACTGTATGCTGCAGACGCCGTCAGCATGTGTGTGTTTGTGCTGTTTCGTCGCGGCGTCAGTCGCGTGTGTGGGACAAAATGCCCAAAATACATCTGTTGCTGCCGATGAGGATACGGCCTCTATCTCTTACCATCTCTGAGATCTGAGCATTCATACAGACGGACAGACAGACATACGGACAGACAGTGGATATTTATATATCGTCTCTGCAGTTGATGCTGATCAAGAATATATTTACTTTATAGGGTCGGAAATGATACCTTCTCCCTGTTACATACCCAACTACTACGACTAATTCTAAAAAGTTGCCCCTATTCCAGCTAGTGTCATCTTCTCTGTGACCACGTATGGCCAGATTTTGCTTTGCGAGAAATTTTATAATATTGAAAATTCTGCCGAGAATTTCTTGGAATTTTTTCGATTCTTGTTTCATAATGTCTTGCTCTGATTTGTCAATATGCTGTTCTTTTTGCACTCTGGATTCCAGCTCTTTCCATTTAAAAAAAATTTTGCTTGTGAAGAGGACTGGATTCGTGACTTAAAACCTGGGGGTTTAGTTTCCACCAAGTATTGTGTCTTCCGCCAGTGTTCACTTCAGTTAAAGATATAATTTAATTTCTCAACAGATTTGTTGGCTTGAAAACCACATAGAAATTATCGGTTCAGCTAAATCGCAATTTTTTGTTATCAAAAGTAGTTTTTTTGCTTGTGCATTATTGGGAAGGTTAGATGAAAAATTGCTTAAAAAAGAGTTAAGTACGAATTGTTTAAGAGTGTCCACAAAAACCATCTTAAATACTTAAAGAATATTACGAATTGGTTCTTAATTCTAGCGACAATATCCATTCATTTTTCATTTCAAGAACACAAATGTCGCCAATGGCAAAACGGTGAAAATTTTCGAAGAAAATGTCCACATTTTGGAGTACAGATTTAAAGAAAGCGAAAATGCAAGATTTATAAAATTTATTTTAAAATTAGTATCGATAATTTTCTTTTGAATCAGCTTGGAACTGAATTCCTCTATGTAATTGGTTACGAAACAGTTTTAAACCGAGGAAATATCTAATACACCAATTTTCATTTTCAAAGATTTAATGTTTTCTGATAAATGTCTTTGAACCACTGTTGAACTAAACCAAACTGGTGCGGAATGATAAGGCTTAAGATAAGGCTTAAAGACCATTTTGAAGTTGACATATATAAATTTTTTTAACCGTTTCAGAGACCTGGGACATAGAGCAATCCGAGTTAAACCTATTCTGGTAAAAGATTTGTCAAGAGATTGCAAAAATCATTTATTAGGGTAATTCAGTTTCGAACCTTAGAGAAAATCCTAATGATTTCTTGTTACACTGCCTATGGGACCACAGTCCAGCATGTTGAGTGAAATGTTAGCACACACACACACACACACACACACACATATATAGATCCAGCTACAGATGCACATGCCATGTGTGGTGGTTGGTTGTGTTGTGTTGTGTGTGTTTCTAGGCATTGTTTGCATAGCAGTGAGTAAAGCCCAGCTTCAAGATCTGAGCCGGCCTCAGTTAAACTCTCTGGTCAACGTTTTGTTTGATGTCGGCCTCGTTAAGAGCCAACGAAGCCAACGAGTTAAGCCATGTACCATGTTGTTGCCCCTGTTGATGGCTCATGAACAGTTGAACAGTTGAACGTTGTCGTTGTGGTTGTCGTTGTCGTTGCCTCTTTGCATTAAGTTATTTTCATTTTCAATAGGCCGTGGCTAGGCAGGCATCAGGCATCATCGGGAGATTCCACCGCCGACTCCTTGCTGGAGTGTTTTCTTTCGACGGCGCATTCGAGTGCTCTCCAAACTGTTGAACTTCACTTGTTTTCTCCAGCTATTAAGCCACTTGAGCCCACAGCGCATTTTGTTTCACTCTGCCTCTCTCATTCTCATTTCTCATGATGATGATCATCATCAGCATCAGCATCAGCATCGTATCGACGAAGCCTTCCAGGAATTATGCAAATTTTCAACTTAACATTTATGCCTATAAATCGCTCTAGCCGCTACTTCTGATTGCATAATTAATGAACTCCACAGGAGGGGGGGTCGCTCAAGAGTTGGCCACGTTATGACATGTAACAATTTTGTACGGTGGGAAACAAAAAATTTTGTAGATTTATTTCGTGTGTACACACACACACACACACGCGCGCACACACACACACACACGAAGATACTTAGTAACATTTA
This sequence comes from Lordiphosa magnipectinata, assembly GCA_037044535.1. Taxonomy (NCBI): domain Eukaryota; kingdom Metazoa; phylum Arthropoda; class Insecta; order Diptera; family Drosophilidae; genus Lordiphosa; species Lordiphosa magnipectinata. The sequence goes on along the minus strand of JBAMBO010000641.1, from coordinate 62,395 downwards.
TTTTTTTTTTTTTTGGGATATTTGTTTATTTATGTTTCGCTGTCTCTCTGCATGCAGGCACAAAGTTGCAAAAATTGATTTGCCAAAAACACACAAAAACAGCAACAAATCAGAGCAATTATCAAAAAATGTTTCTATGGCCTCCCAGTTTAACCCCATCCCCAAGTTGAAATCATAAATTAACAATTAAATGAGCTTGTGCGAACCAAACACTTTTTCAAAATTAAATATTGAAACGCAAAAAGGTGAAAATACATAGAGGCAACTTGTGGATTTTAGGGGGCGATTCCCAGGTGTACTATGTGGCAAAGAACAGTGGGTTAGATTATGAACTGAAGTGGTCGAAAAATTGAGAAACAGTAGCAAAGTATGATGAATGAATGAAAAAATACAGAAGGAAAACATTAAAAGGAATAATGATTTATTAAAGATCTTTTAGCAGGCTCCAGGTCAATAGGTTATGTTTGTTTATAACTTTTTAAAACAAGAAACACACACACCACAAAAATGGCTGGTCGACTGTATAGCTGTTTTATGAATCTCCCGATTCAATCATAAGCAACTTTGCCAATCTGTTGCATGTCGGCAGAGGCACCCGGAATAGGTCAAATACCGGCCAAATTCGTCCAATTTTCCACTCCTCTTTTTATACAAAGGCTAACATACGTAAATAATTTAGTTTTGGATGGGGGAAAGGTTCCAAGCCAATATCAAAAGGCGATAATATATGATAATATAAGAAAGGCGATTCGACAGAGGTGACTAACTACTCACGAATCTAGTTTCAAAACGCAGTATCAAAAGTATTCTCAGCGGTGCTTAGCAACTAGAAAGTTGGAGCGCCCGCCTGACAAAGTTCCAAGCAATCTTCCGGAAAGTATGTATCATAATAGACAATAGCCTGTCAAGTATTTCCTGAAAATACCTTTGACAGTGAACGCAAACCGAAGGTTTTTCTTGCTGACTTCCGCGCAGCTTTTGATTTCATTGATAGAAGAGCATTCGTTTTCAAAGTTAAGCAATATAGACATCTCAAAGAAATCCAAAGTGCTATCGGAACGGTTTCCAACTGAATCCGAGTTCAAACAGCGCTGCTTGTTAAGTCCTCTTCTCTTTTCGTTCTCCATCAACCACATACTTGAGTATCTTTCGGAAGGGATTTTTGTAAATGAGCACCAGGTACCGCTGTGGCTTTTACAAAGTCACTTGGAAAATTGAAAAAATTTGTAAGTCAAAACTTTCAAGTATATGGGAATTTGGATAAACATATCATATAAAGCGGTGTCACAGAAATCTCTTCCAACCAAATTTCAACACAAAACCAATTCTCGTTATCACAGAAATATCTTTCGGTTGGTTTCAAATCTCTCGTGTTTTGTCAGGAGATTTAGCAAATTTTTACAAGTAAAATTAAATTTGGAAATGTAAACAACATTATTTTTCTGGATATGTTTGCATCAAATGAATAAATTATTTGATTAGTTTAAACATTACAATTTGCGTTTTAATAATTATTCGCAAAACCAACGAAAGTCTTTCATATTAGTCAAAAGCAACCACCTCACGTGGCGCCATTTACAACTTGGTCGCCATCTAGGTAAGAGCCAGCTGACTAAGGGCTGGCAAGTTACACTTCATAAGTGGCGCGGACACATTTTTAAATTTCGCATTTTATTTTTGGAGAATATGAAATGAATATATAAAAATTTGAATTATGATTTAAAAATGCATCATAAAACATATAACATAATCAATAAATATCACTTGAACATCAAATTATCCCTTAACTAAAAAACAAGGGAAATTTTTTTGCGAGAGATGCAGCCCTATTTTTACAGATGATAGTTCAATTGGAACAGCTTCTGTTCTAGCTAGATTTTCAAATAAGAAAATGAAATCTCTTGAAGTTATGTGACACCGACGAATTTTTCGAGCGATTTGCAAACCAATCGAAGATGAAATCTCTAGAAGCTACAGAAGCTTAAACATGCGAAAGTGAAGAAAAAATCTACCAATCAGCACTAAGTATCAACTCTTTGAAGCTGCAGTCAGATCCATAGTGTGCGACGGCGCACAAATATGTGATATAATGGAATATGACGAGGTCCAGAGTTTGCTGTGATATTTTGTCAAAAAACTGTTTTAGATAGAGATATTGAAAATATTGAACAATTCATCGGTGTCTGCAACATTTTGAGGGAGCACCGTTTGTTTCATTTTGGTAAGACAGACAGACTACAACGGCATAAGACACAAAATTTTCTTAATGCCAAAAACGTGTTGGCACTTTATAATTTTATAAGTCAGACTTTGAGATACAGAAATCAAATTACTAAAGAACGGATTTGAAAACGATCTGATATCTGGGAAGAACTGGAAAGTCATTAGTATATTAGACTGCGTGGCAAAAGGATTTGGATCAGGGTTCGTATACAAAACAAAAGTACAGAACACAACAAGTACCGTACTCAGACAAGTACGGTACTTGCTTAGTTTTGTACTGTACGAAACACACAAGTACGGTAAATAAATTTTAAAGCACCGAACGAAAAAAATAAGTACCAAACTTTTCTGAGTTCAGCACTCGTGCGTACTAAACATTTTGAGTTTCGTACAGTTAAAAACAAAATGATTTTTAGTTAAGTACGCGGAGTGTAAATCGATGTTAATTACAGACTTTGTGGTAGGTGAGTTATTTAAACCTATTTACCGTGACTGAAGACTTATAAAATCGCGAAAAAAATACCAAAGAGGATAATAAATATTAATAATGAAAAAAGGTAATGCCAATTAAGAGGAAAATCATGCCAGGATTAACGCAGTAGATAGTAGAAGAGGGACAAAGACAGAAGCTGTGATTAAAATGGCAAGCAGACAGACAGAGAGACAGAAAGATAAATCCATATCGACAAACCGTGAAGAGAAAAACACGTATAGAGACATTGTAAATAGAAAACCGTGTTTAAATAGTGAAACCCAAAAACCCGAAAAACCTCTCGTTTATAAAAATAAAGAAATCTCCACAAAGTTTCCACAATTGTGTGGCCTTTGAGAAGGGCAAGTAAGCGTATTACTTTTATTAAGTTTTCGCTAAGAAATCGAATAAATGCATAACCAATGACCGCCTGACAAAAGTCAGGGGTTCCTCAGCCAACGCCTCACGTCTTCCTACCTACGATATACAAAGTTGGTACATTTGAAGTACTGAGTTTGTACAGAGAAAAGCAGAACCCGATGCTGCTGCGTGTCGTCACCCAAACGGTTAACGGTTACAACAACATCCCCTGAGTTTTACGGCTTAAGAAAAACGAATTCGAACTTTCAGGTTTCTCGTGCCTTCTGACGTGAGAAGTAGGCATGAAATATGTACTTCTGGCATGCATACAAGTCCGACTGGGTAGCTGTCTGATACAAACCATCTCATTCTCACGCAACAACAAAACCTTCGCTCGCAAAGAAAGAAAAGAGAGAACACATTTAAAGTTGTTGCTGCTCTACGATTAGCCAGATGTTTTCGTGACGGGCAACAACAAATCCTTCACTAGAGAGAAAACATATGAAGTTGTAGTTTCTCTACTAATTGTGCATAAGCTATGCGTGAGGCCTATACGCTTGGTGCGTAAAACAACAACGAATGCGCTGCGTGCGTAATAGGCTTGGGCACCCCTGCACTCATAAATACATATATTTCAATTGATTGATCCATTTTATTTTTGTTTAAAATGTTAATTCATGTTGTTCCTCAATCTAGGCTGTAAGTCCAATATTTTTGTATTCTTTTTGCTTAAGAGTTATATAAACTTAAAACAAGAATATTTTTGAGAGTGAATCAAATTTCCTAAGAGCTAAAAATGGGCCCTAAGGCGCCTAATTAGCCTCGAAGGCCTTCGTCAATTAATTGTGTATGTAACTTTTTGAGACTCAGATAGCCACTTTTGAAACAAATTATGAAAACTTGTGTAGTTTTCTTTACTGGGCCATTTCGGTTATTTTATGTGAGTTTTTTACCTTACTTGCGGGTTTTCTTTGGCCGTTTTGGTTCAACCACAATAAAAAGACATTTTTTTATTGGAATTTTCCTTCTACGCGTTTCGGCGTCATTTTGCGCCTTCTTCAGGGAGTCTGGATTTAGTAATTTTTTCTTCATTAAAAACAATACAAAAACATTAACTCTTTTTTGTCATACATACATTATTTTGTCGTTATTATTATTAACTATCCCTCTGGTTAGTTTTTTTTGTCATTAGTGTTTTCTTTTTTGTGTTGTCACATACTACGTTTATACACACAAAATTTATTGTGATTAATGCCCTTTAAAGTATGCAATGCTTTTAATAGGGAACGATTCTGAATTACATTTATTTTAAATTTGGCTTAACACAAGTTTTTATTGAAAACCTATTAATGGTCCGACAACCTGGATGAATTTACAGTATGGATTATGTATGACGCTGCCATAACTGGCTATCAATGTTTGCGTTCCAATAGAACATTTTATAAGGAAATAAAGTTTGCATACTTTGAAGGGCATTAATCATGACAAATTTTGTGTGTATAAAAGTAGTAACAGACTTTGTGGTAGGTGAGTTATTTAAACCTATTTACCGTGACTGAAGACTTATAAAATCGCGAAAAAAATACCAAAGAGAATAATAAATATTAATAATGAAAAAAAGTAATGCCAATTAAGAGGAAACTCATGCTAGGATCAATGCAAAGACGCAATTTAAAGCAAAGGGGTCTCCATGGTAACAAAACCGCTAAATGCTTAAGAAACTGCTTTTCAAGACCACAAATGATCACACATAACTGCACTGCCATGGTTTTAACAATAGTGAACCGCGATATACACCATGGATGACCAATGATAAAGAATATGGTCAAGATATTAAAAGACTGATTCAAACCACTTTCCGTTACTGAAGAATCAATAAATTGCGGAAAAATACCAAAGAGGATCAAAAAATGTAGTAGTGCCAAACAAACTTTGCATTCAACCAAGTGAAAAATCATGCCAGGATCAATGCATAAGCGCAATTCGCAACTAAGGAACCTCCATAGTAACAAAACCGCTAAATGCTTAAGAAACTGCTTTTCAAGACTACAAATGATCACACATAACTACATAGCCCTGTTTATGACAATACTGAACCCCGAACCATGGATGACCATTATCCACCATTATCGCTTGTAAACTAGTACAAGAGCCTGCCAGATGTAATGCATACTCGTTTTTCAATAATAATTGCAATTGTAATGATGTGCTTATTTATTCAATGATTATGTCTTTGAACAATTTAGAGTTAAGTTTTACAATTAATATATTTTCTAGTGTATCGGCACTAAGCCTATTTCGCAATTTTGTGCAAATATTCGGCAAAGCACTGAATGTCTGTTCTAAAGACACCTGAGTGGCCGGCACAGCCAAAGCTACTTCAGCTACTTTCGCCAGCTGTGGCTCTTTGTGTTGAAGGTACTTCTAGTACTTTAAAATATCTTCCTCAAAGACCAAGCATTCGCCATATTTAAAATCTTGCTATTTTCTTTCGATTGAAGTGATGTTGAGTCTTGCACTAAGTAAAGATGATTGGCTATTAATATTATATTTGCTTGCTGCAGCCGCCGTGGTGCAAGGCTTATCATCATCCCCAATGACTTCTGTTTTTGAGATCCAGTTGTATCTAAATTTTGGATACGACTAAATTTCTTGTTTAAAATTTGTAATCAATTGGTTAAGAAAATATTTTAAGTACAGAAACTACATACAAATACCCACACGACGAACTTACAAGATTTACAATAGTTTCTCTTAACAGCGAAGTTCGGATTTCCAAAAAGAAACGGGTTTTAAACAGATTTTTGATTCATATATATCTTAAAATTGTTCAGATGCTAATAACGCTTAGAAGGAAGCATCTCTGACCACATAAAGTATATATATTTTTGAGCAGAATGACGAGCTGAGTTGATATAGCCGTCTGTCCGTCTGTTTCTATGCGATCTCCCCTGTCAGTTTTAAAGCTATCTTAACCAAACATTGCACGAAGCCTTCTGGTACAAAGACGCTGCACATTTGTCAAAACCGGTCGGATCGGATGACTATAGCATATAGCTGCCATAGGAACTATCGGTCGAAAAAGTAGTTTTAGTAGGAAAAACTTTTTTGTCTTCAACGCAATCGTCTCCAAGCCTCGTATTTATTAGTTTTCTATGCTTTCACATAGTTCCACCAAGTTTTATGAAAATCGGACAACTATATAGTATAGCTGTCATACAAAGGAAATGATTGAAAAAAGTCTTAGTAGGAAAATCTTTTTTGTTTTCAATGCTATTGGTCTCAAACTTGTTACTGATCAATAATCTATGCTACCACACAGATCTGTTAAGTTGAATCCAAATCGGATGACTATAGCATATAGCTGCCATAGGAACTATCGGTCGAAAAAGTAGTTTTAGTAGGAAAAACTTTATTGTCTTCAACGCAAACGTCTCCAAGACTCGTATTTCTAAGTTTTCTATGCTTTCACATAATTCCACAAAGTTTTATTAAAATCGGACAACTATATAGTATAGCTGCCATAGAAAAGATAGCTCTGAAAAAAAGTCTTAGTAGGAAAAACTTTTTTATTTTCACTGCTATTGCTCTCAAACTTGTTACTGATCAATAATATATGCTACCACACAGTTCTGCCAAGTTGTATCCAAATCGGAAGACTATAGCATATAGCTGAAATAAGAACGATCGGTCGAAAAGTAGTTCTAAAGAGAAAAACTTTTTTGTTTTCAATAGTTCCACATAATTTTGGGGAGGTTGTTCAAAATCTGATGAATATATCATATAGCTGCCATATAACAAACTGGCAAGCAAATGGTCAACGCTGAGTTTGGGAAATAGCTCAGCTAAGAATGTTCGACGAAAATCATTTAAAACCTTAATTTATATAAATTATACAAGCTGCAAGGGTCGAGCGAAGTTAGCTTTGCTCTATTTTTGTTCATAACTTCTTAAAACAAGACATACACACACCACAAAGCAGGCTGGTGGACTGTATAGCTAATTCATGAACCTCCCAAATCAATCATGAGCAGTCTTTGCCTGTCTTCTGCAAGTTGGCAGAGGCCATCTCATGCCAGCATTGCTATAACCGCTTGGGAACTCCAAAGGCAGGTTTATAGCAACACCCGACACCCACTTGGGATATGCTGACATTAAAAGGATACTTCTATCTACAATCTATGAGTTATTCTTCCCTATCTTCATATATTTTAATGGTACAATCGATATAGACTTCTAAATTTTATTTCAATCGAAAATATTTTCCGGCCATTTTCTTAAGGTTAGGGTTTACATTAATATATTTTTGTATCAATAATTGAATCATTCATCCCCACCTTCAAATATTTGCTAATTCCAATCTATATTGACTTCTCAAGAACAAATATTTTCCTACCAATTTCTCTACATTTGCTTCACTGTTTTTCAGTCGAAATTTCATTGCTATCTAACATAAACTAACATGTTCGAAAATTAGTGGAAAACCCGAGCCGCCTCCTCCTCCTGCTCTCGGCTTCACACACTCAGGGCACACTCCTCGCTGGCACTGAGTAGGTGACGACGCCGCTGATGGCTATTTGGCGAGGGGCCTTTTTGGGCAATTGCGCTGCTCGTTTTGTGTTTTTGGCGCGTTTGCGCTTTGCGATTAATGCGCTTGTGTAAATAAACAATAAATATTAAGTGCGCTACACGCCGAGCGCAAAAAAGATTTCAGCGAAAGCAGCAGCAGCAGCCAGATGTGGGGGAGAGTGGGCCAAAAGGCGCGCAATTAAATGTAGCACTTTATGCTGGGCACGATCTGTGGGTGGCATGCGTGTATTATCACAAAATCCTGCGCTCGAGCGCCACTGTTGGCCATGTCTGGAGTGGCCGTCGCCAAGCGAAGCGGAACGCACAATTTGTCCAAGTGTGTGTGTGTGTGTCTGTTTGCCTTGCAGTTTTACTGAATCTTTGAATTTTTGCATGCACCGTAAATTCACATTTGATTTGCAAAGCAATCTGTTTGTTGTGTAATAAATTAATGCACTTGGTTTGATTTCAACGCTTCGCCTGTAACTTGTCCCGGTATACGGAATGGTGGTGGGGTGGTTGGGCGGGGGGGATGGAGTGGTGGGCAGTTTCAGTAGACTGTAGGAAGTTTGATGATCCAGAAAACAGCTGTTTACCTTGATGAAATTCAAGCATGTCAAAAACTATAAAGGCTGTTTATAAAGTTCATCAGGTCAAGGCAAAGGTTGTAATGGGAATGCTTCAACCGAAATACTGCTAAATAGGATCACTGATTTCATGTTTTAAAAGTTCACTTACACCTCAATCAAATAAGTTCCACATACAGATGAAAAATATAGAAACAAAGTAGGCGAGTTTTGAAATAAGAACAAAGCAGGCGGTTTAAGGTTTCATTCAAAAGAGATTACAAATTAGAGCTCAGTCCGCCAGACGTGTGCGAGTAGAGCAGATCTGGGACTTTGATTGCTATTAGCCTTATTTAAATGATTTTTTCTCTTCCTAACAAACTTTAGAGCTGTGAGTATGTGATATACAATTATTGTAACTATTATTCTTTTTACTTTCTTTCTGTTTTTTTGTCTCTCGATGCAATCAACTTTTTATACTACCCCATATAACCCATAGCCCATGCTAGCAACAATTTATTAGTCATTGCGAAAGATAAATATTAGTTGAGTTTTCCATTCTGGGGTGGATTTCCAAAATTTCAAATTGATACTCATTATTTTGTAGTTTAAAATTAATACCTTTGCGTATCAAAAGTAATATTTTAAGTATCAAATTAATACCCAAAATATAAATTTTATACCCATAATATCAAAATGATACTATTTATATTGTAGTTTCAAATTAATGGTTCAGCTTATCAAATTATTATTTTAATAGTCATTTTATACTGAGCCTTAAGGTTGCCTTTATTGAAAATTGAAATGGCCCATAAATTTGCCTTTGCCATACAAAAAGGTGATAGTTTTGTTTAAAATTTGTTTGCGGGAATTGTGCCAGTAATATTTGCTGACTATTTAAGTTTTTCCCATGTGACGACAATGAGCCAATCCCTTGTCTCAATGAAGACAAAGTAAAGGATGAGTCATGCAGAATCAAATGTATCTAGTTCCTCGCTGAACGATGGTACTAAGAAAAGAAAGTTTAATCGCAAGGCAGATGATGATTGCAATGTGCAGTTATTGAAAGAGACCAGCAATTTGATTCTAATAATGAGCAAGGAGTCCCTAAAGAAAAGTTATTTTATAGTATATGGCAGTTGCTTTTAAAAAAAACCAATCCAAAAGAGATATTGCCAATAATCAGGAGCGTTTAATAGTGCTTTTGGGAAAAACAAAAGTTAAAAAATCTAAACAATTAAAATTTTTTTTTTATTCTACAGAAGTTTCTTAAATGATTTTGATATCGGCGTCCGACCTTGCTCACCAAAAACTAGTTGGTCCACTTCCAGACAAATTTGTCATGTGCTGGTTGCTCGTTCTCGTTGTTGTTCTGCAAGTCAAAGTTCCATAATTTAGTGAACTTGCTATAATGAGCACTAAGGAAACTATGTAGAACGTAACACCACGTTACAGCGGCGTTTGCGTTGTCCATTTTTTATCAAGTCTCTTGCCGAGACGACGAAATCATTCTTTCAAATGGGCAAAAGCATATTCCACCAAAGGTCTGGCCTTTGAGAGATAGTTACAAATCCATTTCTGCTCCTCTGATTCTTCAATCGAGAAGTGGTGAATTGAACCAATAATCGCCAACTTCAATAATGACCGTTCATAAATTTGGGAGTCATTTCAACTGCCTGGACTTCCAACGTTTATGTACTTGAACCTGTATCTGAATTTAATATTTCACACAAAGTTTCTTGAAAACTTTATTATGCATACCATTTTATTCCACAAGTTCTATTAGTTCTATTGAGTAAATCTGTTATAGCTTCTATTTTTAGTGAACTGTTCAGTACGGAGGCTAAACACAATCTATGTAGGTTGTCTTTAGCACAACCACCTACTGTCTTTAATAGGTTCTATATTTGAACAATTGTAATATTTAGTTTTCAAAATGAAAAGTAAGCAGAAGCCTGCAGATCTCTGCCGGTATTTTTTGCCTATATCTACCGGGAAGTGAATAAAGACAGCCTTTAGGCTCAGTGTAAAATTACTATTAGCGTCAAATGAATATGCCCAAAATATACATTTGATACACATTATTTTGTAGTTTTAAATTTAAACTTCACCGAATCAAATTATTAATCTTAGAACTTTTTAGCAGGCTCTAGGTCATTTCCAGAAAAAGGATTGTCTCTCAGATTTAAAGCTATCGAGCTAAAATTTTGCACAGAGTCTTCTTTTTACTGCACGCTGCTAATATGTCGGAACCGACCGGATCGGATGACTATATCTTATAGCTGTCATAGGAACCATCGGTCGGAAAATGGGTCTTACTGAGAAAAACTTTTTTGTTTTCAATGTTAGCGTCCTCAAACTCGTCCATTATAAATATTATATGCTTTCAAACAGATTGGCAAACTTTGGTCAAAATCGGATGACTATATCTTATAGCTGCCTTAGGACCGATCGGTCGGAAAATGGGTCTTAAGGAAAATAACTTTTTTGTTTTCAAGTAAATCGTTCTTAAGGTCGGTGATTCTTAATATGACACCCTTTCAAACTAATTTGAAAAAGTTGATCGACATCGGGTGACTATATCTTATGGTTGCCATAGGACCGATCGGTCGAAAAAAGCTCTTAGTAAGAATTTTTTTTTGTTATTAATGTTAGCGTCTTTAATCTCACTGATTACTAATTCTGTATGCTTTTAAATATATTCGCAAAATTTGGTCGAAATCAGATGTTTATCTGTCGGAAAATGGGCTTTAGTTAGAAAAATTTTTATTTTTATGTAAGCGTTCTTTAACTCTGACATTTCAAAAACAGCATTTGCAAGGGTATAAAAACTTCGGCACAGACGAAGTTAGCTTGGCCTTCTCGTGTTTTTTTTGTCAAGTCTCTTGCCGAGACGACGAAACCTTTCTTTCAAATGGGCAAAAGCATTTTCCACCAAAAGTCTGGCCTTCAAGAGATGGCTTCCTCTGATTCTTCAATCGAGAAGGTGTATGGCTTCATCATGCTGGGACCAAATCTGAAACCAAAGTTTCCTATCATGAGAACTGACACTTCAGCTCTTCCGATGTCCTTTGCATTTCGTTCAAACAAATCTGTGAATTGAACCAATAATAGACAACTTCAATAATAAGCATTCATAAATTTGGGAGTCATTGCACCGGCCGGGACTTCCAACGATTATGTACATGAACCTGTATCTTAATTAAATATTTCACACAAAGTTTTTTGATAACTTTATTATGCATACCTGTATTCGAAAAGTTATATTAGTACTACTGCGTATCAGTAAGAATAACTTAATCTGCCATAGCTTCTATTTTTAGTGAACTGTTCAGCACGGAGGCTAAACACAATCTATGTAGGTTGTCTTTGGTACAACCTAATGTCTTTCAAAGCTTCTATATTTGAACAACTGTTGTAGTATTAAGTTTTCAAAATCATTAGTAAGCAGAAGCCTGTTGATGTCTGCCGGTATTTGAATGTAAACAATTTTTTGCCTATATCTACCGGCTCAGTGTAAAATGACTATAAGCATCAAATGAATACCCAAAATATCCATTTAATACTCTTTATAATGCAGTTTTATTTATCTTTATTCATTTATTTAAGTTTGACAAAGTTCTGTCAACATAGCAGGGGTTGTTTAAAAAATGACAGTAAACTATTTCTTACATCTAACACAGAAGAGTGAGCAGAGAAAAGATGGTAATACATATTATGATTAAGACACAAATATCGGAAAGGTTCATAGTTAGCATAATTTGTTAGGCAAGGCTGTAGATAGATCGGAGAGAAATTTCTGGTAAGACGCAAAGGAACAGCCAGATTTATTTGGCTTAACAGAGCGCATGAGTCAATATCACCTGATAAGAGTTTGTGAATGAAAATGGAAGATGGATGGTGGGATCCCAGTTGAGGCCACGGAGGGCAAAAATTCAAAACTGTTTTTGAACCGATTCAAGTTGGTCCTGATATTTTTGGTAATGCGGTGACCAAACACAAGACCCATATTCAAGTATTCGTCGACCAAGTGAGACATATAAATGTTTAGTGAGTTAAATTCCTTGCACCATTTTTTGATAAACCCAAGAACACCCATAGCTTTATTAGAGATGACAGAAATATGACTATTAAGGCTTAACTAGGGGACAAAGCGTACGCCCAAATCATCAACCTAGTAAATGCGTTCAAGAGGATTGTCATTTTAAATTAATACTGTAATAATATTTTAAGCATCAAATTAATACCCAAAATATTAATTTGATACTCTTTATTTTGTAGTTTTTAATTATTTTATACCCAACATATCAAAATGATACTTTTTATTTTAGTGTGTAGCCAGGATAGGGTATAATGCTATAAGGTGAACGATGTCTTCTCTCGATCGCGTATTACATAAAGTACAAATACTATCGCTGTAGTGAGGTCGGTATCCCAGTGGAAGCAATTCACATCTGGTTTTGAAAATAATTCCAATGGTTTCCGTGCTGTATTGCTCACTAAAATAATTGTTTATGCCAAGGTTGCAGTTGAGCTGACTGTACCATATTCTCGATTCGCTTCTTCTGGCTTGAGCTTCACACTGAAATCTATGATTTTTGTCTATCGCAACAAGTACAGCCTCCTGCGCTGCATTCCTCAGTACTTAAAACGTCGCACTCTACACTGTGTGCAATAAAGAGCTGGTGCCAATTTTTGACGCACTGCGTTTTTTCCCTGAGTATTTCTAGCGCCACTATTTTCGGCAGTCGATGTTGCGGCAGTCCCATAATTTATATGTTTATGCCGCCGATAGGCCTGTTTATAGGTATAGTGCATAGCTTGCGGTATTCACTGGCAGTCCAAATAACTTTTTAAGGAAGTTTCTCATCAATTTTTCCACGTCATCGTAACTTTTATGTCTCCATACTTCCGCCGCATACAACATTATCGCTCTTGCAGTAGCCTGGAAAAGCTGATATTTGGTCGAATTTGCAATGCCTTTCTTTTCCCATAAAGCTTTTTCATGTGCTGTTCACCGCCATTGTAGCATCCTACAGTTTGTGGTTATGGTGTGTTTTAAAGTTCATGTTTTGTGTTAATGTTACTCCCAAGTATGTGTATTCTTTAACAACCTCCAGTGCGTAGCCATCAAGTATCCATCTTTCATTTTCGGGGCGTCGCCCTCTTCCATCCCGCACAACCATTATTTTCGACATATCCTTGTTTATTTCTAAGCCCCATTTTCGACACTTTTTTTATTTTTTAGTTTTTAAATTAATTCTTTACCGTATCAAATTAATATTTAAAGCATCAAGTTGATACTCTTTATCTTGTAGTTTAAAATTATTTTGATACCGCAGCATATCAAAATGATACTTTGTACTTAGTACTGCGTTTCAAATTAATATTTTAGAACAATGTTTTTCTATAAAGACCCTCCCCGTTTTGACATTGAACCTGCCATTTTACGACCTTGGTGATGGACTTTTCAAAATTAGAGCTTACACAGCCAATTTCATAGAGATTGGCCCAAATATAAAGTTTTGCCTTGAGACCATACCCGCCCCCATTTCTCGATTTAACTTTTTAAGCTTAATTTATTTCGCCCGTAAGGCTTACAAAACAGAATTTCATATATATCGGACCAAAAATAATATCTGTGACAATAAGGAATATTAGCACAAGTGTGTTTTTCCTACTATTCAGGCAAGCAATTATAAACTTTAAATAATTCTGTGAAAAAAGGGTTTTGTCGGAAAGTGAAAACTTCATACAGAGTGGAAGCGTTATTTCTTAACGTAAAACATTTTTTTGAAAAATAAATTTCTTTATTTTAGTCAGAGCGTACATCTGGCTGGCTCAAGGTGAATGGTTAATTATAATTCAATATAATCAACAGATATTAATTACAACAATATGGAATGGCAATTGGTATGTCCGTACAAAGATCGCTGTTTCGAGAATATCCAAATTCTTTCATCAGCGGACTTTGTTTTTGCTGTTCACGCATCAAACAACCTACCAGTTGGTATTTATGCAAATTCAGTAGGCGAATAAATATATAGGAATTCCAATGTTGTAAATTTGCAGCCCGAATTTTGGCTATGGTTTTTTGAAGGTGTTTGTTTACCAATTTGTAATCTCCGTCTGTTTCTATGCTATCTCCTCCGTCAGTTTTAAAGCTATCTTAACCAAACTTTGCACAAAGCCTTTTGGTACAAATGCGCTGCTCATTTGTCGGAACCGGCCGGATCGGATGACTATAGCATATAGCTGCCACAGGAACCATCGGTCGAAAAAGTAGTTTTAGTGAGAAAAACTTTTTTGTCTTCAACGCAAACGTTGCCAAACCTCGTATTTCTAAGTTTTCAATGCTTTTACATAATTCCATAAAGTTTTATGAAAATCGTACAACTATATAGTATAGCTGCCTTACTGAAGATATGTCTGAAAAAAGTCTTAGTAGGAAAAACTTTTTTGTTTTCAATGTTATCTCTCCCAAACTTGTTACGGATCAATTTTTTATATTACTACACCATTTTACCAAGTTTGATTCAAATTGGATGACTATAGCATATAGCTGCCATAGGAACTATCGGTCGAATAGGTAGTTCTAGTGAGAAAAACTTTTTGGTTTTCAATGGTAGCGTCTTTATACCTTACAATTGTGAATATTATCAGTTTGCACACAAATTTGGAGAGTTTGGTTAAAATCGGATGAATATATCGTATAGCTGCCATATAGCAAACTGGCAAGCAAATAGGCAAAGTAGTGGCGCTATCCAACTACAAGGGTATATAAATTTCGGTCGAGCCGAAGTAAGCTTTCCTCTAACTTTTTTCTGATCAAATTTGTAAATGTTTATTGAAATTGGCGGCTGTGAAAAAAAAGAGTTGCCACCTTACAAAAACGTTTACAGTTTAGATGCCTTTTGTGTTACATTCATAAAACATTTTAAATTTGACGATATAAGCAATAATAACAACGGCTTTGATCCCTTGATCACTTGATCCTTTGATCATTTCGGCACATTTGAAACTGGTTGTTGGTCTGTGTATGTACTCGGCATGTTTGACAAATTTAGAGTTTCCGATGGATTTTGGGATATTTGGATTCGGCATAATTCCAGTGGCTGGAGTTGGATAAAAGGGATTTGCTGGAAGTTGTGGGTAGTACACCTCTTGGCATACTTGGATCCATTTGGGTCATATTTCGGATTGTAGCAGCATTCTTGGAAGTACTCGGAATGTTGTCTTAACTTATCGAGGAGCTTTTACTCCATAGAGCAATCCTCAGCAATTTTAAAAATATTGATAATCAAAAAGTGTTGACGGCAGCTGCACAATTTAGAACAGAATTCGTGCATTTATTATAACGAACTTATTGGCAAGCATCCAAAATATTTCGAAAACTCTTCAAAAAATAAAAAATATCAAAAATTTTCGTCTATAAATTTTCGATAATAATAAACCATTACACCCAATTAAGGGGAATGAAAGGTCGACCTTGACAAAGCCCCATGCGATGGCAAGGGCACAGTTTCCTTCTGAGGCGGACCGGTAACAGAAGGACACCACTTAAATACTTCCGGCATTTACCCATGGTGTAACATAAGCAATAGGATATGCAGGATTAGGGGGACAAGGGACTGCCGGATTCTCATCCTCATTGTTATCTAAGTTACCAAAATATTTGGTACATTTTCTTCAACAAATAGTTCCTTACATTTTCTCACTAAGACTCATTTTCCGTCCTATGGCAGCTATAAGATATAGTCATCCGATTTTGACCAAATTTTGCAAATGTTTTTGAAAGCGTATACATATAGTAAACACCAAGTTTAAGAACAATAACATTGAAAATTTTCTCATTAAGATCCATTTTTCGACGAATCGGTCCTATGGCAACTATTAGATATAGTCACCCGATGTCGATCAACTTTTTCAAATTAGTTTAAAAGCGTTTAATATTAATAATCACCGACCTTAAGAACGATTTACTTAAAAACAAAAAAGTTTTTATTTTACTAAGACCCATTTTCCGACCGATCGGTACTATGGCAGCTATAAGATATAGTCATCCGATTTCGACTAAATTTTGCAAATCAGTTTGAAAGCATTTAATATCAATAATCACCGAGTTTAAGAACGATAAACTTGAAAACAACCAAATTTTTTCCAACTAAGACCCATATCCGACCGATCGATCCTATGGAATAAGATATAAGATATAGTCATCCGATTTTGACAAAATTTTAACAACAAATTATTAATAATGACCGAAATTAAGGTACGCCAACGTTGAAAACAAAAAGTTTTTCTCACTAAGACCAGTTTTACGACTGATCGGTCCTATGGCTGCTATAAGATATAGTCATCCGATCCTATTAGCAGCGTGCAGTAAAAAGAAGACTCTGTGCACAATTTCAGATAGATATCTTTAAAACTGAGAGACTAGTTTTCTTAAAAAGAGAATGACAGAGAAATCTACTCAGCTCGTCGCTCTGATCAAGAATATATATAGTTTATATGAGGTCGGAAATGAATATTTCTATACTTCCCAAACTTCTAAGCAAAATTATAATACCCATTTGCAAGGGTATTAAAATGCATTGCAGTATTCTCGGAACTAATCATAAGATAACAAATTTAATGTGCTTATAGACTACTTATATAATATACAAAAATTGTGTGTTTTCCACTGGGCAAAATAAAGAAAATACCTGGAATATCAATTCAAAGGTCAAGCAACAAACTACAAAAACACTTTTTTTCGCTGGAAAATGCCGAAAAGCGCAAAACGCGTGGCGGCAACTTGTTGTTGCCGTTGTTAATTGTATCGAGTATACCGAAAATTGAAATCTATATCTATATCTGTATCTAAGTCCAAGTACTGGCACTCGCTGGAGCAGGTGCTGCTGCTGGTTTTTGCGCTTTGCTTTTGATGTTGATTAATGGCAAATGCTGTTGATTGATTTTTATTGCAAATATTGATAAAAAGTTTTGTATTAATTAACGTGAAAAACACGCGTTTTGTGTTAATTGGAAAATGGTTATTGAAACTAAACAGAACCCAGAGGCAAGTGAGCGTACCAGCTACACAAACAAACAGCGAACAAGCGGCAGCAGCACCAGCAACAGCAGCAGCAGCACCAACAACAAACAAACAGACCGTGAGATACAAGAGATACAAGCAATAAGTTGCATTCTGTGGAACGTACAAATTAACGAAAAGTTTCGAAATAGAACTGGCCAGAACTGGCCAACACAACTACTATATCGATCGATATGCGTACAAGCTGGCATTTGATTTATGCTCTACTTTGATATTTACCGCCTAATAAACAAAAAATTAACGCAGACCACAACATACGAGATGTGTGGATCTCGGTATCTATATATTTTGTCGATTTTGGATTTTGCTCGCTTTGATTTGTACTTGACATGCGTGCGTCTGTCAGTGGGGCAATTAAACAACATCACCCAAGAGTGCCACACAAATCCCAACACAAAAAAAAAAACTGGAAGAAGAGTCCGACTTAGCGTTGAAAGGCCCGGCGCTAATATTTGGTATTTGTTTGGGCGTCCAACGGTAGCAAATGGAGTGGGTACAGTAGGCCACCAACGTTGAGGAACTCCTTGACAGTGGAAGGGGTGGGGAATAAGTAAAAGAGGTTTTTGTGAAACCTTTTCTACAAAAGAACCTGTCCAATATAAACACTTCTTAGTGGGTGGCTAGCTTACGTGTTTTTTGTCGGATTTTGTTATTTCTAGAATTAATAGATTTTAGGCAGTTTTTATTTGGGGAAATTTAAAAAAATCGTACATGATGTTTAAGTAGGATTTTCAACCCATAATGTTTGTGTTGCTTTTCTGCACGTAGCGTTTAGCTTTATCATTTCAACACGTGGCGTGTGGCTTTTCTACACGCCGCGTGTAGCTTTCTCATTTCAAGACGTGTCGTGTAGCTTTTCTGCATTATAACAGAAATGCAAACCGATTCTGAACCGAACCGAACCAAACTGCATCCAACCGCTTATTCATACCTGTAAACCAAATCATAAAACAAAAGCCGAACCAGCTTATGTTTGAATATGCTGAACCGAACCGAACACTGCAAAAGAAAACGGTTCGATTCGTTTTATTTGTGGCAAAAATGTCGGTAATTTTAGGAAATTGTATTAAGCGTTGTAGAGTTTTTCCAACTAACTCATAAAGGACATCAATCTATCGGGTTACAGTCTGGTGTCAGTGTTTCAACAAAAATCCTTGAAAGTTTCATATAATTTTTAAGAATTCAGAACATTTCTCAGTTGGTAGTGTTTGTTTACCTTACTTTTATTGCACTATTAGGCGTTGGCACGGACTGGCAGGTACGTTCTCAAGGAGCTTATGGTATCTACTGCATCCCAGCTCTTCAAGATAGTCCTGAAACGGCTTCGGGTTATCCGACTCTATAGTTTTAAACATGAATATTAATGCACGAATACTGAGAGTGAACTACCGAACCGAACCGAAAACGCGGATTACTTTCATTTAAAAACCATGTAATAAACAGAACAGAATAACATGGTTTAAAAGACTCGCGTTTTTCTATTTCAAAATACAAAAGATTTAAGCAACAGCAAGCTGGGATGGAGCCTAGCTCGACAACCTACAAAATTGTCACCTTTTAAGTCGGAAGTAATATTAATGTTGATGTCTTCAAGGAATCCTTCAAAAAACTGCTTAGCCCAGACGTACAGGGGTGCAACATGATTTATGCAAGAAACCTTATACAGAACGAGATACTAGATAGTGATATCATAACCTCTGAGGTGCTGTTGTTGCCCTGAACATTTTCATCAACGCTCCCGTAAAATTCTTGGAATCATTGGCAGGAATTTTTGATATCAAGGAATCTCGTTTGGTAACTTGGTATGGCAAAAATTCCATTACAACATGATGAAGGAGTATAAAGCAAGTTTTAGAAAGGGACATATACAATCTGTCAGCGATAATCACCCTGAAGCTGCAAGAATCGAAAAAGGTAAATGATTTTTCGTATATTTTAATGCACAAGATGGGAGTCTCTTTCAAATTTGTCAACTTCCTAGAAAAAGTATACGGTCAAACGTAAACGAAAGCGGTGGTTTGGACGGGAGATCTGCTGTCGAGCTACTTTGAGACTGGAGTCAGAGTAATAGCCTATTTCCACCAAAGAAATGAAGCTTCATTTCTTGAAATGACAAGAAATGAAGAAAATGATATCATTTCTTCCATACAAATTGTTGTTGCATTTTGACCTTCATTTCTTTCATTTCTCAAAAATGATGGCATTCGCCACGAAGGAATTTGGTATTTTTTAAAAAAGAACTCGCTACTCTCTGGCACTACTCGTTACTCGCTGGAGTTCAGGCATTTAGCTTTCTGCTGATAGTTCAGGGCAAGAATGCGTTCGCCCAGGGTAATTGATTTCCTGACGGGTATGTCTTTTTTTGGGTAAATATTGCAAAAAGTCCCCGTGAGTTTGAAAGTGGCGCCTGCTGTTTAAATCGAACCATTCAGCTGTTTTTGTCAACGTGGCATTGCGAATATCAAAATGATGACAATTGGTCAATGGAAACAGCATCATTTTTAGAAATGAAAATGATAAGAAATGAAGCCACTGGAAAAAGGCTATAAGACAAAGATGTATACTCTCCCCCCTGTTGTTTGCGCTGTATTTGGAAGATCTGCTTGATAGTTTGCAAGGAGGCCTGTGTTAGGGCGGAGTAAATATTTGCCTGCTTCTTAATGCGGATGAAATCATCATCTTGGCCAATAAGTTAAAAGTGCTGCTGAAAAAGATAGACAACTTGGAGAAATATTGTGACCAATAGGGGATGGAAGTCAAACTAGTAAAGTCTGATGTAATGGTGTTGAGAAAAGTCGGCAGACTGGCAGCAGTGGAAAAATGGACCCTTAAAGGAGTTGCCATAAGTATATCGGAGTTTGTTTTCCAACTAACCTTATTTTCAAAAAGCATGTATTGAGAAGAAACGCTGAGGCAACGGCCAGTATCAAGTGCATATGGAACTTCTTTTTGGCAAAACCCTATGTAAGCATCAGAGCTAAATAGAAGCTATATAAAACTGTATGCAGAGCTGTTCAAACTTATGCAACACAGATATGTGATGCATAATGTGATGTGAGGATATGTGATCCTCGGGATATACACACCTGATCATATTAATAGGTACACACCGGAATTTTTTAATTATAGATGATTTTTCCGTACTTTTAGTGTTGACAACTTTATAATTTTTGGTTTTTTGTTGTTGTCAATGTCTGACCACACTGTGACAAAGAGTTGAAAGAGGGGCTGCCCCGTATAACAAAGCTTTTCTATAAATTGCGAGTCCACCACACATTTCGCTTGATCAAAATAATAGGTACAGTCTCCGTTTCTCACAAGTATCAAGTGAATAATTTTGTAATCAGTGATCTTTTGGTAACTAAAGGTAAATTAAGTATAGCTCCTGTCAATACAGAGAATTAAATAATTATTTTTTTTAGAAAAAATGGTTCGAAAATCGCATTGTACTAAAGAAGAAGCTCGATTGGTTCTTAGTCTGAGAAAAGAAGGCAAATCTTTACGAGCCATCGCCAAATTAATGAACAGGTCTCATAATTTTGTTAAAAATGCATTAGAAAGAAAACCAAGACAGGAAACCCGTGGGAGGCCACAAAAAACAACAGAAACCCTTGACCACTACATAGTAACTTTGAGCAAAAAGGACCCATTTAAGTCATCGAAGGCTATTGCAGCCGAAAGTGGGAATTCAGTTAGTGCTCCAACTATCCGAAGACGACTACAAGATGCCAACCTACCAGGAAGAATTGCCAGAAAAGTTCACTTATGCGCAAAAAAATTATCACCATGAGGCAAACTTTTGCAAGGGACCACAAAGACTGGGTAGGATGCACCGGGAAGAAAAAATGGAGAAACATATTATGGAGCGATGAAACCAAGATTAATTTGTTTGGGAATGACTGCGAAAGGAATGTTTGACGCCCTATTGGAAAGGAATTCCATCCACGGTTTACTAAAAAAAACAGTCAAACATGGAGGTGGCAATATAATGGTATGGGGTTGCTTCTCCTGTTACGGCGTAGGTCCAATTTATCAGACTACGAACAAAATGAATGCTGAAGAGTACAAATCCATATTGGAAACAGTTATGGTACCGTATGCTGAGGAAAATATGCCATTAGGTTGGGTATTTCAGCAAGATAATGATCCCAAACACACATCAAAGCTGTTATCTAAATTTTTCGAGGACCAAAAAGTTGACGTTCTGAAGTGGCCAAGCCAATCTCCCGACCTTAACCCCATTGAAAACTTGTGGGGAGACTTAAAAAAGAAATTGGCAAAGCATTCATTTTCAAATAAACAAAAATTATGGGAAGGTGTCCAAAAACTGTGGTATGAGACACCAGTAGAGACCTGCCAGGCTCTTATTAAAAGTATGCCAAAAAGAATAGCAGTAGTGGCCAAAAATAGAGGTGGATACACTGGATACTAAGTTAGGAAATACTAATTTACCTAAAAAAAAGAACACAAAATGGAAATAAAAATTTTTTTTCTTACCAACACATGAAGTGTACCTATTATTATGATCACACTGAAAACGTATCTTAAATTACAAAATGATCTCTTTTATGTTATATTATTATTCTATGTTACAATTAAGTTTATTTTATTAAAAACAAATAGTTTAAGAACCAATGAGAACAAATTTTAAGTTTGAAACAATGAATAAAACGGTTTTCTGTTACCTTAAAGTCAGATTGGATGTGTGTACCTATTAATATGATCAGGTGTGTAACTATGGTGAGATGGTGGATCATCTGCAGTCATATTTCATGAAGATATGCCCTAGCCTTGGAGACCTGTCTGGATGATGCGCATTTCTAACCCTTAGATTTACACCTTGGATACGTAAAGAAAATCCGATTTTATGGGGAGAGTGGACTGCCGCACTTTCTTACATCCGAAATAATTAAGAAAAACGTTTTTTGGACACAAGAGTTGGATACGGTATGCGCTCCTCTCATTCTTAAATGAAATTTTGGTCTTGTCACTGTGCAAGATTGTAATAGAATGAGATTTAGGATAATGGAAGCTCTTAGGCAGAAGACGCATGCGGAACGGATGACGGAATCCAGCCAAACAAGAATCTAAAGATTTCTCGACCATACAGCTGGCCACCAGTAAAATCACATGGGCCCGGCTTGACCTTATTATGTTGACATCAAATACGTATAACAGATCAGTAAACTAAAAACGAGAAAGTAAGAATTTGACAAACTTTTTAGGAAGATGTCCTTGCCTTAAGGATCACAGATGGGAGTCCCTGCGTAAACCATATTGTCCAAAGGAGTAGCTACATGATATCCTTGCCGATATCTTACTTAAAACAAGTAAGAAATTCGTTCAAGTCCGACTGTAATATACTCTGTACCTGGAGTAGCAGCTGAAAGCAGCGCTGCTGAACAATAGATGGCGCCACTACTTGCATTGAACAATGAGGGATTTTCAAAACTGAACAACAGATGAGGCCACTACTGACAGGGCGGGGGAAGTAACTTCCTTTTGGTCATAACTTAAGTATCGATCATCCGATCTTTATAATTTTTTCGGCAAATCAATAACTAATCTTGATTACTAAATGTCTTTAGAAGGTACAAACAATGTATCTACATAACTGGGATAGATATGATGTTTTTTCCAAATTGCAGGGGCGGGAGGAAGCGTGGCAAAAATTGAAAATAAAGTATAAGAAGTTTATGTCCCATACATGTCAATCCTCTATCTCATAGCATCTCTCAGATCTGTGCGTTTCAGGTCACTGGACTTTTTTGCTCATAACTTGAGTATCGTTCTTCCGATCTTTATCATTCCTTGGGCAAATCGATAAATAAACTTGATTACTAAATATCTCTAGAAGGTACAAACTACCTATCTACAAAACTGTGGGAGATATGACGTCTGTGTACCTTTGGTACAGAGTATAAAAACTTGAATTAAGTAATTGGTTGTCCGATTTGAAACTATGGTATTAAGTCGGAAATACTTTCCCATTTCATTCATCACAAATATCTTACCAATTTTTTAAGCAATTTTATAACATGAACTAAAAATTTCTAAAAAGTTCATTGAATAAAAGCAAGTTCAAAAAATTTTACCCACAAAAACGAAAATTGTTCCCACCGTTCTCCCCGGGTAATTAGTCAACTTTTGAAGTAGCCAAAGGGCACATCACTCATCATCGTTGTTGGTATGCGGTGCGCCTTGAAGTTAACATTTTGCTGTTGTTAAATGTCAGCGCCAGGACGAACCAGAAACGAAACGAAAAAAAAAAGAATATATATAAATCCCACTACCTAGACGCCTGACAGTCTCTCAGGAGGAGAGTCTCCAGACCCGGGGGCTCATAAATCAATGACTCTGACTCTGGGAGTTGTTGGTACATGGGCCACATTCGTCGCATTTTTGTCTCCGGCGCAGTCAATTGGCATGGCTAATGCGAATGGCCAACTCATAAATTTATTAATTTTTAATTAAACTTACAACGATTTGTAATTCCAACATGGTACAACCATTTATGGCTAGAACTTGGACTTCTGCTTTTCTTTATGAACCAGTTGGCTCTGAGAGAGAGAGACTGACTGTGTCTTGAATGAAGCAGCCCGGAAACAACTCATTATCCTAATTAAAACGTGCGCCATGCGCGCCCCAATGCCATATATGTGCAATGCACGCGATCTGACAATCGAGTCAGAGGCGACTCCAAGTCCGCGGCTGCATGCGAAATTAGAAGTTGGGAGATGCGAGATGTGTGCGTGAGTTGCATTGATTAATCGGACCAAACCCATGCAGGATCGTTAGCCACCCAATAATTCAGAAATTAAAATAATAATCTTTCGCCTTTCTGTTTTATATTTCCATTTCAATATCCGTCAGTTTATGGATTGTCTTGTCGCTCAGTAAAAGCATCTATTAAAATCTCAGCCATCAATTACTTTATGAACATAATTTGAATGAAAAAAAAACGATGCATGCACTTTTGCTTAGTTAACTTTTATAAATTTCTGCATGACCGAACCTTTCAAACTTATGTTTTCACTCAACCAGTTGACAAATTTTGAGTATTATTCAGTAGTGCAGAAAAGGTAGAGGTTACCTTCTGTTTTCAAAGATGTCATTGTGAAGGGTAACTCATATGAACTTGATCTATTGATTATCGAATAACTCGGTAAACTAGAAACGTCCTCCTTAACAAAAAGAAAGCCGAGCATTTCTAACAATTCATGCAGATTCACCAATTAATATATAATTTATTTTTGTTATCTAACATGCATTGAAATAAGATTCAAACTAAACCCTTAGTAGTAACAAGCTTAGGAACCGTGAACAGAACATTGGACGGCATGATGGATTCGAGTCCCGGACAGAACTTCCTGCAGATTTTTTGAGGCTTGCAGGCTAGAAGACAAGAATAGTAAACAAGAAACGTAGATATTAGAATGAAAAGAAGGAAGACTAAATGAAATAGGAAAGTAAAGGGAAATCATGTTTCCATCTACTGAGGTTAGAAAGGGAGGGGCAGCCCAGCCAGTGGCCGAGTTCACTCGCGTTTTTCACACAGACGCGAGCCGAACTTGTGCCAGTGTGAATTGGTGTAAGCAGAAAAGTATGTTTTCCAACGCAAGCTTATTTTTCGAGCCTGTTTTATAATAGGATTAGAAGAGGGAAGGCCAAGTGAAACGCAAAAGGATCAAAGAAGATAAAATACAAAAAAAAAAAACAAGCGAATAGAAGAAAAAGATAAAAAGAAAGGACCAAACAAAATAATTGAATACAGTAAGAATACAAAAAGAAACTCAAAAGAAATGAAGCTTTGAAGATAATAAGAAATGAGGCAGTAGTAAACAACTAAGGCAGGAGGAAATGAAAATGACCGAAGTTTATATACCCTTGTAGCATGAATAATTTATATAAATTAAGATTATAAAAGATTTTCGTCGAACATTCTTAGCTGAGTTATTTCCCAAAAAAGCCACTACTTTGACCATTTGCTTGCTTGTTTGTTATATGGCAACTATAAGATATATTCATCATATGTTGACCAAACTTCCTAAAATTGTGTGGAAACGGATAATATTCATAACTCTTTAAGCTACCATTGAAAACAAAAAAGTTTTTCTCACTCAAACTACATTTTCGACCGATCGTTCCTATGGCAGCTATATGCTATTGTCATCCGATTTGGATCAATCTTTTCAGAATTGTGTGGTATTATATAATATTGAACAGTAACAAGTTTGGGAGCGATAGCATTAAAAACAAATAAGTTTTTTCTACTAAAACTTTTTTTCAGAACTATATTTTGTATGGCAACTATACCATATAGTTGACCGATTTTCATCAAACTTGGTGGAATTAGGTAAAAGCATAGAAAACTTATAAATACCAGGTTTGGGCACGTTCGCGTTGGAGACAAACAAGTTTTTCTAACTAAAACTACTTTTTGGACCGATAGTTCTTATGGCAGCTATATGCTATAGTCAACCGATCCGGCCGGTTCCGACAAATGTGCAGCGTCTTTGTACCAAAAGACTTCGTGCAAAGTTTGGTTAAAAAAGCTTTAAAACTGTCGTAGGAAATAGCATAGAAATAGACAGACATGGCTATATCAACTCAGCTCGTCATGCTAATCAAGAATATATATACTTGATATGGTCGGAGATGCTTCCTTCTATGCGTTACAAACATCTGGAGAATTTTAATATACTCCCTCAAGGGTATAAAATGTCTTATCTAAGGAGTTACGCTGTTATGTTGTAATATTTTTGTTAAACGCTCATTTCTAAGTTTCTCTGTCTCTCCCCCTCTAAGATTGTCTTTGTTGAATGGAATGCTGTGCTGTTGGGTGCACAGAGAAAAAAATATGCAAAATCTACACGAAAATGTTGGATTTCTACACGTTTTGACCGGGATTTTTAACCCATAACGTTTGTGTAGCTTTTCTGCACGCAGCGTTTAGTTTTTTCATTTCAAGACGTGGCGCGTGTGGCTTTTCTGCATGCCGCGCTTAGCTTTCTCAGTTCATCTGAAAAATATCACTTTAAACAAATTTATAATTCTTTTTTTTTACTTACTCTGGGGTGATTTGAACACGGTGGGAGCGACGCCTTATACCCTTGTTCCACAGGCGAACACCTCAATCACATTCTCGAAAAGTGGATTTTCTTTGCTCCACTGACGAATGTTGTTCACAGCCACACTAACGTCAGCAAAGAACAGCTGATTGAATCGCGATGTCTGCAATTGTGAATCAAAGTTCGCCATCCACATATCAAGCAGCATGCCCTCCTGGTAGTCGCACCACGATAAAGTTAGTTTGCGAGATTCATACATAAGAAATATTACTGCATTTTAACATTCTAAAACAAAGAATGGAAGAATTGCCGCTTGCCTTGGCCATGTACAACTCATGGGCGTAGTCGGTTTTCACAAAAGGGGGTCCATACAGTTCTGCCACTGTGCTAAACTCCCACCCACTGATCTAAAACCCTCTCCGACTATGGCAACGCCATTGACAGAGTAGCTGTTCCTCTTGGGCAGTTTGATAGCATATCGATAGCAAGTCTAGCCTTTTAGCGGAAAATAGCTATTTGTCGTGACAGTAGCTAGATCATCCATAACAGTGACTGGATCATCCATCGCGTATTATCTACCGAATGGACGTTCATCTCTTATGAGGAAATACACAGAAAGAATAAGGTCATTTAGATCATCCAGCGGATGACCTCTAGAATGTGCCAGTGGAACAAGTGTATGAGACGGCTGAGCTACGCAGCGCCTCTGAGGCAAGGCATCTAATGTGTTACTTGTATTGAGTAAGATGTACTTGTATTGAAAACATACGCCAAACTTTGATTGTTTGTAATTCTTCAGTGCTCTGCTCATTTATATACGACCCGATCCGGAAAAAGATTGAGTTGATCTGACTTTTTTAATCCTGAAAAAGATTACATATATACCGGGGTAATCTTAAGAAAGATTGAATTGAACAAAAAATTCAAGAACAATTTAATCTTAATAAAAAGGTACCTCTCTTCTTCCATTCCTCCGCCATATTCCATAGGACATCCGCTTTTACACTTCAAGACCCACACCAGTTTTGGTTTTTTTAAAACTTCTGAAAAACAAAGAAATATAACAATTTATTGGGCTCAACTGGGATTCGAAACCACGACCAAACGCACTGAACACGAATGGAATGGCATATCATCGCTTACGACCATCGCCATCGTTTGTTGCCGCATGTCAAAAATGCTACTTAAACTTTGTCTCTCTCTCTCTCAAATCAAAAATGCTACTTAAATATTGTCACTCTCTCTCTCTTAATTATGAACATGTGATCTCAAAAGGGCATTGAAGCAATCACATTTGGAATGATTCAAGCTCGAAAGGCTTGGGCCATTACCTGGAAGCTTGAATTGTGTCGAATATCCTGTAAATCGAGATTGAATTTTCAAACTCATGCCGGGCTTACTCCAAGATTAAAAAGATTGAAAATATTCTGCCGTTTTTTTTTTCTGTGTACACGTTGCGTGTCGAGATCAGTTTTCTAAACGAAAAATGTAAGAACTTAGCACTGATTTAGAGCTACATTTTTCGCTTAGAATTTACACACGCGCATGTAGGATTTCAATATCCAAACGCCGCGTGTAGAAAACCTAAACGTTCCGGTGGTATTCAGACTGCTGTATGAAAAATGTAGAAGTTATTTGGAAAGAAGCTGATTTTCTAATGTCTTTTGCCCACGCTCCAATTAGCTTTACTACACGCGGCGTTTAGATTTTTAATTTCAACACGTTACGTGCAGCTTTTCTGCATTCTACATTTTACGTGTGCAATATGGCAGGGCGCCATATGTTTCGTTTAGCTTTGACGTTTCTACACGCGCCGTGCAGCCAATTTTGTTATCTCTGTGTGGGCGGGGGTGTTGTTAAGTGGCATTTTTTTGCTCATAACTTGAGTAACGTTCATCCGATCTTTCTCATTTTTTCTCCAAATCGATAAATAATATTGATTACTAAATATCTCTAGAAGGTAAGAAACATCTATCTACGAAACTGTGGAAGGGGGCGTGGCAAAAATTGAAAATAAATTTGATCTGTCTGCAAGTATAAGAAGTAAATGTCTCACAAATGTCAATCCTCTATCTTTTACCATCTTTGAGATCTGTGCGTTCATACAGACGGACATGGATATATCGACTCGGCTTTTGATGCTGATCAAGAATATATATTTCACTACGGCAGAGATCAACACTCCATAAGAGTGACCTTCCTAAGAAAGGAAGAGAATACACTTTGAACAACCTCCTGGGTAAACGCCAGGGGGATAAGACAAGCAAAAGCATTAATAGTGAAACAACCTCAAAAGCTTCCAAAAGTTAGTCCAACAAAGAAATAAAGGCCTTAGGATCCTGACAGGGCCCTACATGGGCTACAATGCTATATTTTGAAGAGAAGGGGGAGTTCTCTGAACATATATTAGCACACTGCGATACTCTAGTGAGGCGTCGAACCTGGGACCGACAGTTTAAGAGCTGAGTAGATCTTTAGTTTTTTTCTCTGATTTCCTTCCGCCCGTAACATGAAGCTACAATTTGTACTAGAACTTAAAACACATCTTTATTGTACAGCATAATTAACACATATTTTTATTCCAAATTCCAAATATCTTGTTTAATAATTTTAAAACTATTTTGCCAATAATTTTCAATCACGCTGGCATCTCCAATTTGCCGCTCTGATGACGAGCGTCTGTCTCTACCTTCATTCATACGCACTGTGGACAATCCAAGTGCCATCCCATCCATTCACCAAGCAACAGACCAAGTCCAACCCAAAACGGGCTGGCAGGCGCAGCAGTTCGTTCATTGTCATGCGTTGCATTTACAAGATGCCAGCTGGCAACATTTTGCTGCAATTGCCTCTAGAATTGTTGCCGGCAACATTGCGGCTGCTCAACATGCTGGCTGGCCCATGTTGCATACTGATCAATTGCGGCTTCTTTTGCCCTGGCTTGACATGAATGACTTTAACCATTTTTGGTCCTGCAGTTAAATGCTGCTAAAGCAAAACATCTGTGCGCTCAAGGCAATTGCATTCATAATGAGGACGCGGAATCGGAATCGGAATCGGGATCGGAGTCGAAATACCTATGAATGAATCTTTGCAGACAAAGTTTATAAATTATTTTCAATGTCAAACATAAAGCTTATAAATAAACAATGTAACAGCGCTAAAAATAGACAACATCGATACTACTCTTTGGGCCACGTTGTATCTCAATCTTTTGAGATACAATAACAACAACAAAAACAAAAACAGCTCCCCCGATTAAACAAACAAACAAAATTGCATTTTGCGAAAATTGAATTTCATTTTGCGGTTGCACTTAATTTGGCAATCGTTGCAATAATTTTGTTTACAATTCACAAGCAAGTAAACTTGAATGCCCCCCCCCTTCCCCAAAAACTTTCCTGATGGGAAACTTACTTTGTGGTTTTTGTGTGTGGCAAAATTTATGGCGGCAAGGTGACAGATTCTCTCAAACAATTTTATCGTCTGGGCAAAAATGTGCTTGGGATTTGTTTGGATTTGTGGGAATTGGACTGCAACAGGAAAATGCGTAAATGGCTAAGGTGTTGCAACTTTATGTGGATTTATGTGTAATATGCATGGTTTTTGATTTGGCAGTAAAGTTGGTAGAGCTATAGCATATGTGTGGCAGCATCAGCATGCGTGTGGGATATGTAACATAACTTTATGGGGTTTATCCCAGCGGGCTACATTGTTTTAATAAAGTGTGAAAAGCATAGGAGCTGAAAACTGGAACAGGATGAGAAGTAAAGTGATGAAAAAAAGCATTTGTCAAACAACAAAAACGGCAGGAAGTGCTGAAAAACGAATAATTGTCATTTGCTATGGAATGGAATAGGAAAGTTCGGCTGATAAACCTAACTGAAAGCAGAACCGGTGTCCTTTCGAAAGTGTATGTGATCACGCACATCTACTGCGATTGGACACCTCCCGTCATCAGACTGCCATTCCTTCATTGGAAGTTTCTAATTAATGTGTGTGAGTATCCCATATTCCAATATTCGGTTGTGCTTCTCCACCCTAATCCTACTTATGGAACACTGTAAGAACACTTTTCTTTCCGAGCATAGGCTGACAACTACTTTTACTGAGCAATCCGACATATCCGACCGACAGACAATCCAATCGAATAATGCACTGTTTTCGAAGTGAAATCTTTATAAGAGAACTGCAGCGAGCTGTCACGAGCTTCATCAAATGTGATACAAGTAAACAGCATTCACAAAAGAAAAGTGCAAATACATTCGTGTATTGGCGGATCATTGAATTTGCGAGCTCGTGTGAGCTTTGGCCACGATTCGCTGCGAGCTCTTGTTGCCGAAATCAAAGATCTGCTGCGTGTTGTCAGAGCAAAACTCGTACACGTGTAGCACAATTGTTGCAAGCACACAAAAAACAAACGACATCAACTTGTCATAATATTGCCATCTTTTTGTTCTTTTGGAAGATTTTTTTTGTTTTGTTCGATGATGACTCGATTTATGAGAATCTATTATGATTCGAGCGAGAAAAGAGCTTTCTCGTTCTGACTCAATGCGCTTGGAATCATTTCCAGGCTGCAAATCTGTGAAATTCTGACGCATGTTCAGTCCGGAAAGTCTAAGGCTCGGTTCTCTGATCGGTTGCTCTACTTACCGAAGCTAAGGTTTGGTTTCGAGGCTTGGTTCAAGCACTCTTAGATCGTTGAGACACTTTTGCACTATAAAATTATTTTTATCCCGTCCATCTATTGTAATAGCTTTATAAACTCTGATAATACTTACTTAAGTAATTCTTTGAACCGAACCCTTTTTCTCAGCAGAGAGTATCCGATTCGGGTCCAGGTTTGTGAGGATAACAATTTAAGTCCAAAAACCACCACCAAACCGGTTCTGGAGAGCACAATTCTGCTGTAGGTTCGGTCCAGCTGTTCGAGCAGCTTGTAAACTCTAAAGTTCGGTTCGCTGACAGGTTTCTTTACTTATCGAACCCAAGGTTCTGGTTCGAGTCTTCGTTCATAGATTTTTGACTTCATTTTTGGTCAGTATTTTTACCTATTTTTGGTTCATGAGGACACATCCAGTATACCAAGCCCTTCAAAACGTCATTCATTTATGGTTATCATTCATGCGTCTTCTACAATGGCTTTCAAAAGTGCCTGGTCTTTGATATTGGAAGATAGCTACTAGAGCTCTGCACGAGTCTACTAGAAGTGCCCTTCGAATCGCCCTTCAATAAAACCGTTCAAGTAAATCAGCTCAGGAAATGTTTCCGATTCAAGTAGCTCTTCACCTGCCTTTAAATTATGATCTACATTTGTATTTGATCACAGGCTCCAATCAATAATGATTTGATCTACAAAATGTCACTTTTATAAGCAATGTTATTTCAATTGAAATGGAAATTGCTTTAGCAAAGCAGTTGATTTGACTTCCTGTTCTTCACCAAAATTAGGGTTATGCCGTCGAGGCATCAATCCATTTGTTTCCTACACTGAAAAAAAAAATCCGGAATTTCCGGGATTTCCGGGATCAATTCATGCCGAAATGGTAATAAAAATGGGTTGATCCTGGAATGGCATAAATCATTCCCGACAGGAACAATTTAAATACGGATAATTTTTTAAATTCTAGTCCCGCTCTTAGCCTGGCCGAACTTAAACTCATCCTCCTTTTCGAACATAACTGAGTCCCATAAGAGATAATATTCTAGTTCGGTAGAGATAGATTTGTGCCCTATATCCGAACTCATCTTTGTGAGATTGATTTTTTTTATTTATATATTTTCTGATATTTTCTTACAGGCAATATAGATATTGTTTTTGTATTTAATAAAATAAAATATTTTTGTCATAAATATTAAATTTATAAATATTTTCCGCTATAATACTCGTTCTCGCTTAGCCACTTTTGATTGGGCAGAAATCGAATCGTCTTCATTGGCAAGCTGCAAGTAGAAAAAATTTAAATATTAAGCTGATAACTAATGCAGATAGCTATAAATGTCTAGATTAATACCTTAGATAACTAAAAATGTCTAGAAGTTTCGAACAATTTTGGCATGCGGAGTGGCAAAACACAAAAACATTCTTGATCTGGTTGCGATTTTGATACACAAATTTAAATCTACTTACTTCAGTCTGATTCCACCAGAACAGCTTTTGTCTAAGGTTCATACGAGGGCCTAAATCAGGAATCGCTTCTTTAAGGTCTTCAGCTGTCAAAAGCTTTAAGAGTTCAAACTTAATACACGCATCTGTAAATAATGTGATAAATGTAATGACAAATAAACAAAATACTTAATAAATACATTTAAGTATTTTTGTGTGTACATGCAAACGTTAGTTTGGTGTTTAGTGCGTGCGTTAGATTTTCGGCTTGGGTGTGAAGACATATGTATAACCCGGTGTCGGAGCAATGCCTTGAATTCACATATGTACATATGTACGTGTGTGTATGCAAGCGGGCAAGAATATTCTTTACGCTTTACACAACACACTTTACACTCACCTGCCAAATTCTCCACTACATGGTGCAAGTTGTTGCTTTCTCAAGTTGTTCATTTTTCATCGGCCATTTCACTTTTTTTTAGTTTTTTTCACTTTTCACTTCAACTGCTTATAGCAAGCGTCACACAAAGAATGCTGGCAAGCCGAAAAGCGGTCAATGCTGCATGCAAAAAGGAGATCGAACAACGATGAGAGAAGCAAAGAGAGCCAATTTGCCTTTGCTCTCAGGTTTTTCGCTCTCTCACTCACTCAATTGGTTGTTAAGTACGATCCGTACATAAAACAATCCTTTTCGGAATGATAAATGCCCACTCGTACTTAAAAATGTAATCCTACTGTTGGGATCAAATCACACTTTTTAGGCTTAAAAAATTCCCGGCGTTTTTTTTTCTGTGTTGGTTATGTATCGGGATTCTGACAGTCAGTTTTGGAAGCGAACTCAATGTTTGACCATATTTAATTAAAGATTATCTAATTAAAACAGCTTCTATTTAAAATCAAGTCAAGCAAATAATTTTATTTTGTATATAATACACAATTTATAGAGTGAACGGTAATAGAAACGTAATCGCGCTTCTAAACATCATCAAGACACGCATCGGTTATGTTTGTATGTACAATTTACAAGCATACTTTGTTTTATCATTTCATTATGTTTTTCTATGGCACTTTGCTTTACAGATATAATATTCCCTGCTTTTGATACAGCTCTTTCAGAGGAAGCACTACTTATCGTAGTGCCCAGGATACGTAACCGCACTTGGAAATGTAATCAGTCCAAGCATCAATTGTGATGCTCTAAACAATATTGCCGTGAATTAGCTCCGCACATTTAATTTTTTACCCTCTGAAAAGGTTTGGCATATATGTAAATGGCGAACATTTCCTTTGATATCGCCCTTAAATTTGGTTTAAGCTTGGCATCTTGAGGAATATCATACACTTTTCTTTGAAATACTTTCAATTTACAGCTAAGCAAGAACTGACGTCGAACCTTATGAAATATTTAATCATTTAGTTGAGTTTGTTTGTTCTAGTTGCTTTGCTAACATGAGTTGTTTGAACTGAACTGTTTTATAGCCCATTTCCATTGACAAATCATCATTTTTTTGCCACGTTGACAATAACAGCTGCTTTGTTTGTTTTAAGTAACAGGCGGCACTTTCAAACTCACGTGGACATTTTGGAACATTTATCAAAAACAAAAAATTTATCGGGGTGAACGCATTGCCATCGCCCTGAACTATCAGCAGAAAGTTAAATACACAACTTATTTTGACAAATTTATATTTTAAGCGAAATGATAATATTTTCATTTCTTTGGTGGAAATAGGCTATTAAACGAATCGTACGAATTATTTCTACTGCCAAAAGCAATTGAATAGATGAATCGTTGACTCAGATCGAACTGATTTTAAAATATACTCATGCAGGGCTCTAATAGCCAATTGACTTCGTTCTCGAAATCGCAATATGCCGATTTTGGATATGATAAAAATATTTCTTTATTCATTTAGTAACCTTAAGTCTAAATGATTACAATTTACTGTTACTGATTAATAACACAGTGGAACACTCAAAATTGCCTGGGAACGGGACCAATAAATTATGTAACTGGAGGCATCAGGAAGCCACACCTCATACCCAGTTTTTCTTGATCACGTCAAGTTCGCGTTTAATGGGCACATTTATACTAGCAACACACAGCTACAACATCTGTTGCTGGTTAGAAAACAGTGAAAGCTAAAATTTTGGTAAATTCACCAAAGATGAAGGGAGTCACCACAATTGTTATACTAAATTCCCGTTTCCAATGGACAAGCGGTTAGTACCCCGCCCATAGAGGTCTAACTTAGAAAATGAAATTAATGGAAAACCACTCGATAGAATTTAGTAAGATTTTAAATATATTGAGATGCTGACCAATTAAATGTGTTCTTAAGAGATGGTAACATGCATCGGAAAACCGCTATAGTGGGTACCACATTTGACATCATCCATTATCGCGTCCATATAGGCCATAAACTAGAGATAAAAATAGACCGAATTGCGTTTTTGGTTTTAATACTATCGCTCCCAAACTTGTTACTGGTCAATATTATATGCTTACACACAATTCTGCAAAGTTTGATTCAAATCGGATAACTATAGCATATAGCTGCCATAGGAACGATCGGTCGAAAAAGAAGTTCTAGTGAGAAAAACTTTTTTGTTTTCAATGGTAGTGCCTTTATACTTTCCACATATGAATATTATCGGTTTCCACACAATTTTGGGGAATCTGGTCAAAATCGGATGAATATATCGTATTGTTGTCGTATAAAAAACTGTCAAGCAAATGGTTTAGCTGAAATGTCTCTCGTTAAGGACTTTCGTGGTGCCTCTCGTTAAGGACTTTCTTGGTGCCTCTCGTTAAGGACTTTCGTGTTGCCTCTCGTTGAGGACTTTCGCTTGCCACTCGTTGTGGACTTCGTTTGCCACTCGTTGTGGACTTTGTGTTGTGATCGAGAACTTATAGGTAGACTCAGGCTGGCATCAATTGCCAAACAAAGAGCGTCTCGAGTTGAAGCATGTTGCTTGTGGTCGATCAGGTATGCGTATCCGTTTGCATGAACATCGGCGATGATGAAAGATGCAATGAAGATCCAAATTCAGCTGCGCGACGTACTTCCATAAGTATGAACGATCGTCTGGCTGGCTGCTTACAATGTAAGATCTGAAAAATTGGTCGGATGCTTGACCAACGTGAGATCGGTTACATGTAGATTCGGCTGAGTGCAAAGAGAATCGGAGGAATTGGTGAATGATTGACCAATGTTGCGTTTGTGGACTTAAATAGCAGTAGGTGGACGGTTGCAGGACCGGGGCAACAGGCAGGAGGTCGGTGGACAATATGCGTGGTTTGTCGTTCTGCGTTTGGGATGCTGTTCGATGATTAGTGTGACCAGAGGTGGTCAGGGCTGCTACAATGGTCAAAGTAGTGACGCCATCAGTTGCTGAGCTTGGAAAATAGCTCAGCTAAGAATATTCGATGAAAATCATTTAAAAATTATATAAATTATACAAGCTGCAAGGGTATATAAACTTCGGTCGAGCCGAAGTCGAGCGAAGAGGAAAGATCTATTTTTTTCTACTTGATTTCCTTCTCGAAAATACACAATAACAGTAACAAAAATATGCCGATTTTAAATATGATTTCTGGAAAGCATATTAAATTTTTTCCCTGTCATAATATTGAGGAAGTTTAAAGTGATTGTGTTGAACCGATCCTCTTTTCATATATAGGAGGTCGGGTTCGGGTTTAGGTTTGAGAGGTTAGAAACTTAGAAGTTCCGGTTTACCCAAAAAACTCGAGCCGAACTGGTTCTACGGGGTTCGGCTTAGAACGGGTTTGCAGCTATTCAAATGTTTTCTAGAAACTAAATTTCAGAACGGTTTGTTTCAGTTCGTTTGCATCTCTGGCTCTAAAACATTGCCGGCACGTTCGGTTTTTAGTTCAGAAAATCTCCTAACTCTCAAAAACTAGAATCAAACAAGTTAAATGTGATTTGATTCCAGAATGTTGTTATAATTTATGAAAGATTTTCCTTGACTTATATTATACTAACCTTGTATTCTCTTCTATTTCTTTACAGGTAATTGATGTTGCTTACTCTAAACGCAGACGAGTAGTTGGTGTGACCAGTGAATGTACTATATTTAAGCACAATCCCAAAATAGAATCTACAGTTCTACAATCCAAGTAGATTCAAGTAAAAATTAAAACCACTGAAAATTGTCCAGACAATGGGTAGGCGAGTAGGTGTGTCGTTTCTTATTTAAAAAATCCAATCTTTTTGAACCTGGGTAAAAGGTTTTACTTATATCAAACAGCACTTCACAGGGCATCATTTACCTTGACAGTTATGTTGCTCTGAACCCAGAAAAAAAAGAACCAGCACAAAATTTCAACATAAACGTAAAATACTTTGATCATACTCAAGTGTACAATTAAATTAATAAACTACTTAAATCGAAATGGTGGCAAAACTAAAATCGATACATAAAAATTCAACAATAAATATTAAGCAACATTTGGGTAAGTGGCGATTATTGCGCCATTACGTTTAGTTTATGTGGTAACAGGCAACAACTTGGAGTATGTTTGTACGTACAACAGCAACAACAACTATGTTTACAACAGCAGGAACAACGTGCTGCGAAGACAATGTAAATTAATGTGTTTTGGGTTTCGATTTGGAAAGTTTGTATAAACAAATTGCCAAACAAATGAACTTTGTCGAACTTCAAACTCTGGTTAAATATTTATGAAATCATAAAATTTGATGTTTCCCCACCACTTGACACTTAGGGCAATTTTGTCGAGTTCCGTTTACGGTGTTAATGATGATTTTGATGTGCAGTGAACGGATTGGCTGCAGAAACGAAACGATTGCCAGGGCGATTACAAGAAGTACTGAACGATTGTTTGTTTTATGCACAATCCTTGTACTTCTGTATGTGTGTGTGTGTGTGTGTGCTGTAAATAAATAGAGATGGTAGATCAAAGGCCATTTCAATTAGCACCCATTTCGATTATGTTGCATGCTGCACTTGCCACCACCTTTAGGTTGCAATTCACACCCAATTAGTAATAAATTTGAATGCATGCTGCAATTTTCGACTTCATTCGATTTAACAGTTATGGCGGCCATTAAGTTTTATCGATGGCGCTCGGACTTCATCGGTACAATTTGATTTGTGGCCCACTTGAGGGCTACAAGCTGCATCCAGCTTTGATATTTTCACACATACGAAAAAGGGGAGGTAAATACGTAACCAAAAAAAACCGAAGAAGAAGAAATTGAAAAATAAAACTTTATTGCAATTGACTTTTAATGCTGATGCGGGGGGGCCTGCCCGCTGTGTTAATTCGAATTCAAACTGTTTCCATAAAGTGAAGTAGAAGTGGAAGCCATGTGGTTGCGCCGATAGAGATGGGATGATGGGAAAACTGCACTCCAATGAAATTCGTACACATGGAAAAATTGTTCCACTTTCCACTTTCATCATTCCAGTGTATTCTTTGGAGTTATTTGCAATACAATAATTTCAAGGTAGCGCACTGCGAAGCTTCGATATTCTCAGTCGACCTTGGTCGAACCAATATGGTCGCATTTCGATTTCCTGGTAAAAGAAATGTAAAAAATGCACACAAAGTTCTGTGTAAATTGTGCTAAAAAATTTGCAATTTTGTAATAAAACTTGCCAATAAAACCTGGTCACACTGCATACCCCCCAAACCTCACTCACTTAAATGATGACGAACTTACCTTCAACCTACCAAAATTTTTCTCAGTGCCTAACAATTGGTAATGATCCACCTACATATTCCACAACAAATAACCAAATGGCGCTAATAAAAAAAATGCTACACAATTTGGTAGATATTTTCCTTTTTTTTCGAGTTTGATATTGAGTTACCCATCAAAAATGCATAAATCAAGCATTACACAGGCATTGTATCCTGGGCTAATAATGGTCAGTGAAGGCATTGTTACCCACTCTATAAACAAACAAAACGATTCCGACGACAACAAAAGAACAAGCTGGGGGGACAATCGAGACGACGACGGCATCGGCATCAAATTACCACAAGACCCGTTCCCGCTTCTTACAAAACGTTTGTCGCTGAGCCCAGGATCAGCTTTCACAAAATGCAACTTAGACCTGGAGTCCCCAGTTGCAGTCATTCATCACAAA
The DNA here is from genome assembly GCA_037044535.1 of Lordiphosa magnipectinata. Classification (NCBI taxonomy): domain Eukaryota; kingdom Metazoa; phylum Arthropoda; class Insecta; order Diptera; family Drosophilidae; genus Lordiphosa; species Lordiphosa magnipectinata. The sequence goes on along the minus strand of JBAMBO010000641.1, from coordinate 23,787 downwards.
ACGCAACACACACAACAACACAAACACAGAATATACAATAATAACGTTTTAATTGAACAAAAGACAAACCAAACATCCAACAACAACAACAACAACAGGCAGACAAGTCGAGCCACAATTCCAACTGATTCGAGTTGAACGCCGCTGCACATTGTCAATTGGCCTTAGGAATCGGGAGTCGGAGTCTCTGTCCGTCTGCTTTTATTTCTGAAGTGACTGTGACTGTCACTGTCACCTTTCCATCAAACTGAAGGCCAGGCGGCAGTGAAAGGCTCTCAATTGATGTCCACGTGCCAATTGCGGGCATTGTTTGTGTAACTGTTGTTCAGATGTTCAGGTTACTTGGGAGTAAAATTGATTAACCGAAACTAAACGCAACCAAAGCGTATCCTAGGGAAGAAATTGAAATATTTCTCCTAAATTCAACAGATTGAAATAGAGGCATATTAATATGTTTTAGAAAAAACGAGAAGGCCAAGCTGACTTCGACTGTGCCGAAGTTTGTATACCCTTGCAAATGCAAATGTCACAGTTTAAGAACGCTTACATAAAAATCAAAAAAATTTTGTAACTAAAACCTATTTTCCGACAGATAAACGTCTGAAAAAAGTTTTTCTCCTTAAGACTCAATTTCCGACCGATCGGCCCTATGGCAGCTTTAAGATATAGTCATCCGATTTCGGCCCAATTTTGCGAATCTATTTGAAAGCATATAAAATAAGTCATCAGCGAGTTTAAGGACGCTAACAAAACTAAACAAAAAAATTTTTTACCAAGACTCATGTTCGACCGATCTATGGCAACCATAAGATATAGTCACCCGATGTCGATCAACTTTTTCAAATTAGTTTGAAAGCGTTTAATATTAATAATCACCGACCTTAAGAACGATTTACTTAAAAACAAAAAAGTTTTTTTTCACTAAGACCCATTTTCCGACCGATCGGTCCTATGGCAGCTATAAGATATAGTCATCCGATTTTGACCAAAATTTGCAAATCTGTTTGAAAGTATATAATATTATTAATGACCGAGTTTAATCACGTTAACATTGCAAACAAAAAAGTTTTTCTCACTAAAACCCATTTTTTTACCGATAGTTCCTATGGCAGCTATAAGATATAGTGATCCGATCCGGTCGGCCGGTCGGCCCAGTAAGCCCAAAGATTATGTTGGACATAAAAAAATGGGCGTGGCACTTTAGGGGGCGTAAAAATATGAAAAAAACTGCTTCTTTAAAGATACAAACCCCAATATAAATAAAAAAAAAAAATTTTTTTGAAACTTTTAGCTATTTTCGTATTTTTTGTTATAGTTTTTGAAAACTTAAAAATATTTTTTTTTAACTTTTGGAGACAATTTTTTTTTTTTTGAAAATGTTCGATTTTTGTTATATGCTCATGCTTTTAGCTGTAACTTCGATGTTTTAAGCTGAACAGCTGAAAGGTTTTATATTGAAGATAATTGATTAGAAAAACAAAAAAACTTTGGTTTATATTTTAAAGATTTTTTTTTTTTAAACGGTAACAATTCAAACTTCAAAGAAAAATTTTACTACATTTTTTTGCCAAGCTAGTCCGACTCCGAATTCGACTCACAGCTGTCGTCACTGTATCCATCTTGTGATAAAAGTTAAGTCACATCTTCTGGAAGCTCTAAGTGTCTAGTTTTTGGTGGTGCTCGCAAACTTGCTATAAATGGATCGGATGATATCAGTAACCTGTGCATGAGATCAGTATTTGTGTGTACGCGCGAAGTTTTCCTAGTGAAATGTTCACGATATCTTCGCACTTCCTTATTTCTTGCCTCCTGGGCTTCCTCTGAGAAATTGTCAATGGGAAAAATGCAGGTAGAAATAATTTCCTTTCCATGAAATAAGATTTTGTGCACAGTTACTGGCATGTAATACCACGATTATTCCCGCAAGTAGAGCTCTACAGTTTCAGCTAGGTATCGCTGAGAAGCTGATATATTGATCGGGCAACAGCTCGCTATACACGTGAGAATTGTTCGAAACCTGATTATCAAATCAATATATATTCGTGTGATTTTTGATGTCGTTTCAGCGTCAGAACCTCTTTTACTTGAGATGGAAGCAATGACATCAATGCCGACATATTAGCAGCGTGCAGTAAAAAGAAGACTCTGTGCAAAATTTCAGCTCGATAGCTTTAAAACTGAGAGACTAGTTTGCGTAGAAACAGACGGACAGACAGACAGACAGACAGATGGACAGACAGACGGACGGACAAAGCTCAATCAACTCAGCTCGTCACCCTGATCAAGAATATATATAGTTTATGGGGTCGGAAATGAATATTTCTATGCGTTGCAAACTTCTGGGCAAAATTATAATACCCTTTGCAAGGGTATAAAAATACATTTAACTGTTGGGGATATCTAGCATAGGCTATTTTGTGCCTAATCTCAAAATATATTAAGAATCATAACAAACCGCATAGGCATTTGAAGCAACTTTAAGCTCAAATTACCCAAAATCCAGATGTAATGCATAACTTAGAAAAAGATTCGTGCTTAGGACACGAGAATCATTTCTATATAGTTTATTAATTAATTTGATAAAAGTTTAATTTTATTGCATTGTGTTATTTTGCAAACAATAGTGGTATTCCAGAAAACGATTTAGAGCTTTGAGGCTAATTTAAATTTTGATTAGATTTCGTTTTGAGTGTGACCGTTCCCTTGTTTGTTTACATTCTGGTGTGACTTTAATATGGCAAGCGAGCTAAGTTATCTGTAATTCAAGTCTTAATAATGAAATTATTAGATATTTGCAATTTAGAATATGTACATACGAGCCTCTTTTGAAGCAAAATGTCAAGTTTCCAAAGTCAGTACATAAGTGCTGCGCAGTGGAGAGCCAACACTGCAGCCTAATGTCATTAGCCGAAGGCCAATTCCAATCTATCGCAGGTCAAGTACACAATCCAAAGTTACATAGGCTTAGAATAATCATTTTAAATTTACATACTCTATGGAAAAACTTTGCCCAAATCTCAACATCCTGGAACAGATTTATGGACAAAGAAAGAACATCGAGCCGCAAGGTGTAGTGGACTTTGCTGACTGCTTTGTTTTGGAAAGATTTGAGCATCTTCTAGAGGACAGGCAGAACTTCAACGCCAAAGATGAATTTGAGTTCCTTGATGAATCTCCAACTTGCTCAACCAGCCGCTCTTTAGAGCTGAGTAGCTCAAAGCCATGCAAAACTCCTAGGAAGGAATCTTCACACTGCACACTTCAATCAAGTAGGACTCAGATGTGACGGAAAAATTAAATCAAAGTATGCGAGTTAGAAAATGAGAACAAAGCAGGCGGTTGAATGTTTCATGCTACAGAAATTTAAAGTAAACTTCAGTCTGCTAGACGTGTGCATAGAGTGTTCATGTGGAACTTTCCCTGCTAGTTAAGCTGCCTTTACACTTGTCATACATCTCTAAAGAGACTCTCTGATGATAGTGTAATAGCATAGCAAATAACTCTAAGTATTTGGAAAATTTAGGCTATTTTTATGTTATTTGAGAGGTTCAATTGGATAAGAGTTTCTCTTTAGAGATATATGACAAGTGTAAATGCAGCTTTAGCATTATTTATTTGATTTTTACGTTTTTGTATGAACATTGTAAATCAGAAAATATGGTTACAATTGCCAGCAATATTTTCTCAATTATTATTACTGGCGACCATTCCGAATGCAGCATACTAAGACACAAATCGCCCATTGGTGAGATATTTCGGTGGTATATCTTCGTAAAGAAGCGCACTTGTGACGGTTGAAACGGATAGTCTTGTGGCATTACCAAATCCTGATTTTATTTCTCTTAATTTATTATTTCAAAAGATTATTCTCGACTTGTACTTTCCGTTGATCAATGTTGGCAATAGACATTGCAGATTCTCGAGACTCTTATGCCGAGTCATCAGTCCGTCGTGCCACCGATCCTCATGACAGCGCTCCACCATTTGGTTAAAGCAGCGCATCCATCCACACAGGAATTTGTTCGTCAAACAAATTTGTCCAACAAAAATTCATTTGTCCACTAACAAGGCGAAAATTTCTCACGAACATCATTTGCTTGAAAATCTCAAGGAGTAAACATGAAAATATGGCAGCGAAACTAACACAATCATGGCCTAGATGGCGATAGAAATTAGCTTAAAGCATTATTTCATCATTTTGGGGGCATTCTATAAATTCCAGCCACAATTCGTTGCTCATTTGGGCACGTGTTCACTCTACAAATATTTTTGATAAATGATGTTCGTGCACTTGTTCCCATCCATTGACGAACATGTTCGTACGAACACCCGCAAGATAGAAACGTTTATATTCTCTGCGAACAAAAAGTCGAACACAAATATCTGTCACAAACACCTCCACTAACGACGAACATTTCGTCGAGCACAACAAATTCGTCGAACAAATTCGTGTGTGGATGCCCTGCTTAAGCAAATTCATGGGACAGCCACTTTTTATACTCTGTACCGAAGGTACATAGAGTATATTAAGTTTGTGCAAAAGTATGTAACAGAGAGAAGGAATCATTTCCGACCCTATAAAGTATATATATTCTTGATCAGCATCAACAGCCGATTCGATATAGCCATGTCCGTCTGTCTGTCTGTCTGTCTGTCCGTCCGTCTGTCCGTCCGTCCGTATGAACGAAGAAATCTCAGAGATGGTAAGATATAGAGGTGTGACATGTATGGGACAAAAACTCATTATACTTGCAGGCAGATCAAGTTTATTTTCAATTTTTACCACGCCCCCGGCCGCCCCCGAAAATTTGGAAAAAACGTCATATCTCCCACAATTTTGATGATAGATTGTCCGTACTTTCTAGAGATATCTAGTAATCAAAACTATTTATTGATTTTTTGAAGGAATGATAAAGAACGCTTGAACGATACACAAGTTGTGAGCAAAAAAAAGTTAACCGGCAGTTTGAATTGTCAAACTGTTATTATCGCTTTGATACTAGTTTTGAAAAATTAATATTCTTCATTCCTTTACTAATTGCCATTAAAATTAAAACAACATTTTAAAAACTTTTTACTTTTTTTTTATTTCGAACTCAAGTGTGGTCACCTCACTAGGGGACACATTGTTCACTCACTCTGCATGCTCCGTGTCCATGCGGATTTTGTTTCATCAGAAGTCACTGTAATTGTGTGCCTCATGTTGGAACTGATACATGTAGAGCTTTACGCAGAGAGTAAAAAACGCGAAAGACGCCTCTTCGGAAGCTGCTTTCATTTCGAACCTCTGGCATTGTGCGTCATCTTGCAAAAGGCTGAAACATTTTGGCATGGTATATGTCCTGTCTAAAAAATTACATTTGTTATTTATATATGTTTGCAAAAAAAGGACTATAACAACGTTTATAGCTTTTTACTTACTTTTTTTTTTACTTTTAACTAAATACTGATGTGTTTGGACAAAAATTAAAACACTAAGGCCCAATTTCTCAATGTCCGGTTAGTCAAACTTACCGGCAGGTTAGCCGAACTTGCGTGTCTCATGCTGTCTTTGGCGAGAACCGAGCGGCAAAGTCATGATGGGGTCAAATTTTAACCTGCCGGCAAGTTGCGATACAATTATTGATATTTTTATCGATCGACAAACAGCTGTGTCCAAAATTTGTATTGTTGACTTTGCAAATTGCCAAAACAAAATGTTTATAAATAAACAAATTTCTTACATCCACGCAATGGAAATGGAAGATTCAGGCGGTAAGACAAGAAGACACAGGCGCGACGATGTGTAACTTTCTGTTTAGTAGAATAGCAGCCGCCGCATTCATGGCGCCGGCATATCCCAAATAGCTCCAATGGCAAAGCAGACAAACTTACTGCCCGCCGTCTGCAAAATCGAAGGACTCCCTGGCCCATGGCACCACCAACTGCCTCATCCGATGTGGTATACCGATAGTGATCTAACCGCTGATACGTGTGCACCATAATGAAAATATTATCCACACGCACGGCCAGCACCAGGAACGGTATTACCACTATGGCCAACATGGTGGTGGTTATACCCACATAACCCAAGACGGAGCAATGAATAAATAATGCGAGAGAGTACAGGGAGAGTATTAATTATTTTACTGATCTGGATGATGCCAAATTTGTTCAACGATTCAGGTTAGCAAACTCAGCATTCCAAATAGTTCTTGCTAGGATTAGAGATCAAATATCTTCTCTAAGTAACAGGTAAAACCTTAACTTCTGTTGTGATTCAATTTTATATGATTTGGATTGTTAACAGGAATCGTGGATTGTTGTCAGAGAGCAAACTTTCGGGTGGCGCTGCGCTCTTATGCAAGTGGCTTCTTCCTTATCATTGCGGGCGACTTCTGTTAAGTCAGACTTCCTTCGGCAAACCGTGCAGTTAATCAAGATTCCCACGCTAATGCATTACTGGTCATCACAAACAGACACTGACTGATTGATTTTTGCTATAATTTTAGAAGTCAATTAAATATTTTTAAAGCTTTCATATCATAAATAAAAACGTACTATCCGTACCGTAAATACAGCAATCCTGTGGCTGAGATTGGGATCATGCAACGAATTTTTTTGGAAATAGACAAGACTCCAGCGGTGCTGGGAATGCCGCCACATACATAATACAATCCCGCTTCTTAATTGCGAATTGTTAATGCAATCGTTTTTTTAAATTCTCGTACTAATCCCCTAAGTCTTTCCAAGGGCGATGAAGACCGGCATGGCGGCAAACTGATCTCCAAGACCAGGCCTTCTGCTTTCAGGTCTCCGCATCCCTCTTTTTGTTCTTCAAAATTCATTTGTTTGACTCAAAAAGTACACAAGCGAATGTTCCTCAGCCGCAGAAAAGTTCTTCGCTGTTGGTCTTTTCGGTGTGTCACATTGATTCACCATCGCAAGCAATTTTATTTAACTATTTTGCCAAATAATTACCAGCGACAACAGAAGCATTAAAAAAAAGCTAAAACAAACACAGCTGTTTCGTCGAAAGTGTCAGGTCACACTTTTGCAGTGATAGCAATTAATCTGTATCGGGTGAACCAAAAGACTTAACCTCTGGTAATTCCGGCCGGCAAATTTGACCGGCCGGTACCTAACCGCATCTTTTGAGAAATTGGGCCTAAATGTGACACGTCAATCATCGCCAGCTGCGACATTCGGCAGGCTTTGTTTTACAATACATACATGATTTTAATTTTCGAACTTAGCTGTCTTTGCACTTGTCTTATATCTCTAAAAAAAAAACTCCCTGACGATAGTGTAATAGCAAATCAAATATCTCTAAATATTTAGAAAATTTAGCCATCTTTGATGAAATAGAACAGTTTCAATTTGATTAGAGATTCTCGTTAGAGAAGTTTGACAACCAACTTTTTAGAGAGATATGATGAAGGTAAAGGCAGCTTAACATTCGCTGACATTGAAAACATTTTAGTTTGCGTATCAAATTTATATTTTAAGTTTCAAATTGATTCCCAAAATATATATTTAATACTCTCTAGTTAGTTAGTTAATTAGTTTCTGTTTCAATTTGAGACGTGCATCAAATTGATATTGATACAACTTTTTGTGGGTGTACTTAGCACACGAGAATCATATAGAATCAATAATTTGAAAAAAGTTACAATCTTTAAAATCGAGTCTCAAGTTATTAAGATGAAATAAAATTGTTTGTAATTGTAAAATGATATTAGATCTCTAGGTTGAGCGGCTTGAATTTGGTTTTCACTTAGTTGGACTAAGTGACTTATATACCTAGAAAAAAATTTGTATTTTTTTATAAATTTTACTCCGATGTGACCCAATATTATACAGATAATATTTATATTAAAATGTTATTTATTAACACATGATTTATTCATCATTATTTCATTTTTAGTATTATTCTGAAACTATTTAATATCAGTTCAAGTAAATAATGTTATTTTGTATCAGAAAACAATTATTTTTTAGACAAATGATATGAAAAAATTGATATTTTTGCAAAGTCAATCCTAAAGCCTAGAATTGAGGGCGATCGTTGTTTTCTTCAAAAAATTTGACACATATTCCAAATACAAAAATTTACTGGAAAAGAGTTGTGCCCACGGCGCTGTATTTTAATTTGAAAGTAAGTTTTTTAAAAATTTTTTTTTTAATTCCGAGCTTGTCGCTGAATTAACAGAAACTCTCTCCAAGCGCTGATACAACTGCCCGCTAGAAGAAACTTTTAATTCTGCCTAAACCAGCCTTTTCCAACTAGTCACCAACGCTTCAAATTTTAAAACTGACACTAGGAATAAATGACTGCACAATTTTAATTGAAGAAATATCAGTTGTTTAATACAATCCACACGATTAATTGATTCATATTGTGAATTGCTTAGCTTTCTAGGCATCAAACTTTTATCAGGTTTCGACATATAATCTATTGAGCGCAAATTTCCACATATAAAGTCAAACAATAGTTTGAAAATCTTAGAGATTTCTTGAACACCTTCGTTAGACTTTAGCTTTGATTTGCTTAGCTCGTTTCTAAACATTTATGAAATGTTCGTCGTTATCTGTTTCAAAATTCCTTCAGGAAGGATATAAATAAGAATAATATCATACTTTCTTGATATTAGTGTTTTTCCGACGTTTATGCTAATCAAACTAGCAAGTTTTAATCGGATCGAGGTCACGTTATGCTTGCACACTACAAAGGAGACTGGTTGACCGTACAGCTGTTTAATGAACTTTCCAGTTTAATCTTAAACCTGCCACTTACCGTAGCGAAAATATTTGAATTCAATGCTTTCAAAATCCAACGAACCTTCTGTAGAATTTAAGGGATATGCTACCTTTCCTATTGTTATATAGTCTAATTTTATTAATTGACATGTGCCATTCGTTCTATTACTCTGTGGACCCAACCACAAGCTTTCCGGCACTCTATATCCCTTGCTTTATTAAATACTTTGCCTTCGATTTCTTCCTGCCGACATATCCTGGATGTCTCGCCTACTTCCAAGGACAATTAACTGACGCCCCCGTTGCGTGTAAGGGACAACAGAGCAATGCAATGCAATGCAAAAAAAAAGGATCACAATCCTGCTGTGAGCCAGCATTTGAAGGCAAGAGGCCAAGCCTGGCATGTGGTCACTAGACAGCCGCCCCGGCCGGCAAAAGAGCTCTCAAGACGTCACAAGGAAGTTGGCAAAGGTTTTGAGCTGTTATAAATGAGGCGAGAGTTGATAAATGAAGTGCAGCTGATAATGGATTCTGTGTGGTAGTGAAAGTAGCGCCGGCAAAAAAAAAAAAAAAAAAAATGATGGACCCAGCAGATAGCCAAAAGGCAAAGGACTCAATTTCTGGTGGTCCAGCCGACCCAAAAAGCAGATAAGCAGAGCTCCGTGCAAAAGGTAATTAAATGCCATTAAAAAACCGAAGTTGAGAGCTGTCCAAGAATTGGTATCTGTTGCAGTGAGAATGGAGACGGAGCAGCACCAGCAGCCAGTTGAAAAGTATACAAAACGAAGGAGGAGCACACAGAATGAGACAAACACACACACACACACACACACACACACACAGGCAGACACACACAAACACTCGCACATTCAACAGACAATCAGACAGAGGCGGTTTGTTGTTGGGGCCCAGCGATTAACATACAAAAGGATCTTGAAGAAACTACTCATCGCTGTTATTTTGGAGCCGCCTTCTTGTTGTGTATTCGAGTGTTTGTATGTGTGTGTGTGTGTGTGTGTGTGGTTTTTAGTGGGCCCAACCGCCAATGGGCATGAATCACTTTAGTGGAATTAACCAAAGAGAGACAGAGCGAGAAGTTGGGCGTTGAAGTAGCCAAAGCGACGACAGAGATTTGAAGATTTAACAAAATCTCTGTTCATCCCTTCCTGTTTCGGATATACTGCGAAATTTGATGCTCATGGCCAGACGCCAGGCGTCAAGTGCAGAACGCGAACAAAGGCACAACGGCTACTTAAGCAGCCTTGGCGCCGGCTAACCGAACACACAATCACTCACACACACATGGCCATAATGGAACTCAGAGACGAAAGCCACAATGTCTGGCAACGCTTAAGTTGCCCAGTCCCAAACCCAGACCCAGACGTCTGGACCATTCACGACGCCAACGCAAGAGGCGCAAAAGAGAGACAAGTACAATATTACATGGAGATCAAGGCAAAAGAAGTAACGGATTCGCCTGGAGAATACTCTGGAGCAGCTACGAAAAGTGCGGTCGCTTAGTCGCTGTCGCGTACTCTATCCTAAGCGTGAATATTTGTACTCACATTCTCATTTGTAGCTTTACGCACATAAACAATTGGTTGCCACCCCTCAGCTCTATCATTTTACAGTTAATGTGACTTGACAGTGACTAAACAGTGACTAAACTGTTCAGTAAACAGTGACTGAACAGTGACTTGGCAGTGACTAAGCAGTGATTTGACAGTGACTAAACATTGACTAACAAGTGAGTTAACAGTGACTAAACAGTGTCTTAACAGTGACTAAACTGTTTAGTAAACAATAACTAAACAGTGATTTGGCACTGTCTTTACAGTGACTTGACTGTGACTAAGAATTGTACTTTTTCGAACAATATAAGGTATTGGTAAAGAAAGTGACTACACAGTGACGAAACTATGACAAAACAGTGACTAAACAGTGACTTAACAGTGACTAATCAGTGACTAGACTGTTTAGGAAACAGTGACTAAACAGTGAGTTGGCAGTGACTAAACAGTGACTTCCCAGTGACTTGACAGTGAATAAACATTGATTAAACACTGAGTAAACATCGACTAAACAGTGTCTTAACTGTGACTAAGCTGTTTAATAAACGATAACTAAATAGTGACTTGGCACTGACTAAACAGTGACTTGACCGTGACTAAGAATTGAGCTTTTTCGAAGAATATAAGGTATTGGTAAAGAAAAGTGACTTGACAGTGACTAAACAGTGACTAAACAGTGACTAAACAGTGACTAAACTGTTCAGTAAACAGTGACTGAACAGTGACTTGGCAGTGACTAAGCAGTGACTTGACAGTGACTAATCATTGACTAAAAAGTGACAACAGTAACTTAACAGTGACTAAACAGTGTCTTAGCAGTGACTAAACAGTGACTAAACTGTTTAGTAAGCCATGACTAAACAGTGACTTGGCACTGACTTTACAGTGACTTGACTGTCACTAAGAATTGTACTTTTTCGAAGAATATAAGGTATTGGTGAAGAAAAGTGACTACACAGTGACGAAACTATGACAAAAATGTGACTAAGTCACAAAGCAGTGACTAAATAGTGACTAAGCAGTGACTTGACAGTGACTTAACATTGACTAAACAGTGACTAAAAAGTGACTTAACAGTGACTGAACAGTGACTAAACTGTTTAGTAAACAATGACTAATCAGTGACTTGGCACTGACTAAACAGTGACTTGACCGTGACTAAGAATTGAACTTTTTCAAAGAATATAAGGTATTGGTAAAGAAAAGTGACTACACAGTGACGAAACTATGACAAAACAGTGACTAAACAGTCACAAAGCAGTGACTAAATAGTGACTTAGCAGTGACTTAACAGTGACTAATCAGTGACTAAACTGTTTAGTAAACAGTGACTGAAAAGTGACTTGGAAGTGACTAAACAGTGTCTTAACAGTGACTAAACAGTGACTAAACTGTTTCGTAAGCAATGACTAAACAGTGACTTGGCACTGACTAAACAGTGACTTGACCGTGACTAAGAATTTTACTTTTTCGAAGAATATAAGGTATTGGTAAAGAAAAGTAACTACACAGTGACTAAACAGTGAGTAAACATCGACTAAACAGTGTCTTAACAGTGACTAAACTGTTTAGTAAACAACGACTAAACAGTGACTTCGCACTGACTAAAGAGTGACTTGACCGTGACTAAGAATTGAACTTTTTCGAAGAATATAAGGTATTGGTAAAGAAAAATGACTACACAGTGACTAAACAGTGACTCGACTGCGACTAAACTATGACAAAACAGTGATTTTTGCAATTTCAAGATTGAGACTATTATTTCTGCCTTTTATACCTTTGCGATTGTTTTCATTTAACTATGGAGCAGCATAATAAACAAGACTTACAGAAAAAAAGAAAGAACACAGCAGCAAGTGGTCTTGTTATTAGTATTTCTACTCCCTGTTAGTTTTCTTCTTTTGAAAGGTTGCAATTGCTGATTTATATACCATTGATAGAGCTTGTAATATACACATCAAAGGCTCGTGAGTGTTAACGAAACTCACACCTTTTTTAATTTCTTGATTCCTAACCATAAGCGGTTCCAAACCGAACTTCTTAAAACCGGGTTGGTTCAGGTTCTTGTAAGGCCGAACCGAACCAAACTCGGTTTGAAATTATCACCCGAACACAAAATGAACGCATTTTTCTTTTGGCAAAGTTTTGGTTCTAAAATACACCAAAAAAATCTGATGCTTAAGAGGTCTAAAGCACCAGCAGTCATTACAAATTTATTAAGTGTATTCCCAAGCGGTTATAAAGGGTGATTTTTTAGCAACTTTCTTTTTGGCAGCTCAGCTGTTTTCGAGTCACATGTTACTGTCAAACATGTTCAGTTTGGTTTATAATTTTACCAGGCTGATAAAAGCAAGGAGCAGCGTACAGATGACATAATACAATGGGCAAAAAAAAAAAAATAAAAACCGACAAAATCAAAATCAAACAATTGTAACAAAACATTACAAAAAAAAGAAAAACAGAGCAGGAACTCAAATAAATGCCAGAATGCTAGAAGCAACCATTCGAGTTGGCAACCAGAATTGAAATGAAATTGACACCGGCACACACAAACCTAGACTGATTTTAGGGCAATGCCAAGCCTACTTCGTTCGTTTTTTTTCTTTTGGGGACCAAGTGGCGTGGATGTGAAGAAGACTAGCCCACTCTCAGAAAATGATTTTTCTATATTTAAGAAAATCTACGTAAAATCGAAATCGACTTAACATTTAGAAAAAATTTATATTTTTAGGAAAAAATTTTCAGCATTTTAGAAAAGTTGCCCTTAAAATGAATTTTTCCTATCGCCTTTGATATTAAAAAAAAATTTGTTACAAATGTTGGGTATTTTGCCTTAAAATTGAGAAAACAAACCCTAATTTGAAGAAAGTTTTTCTAAAAGAATATAAAAATAAAAAGAAAAAATGCTGCTTCGGTGACTTGATCCCAGGCCTCGCGCAACTGCGTACTTTCGAAACTATGGTTTTGACGCTACGTCTTGCTTAAGGCAAATAGCCGAGTGGGCTAAGGCGTCCGTCCGCGTGTTCAGCATTTGTGAGAGGTCCCCCGAGTTCGAATCCCAGTAAATTAAAAAAAAAAAAGAAGAAAACAAATAAAAACGAGAAGGCCAAGCTAACTTCGTCTGTGCCGAAGTTTTTATACCCTTGCACAGTGGTCGGGCTTGTAGGGAGCCGCGGCATATATATAATACTTCTAGATGTGTTATCGCTATAAAACTTTTACCAAAAATCTATAAAAATATTTAAAATATATGTTACAAAAATTGGCCAGATCGTACCACTATATCCTATAGCTTCCATAGGAACGATTTTTTCAGTGGTCATAAATTCATTTCTTGTAATCATAACAGGCTGAACTTTTTATTGTAAGTTATTTGCAAACTTGAACCTGTAATATAAAAGTGTGGGAGTGATCACTCACTCCACCCCCCACGCCCACCTTCCCAAAAAAGTTATAACAAACAAAACGAACAATAATAAAAAATTATATAATATTTAAATGGTTCCATCAAGTAACGAAAGAGTTGACTCTAGTAGAGTTGACTTTTCCTTATACTTAAGTGTTCTTTGTCCACTAATAAATGGATCAGAACTTAAAAGCAGTCTGTTAAATAAGTCTGTATATGAGGAGATCCTTGAAATTTTGCGTGTATGTTGCAGTCGGAATTTTTTAATGTCCTTAATTCTTGCTTCAGCGCCTTCTTCTGAAAGCTCTCCAATCGAAAGCAAAGAATGTTTTATAATGTCAGGAGCATGAAGTAAAACTTTATGAACCGATGGGGGGAGATAAAACCAGGGGTACTTGTCAATCAGCTGCTTTGCGGTTTGAAGAGCATAGTCACCAAATTTTACTGGATTTATCTTGTAGCCCGAAGATAACGCTTGCAACAAAGTTGAGACTCTGATTATTAAGTCTTTTTCAATTCCCGTAATGTCGGCAGATATATCAGGATTATTGAAGAATTTTCTGGCTGTGTTGCCATCGTTCGAAGTTCCACTTCCTCCAGCTCTTGGTTTATCTACTATTAGACCCATTTTGGCCCTGAACTCATTTTGGATAAATGTTTTTCGTAATGAAGTCTTATCTTTAGCCTCTTGTGATCGAATTTGCCAATGTTTAAGGTTCTTGTTGCGCATCGCATTGTTTCGCAGCTATGGTGTCGTTTATTGCCAGCCAATTAGAATAATTTCTTAAAAACGCACGGCACCTTACGGCACTTGAATTAAACTTTATTATATTCTTAAAATGCTTAAGAATATTATACAAAAAGATTTGTTCATCCCCAATAATCCCTTCACAACTAAAACTCTAACCAAACACGGAAAAGACAAACTAAGACCGTTCACAATTATGTACTAAATACAATAATGATTTACACAAAACACAACATATACTACATATACTTTTTATTGTATAAAGAAAGTTAATACCTTTATTTAAAATATTAATCACTTCCATTGCACAAACACTTGTTTTAGATAAGTTTAACAAATTTTTTACGGAGAGCTTCGCTTGCACGTTGCTTACGCTGCAATACCCAATGAATATCATGCTCTCTCTTTCGATGCTATTCTTGAAGAGGACAGATAGAGCAAAACAAAAAGATGAATAAATTCAAATAGCTAGACCAATTATAAATAAGAATTGGTACATTTAAAGTCAACATTTTGACTTTGTTTTTTTTATTTTTGGCCTATGGGAGCGACCACTGTGCCTTGCAAATGCTGTTTTTGAAATGTCAGAGTTCAAGAACGCTTACATAAAAATCTAACATAATTTGAACTAAAACCCGTTTTCCTACAGGTAAACATCTGATTTCGACCAAATTTCAGGAATCTTTTTGAAAACATATCTAATTAACAATCGCGGAGTTTAAGAATGATACAATTTAAACAGAAAAGTTTTTTTCACTAAGACTCATTTTCCGACCGGTCAGTCCTATGGTAGCTATAAGATATGCTCATCCGATTTTGACTAAAATTTGCAAATCTGTTTGATAGCATATAATATTAATAATAGCCGAGTTTAAGGCCGCTAACATTGAAAACAAAAAAGTTTTTCTCACTAAGACCCATTTTTTGACCGATGGTTCCTATGGCAGCTATAAGATATAGTCATCCGATCCGGTCGGTTCCGACATATTAGCAGCGTGCAGTAAAAAGAAGACTCTGTGCCAAATTTCAGCTCGATAGCTTTAAAACTGAGAGACTAGTTTGCGTAAAAACAGACGGACAGACAGATGGACGGACAAAGCTCAATCGACTCAGCTCGTCCCCCTGATCAAGAATATATTTAGTTTATGGGGTCGGAAATGAATATTGCTATGCGTTGCAAACTTCTGGGCAAAATTATAATACCCTTTGCAAGGGTATAAAAACAAAGAAAAATTGTACAATAAATTTCCACATATTGGTGTTTGGATAGCACTTTGGTAGCACTATATTTAATGTAAAAGCTGAGAGTTCTAGACAGCAAGGTCCCAAGATTCAGTGACATAATACGGAAATGCGTTTTGTTTGCTTTCAAAAAGAGCAAAACTCTGTGGAATGCGTTCGAGTTTTTTAATGCAATTAACTTAAATATGATCTGCAATGATGAAGCTATATATTTATAGCTGATTCGCTCAAAACTAAATGTTGCTTTTTTTATATTTGACTCATTAGGATACGGAACGCGACATACGTTACGTGACAAGCCTTTCTCTAACGCCGTACTTCTGATGCTATTCATAAATTTATATATGTATCCTATTGCGTAATCATAAATAACATTCAAATGTTGATTCAGGAACTTATATTGATATACATATAAAAAGTTAGCTGCATTTAATGAATGGACGTTTTCGGTTTTTGGTTGACCTTTCTGTGGAAATGCCCATATAGCTAGTTTATACCTAAATAGCGCTATTTTGCCATGCAAATTTGCCCTCCTCTGAACTGACAAATCGATTACGATTTTTTCGTATAAAACTTGGAAAGTCCTATGGTCGACCTTCAATAGAATCGCTACCACCAACCACAAACTCCGATTCTGCAGAAGGTTGTTCTAAGCTCTCTTCTCTTCATGTCTAAGAGGCTCTCTAATTAAATGCTGAATTATGCTGCAGTTCGTCACGAATATGTACATATCTCAAACAGGGGTCTATCTACTGCGCACACAAAAGTACTCAGCGGCAACACACCGACAGTATAAGCTCGTCGCTGCCTAGCTTCGCCAACAATGCTGCTGAGAAAAATAAATTTCGTGTCAGTGGCTACACGCACATACGCAATGCCAAAATGTGAATGTGTTTTTTGTTGACCCCTGATATGTAATTGAACTGAGACTTGAACTTAGTTCCAGTATACTTAAGTCAAAGTTCTTAACCTCTACACAATTTCAAATGAAATCAAAATGATATTTTCTGTGATTTACGTTCCAAACTGAAGTATAAAGTAGTAAAGTAAACTAACGTAATTACTTCACAGCTGCGTATTGAGCTTTAAGATAGAGACAGAGTGCTTAAGGTAAAAAGAAAGGATGAAGGATAATAGAAACATAGAAGCTTAAATTACACTAGGCAACAAGGTACAGTATGTTGAAGGGTTGGTGGTGATTCTAACACGAATCTGTTTTCAGGACGGACTTCGTCCATAAGTTTTGTCAAACCAATTATGGCTAGACCTTGGTATTTGTTTTTGCACAATTTATGATGGCTAAACTCCGAGTTCCAGTTTATTGTGTAGATTTGATGATACTCAATTATCGTTAAAGTGCACTGGCATCATTCGTATGCTGGACGAAAAGAACCTGCCAGTTGGCTATTCGTGTTCAAGGCAAAAAGCCACCCAGACCAGCCAACCAGCCAGCCAGCCATCAGCTCCACCTACCCAAAGAGCCAAGTCTAAGTGCCGTCGTCGTTTTGGCTGGTCTGCAACAACAACCACAACAGCAACAACATTATCGAGACCTTTGTGGCAGTCACTTTGGCTGCGGCTGCGGCTGTGGCTGCGCCTGCGCGGGTGTGCCAAGCCAAGTCATCTCCACAAACAGAACAACAGCAAAAAAAAAAAAATAAAAGGCAGTTAAAATGCATTTAGCTGCTTTTACCTTTGTATGAGTGACTCCCTCTCTCTGTGTGTGTGTGTGAGAAAGAGCCAGCGAGTGTCATTCTGATGGCCGCCTCTGACTTTTTTACCTTTGGCCAACCAATAAAATTATACTAATTCTTGACTTTTTGATTTCATTTTCTGTTGTTGTTAAGGATTTTGTTACCTAAACACACACACACACACACACACACAGATAAACACTCTAAGAGCAGAACATAATAAAAAACCAAACTGTTCGACTCGGGGGCTCTCGCTCGCACCTCTGTTTGACTTATGTATGTACGTGGCCCGTGCTGCGATCTGTAGAATCTGTATGATGATCATCATCGTCATCATCATCATCACTTTTTGGTTGGGCTGCCTCAATGGCTGGCTGGCAGCTCCAGGAATGCATGAACTGTGTAAGACGAGACAGTTTGGTTTTATACTTGGCTCGTGCAACTCCCCCAGAGAGTCGAGGATTTTTCAATTTTTTTTTGTAGCTGTGAATCCTGGTTTAAAAGCTCTAATAATTAAGTGAGTTGAAGTTTAAGACAAACTTCGTAAATGAGTTAAAAAAAATCTATTTAAATTTACACAAATTTGTTAAATGGTGTGTGTGAAAAAATTTAGAACTGATATAAATTTCTACACTCAATATAAAAAAAAAAAACAATTTCCGAAATAGGTGCTGAAAATGAGAAATTCTCTTATCACCTCCAGCTTAAGTTAACTTTTTTGGATAAAAATGCAAAATATTTTGATTAAAGATAAAGATATTTACATTTGTTTACACATTCAACACATTGCATAACTTTCGGCTGTCCTGCCTAAAGTGTAACAGCAATAAAGTCTGCTGATGAGAGGACCGAAAGGACCTTGAAGCAGTACTGTACAGATAAACCATTGCTATCCAAAATGTAAAAAATCTTTGTTGAATTCTAATCAACCACTTAACAAACACTTTGACTATTTTGAAAACCTTTCTAAAATAAAATCCAGGTTTTTGTAAAATGATTATTTGTTCTTCGTTTTGTTCGTTTAGTTCGTTATCTTTCTCAGGACCTTAGGACCAAGAAAATTTTTCTAAGTAATTTTTTTAAAACAATTTTTCGAATTACAAGATAACCTTTAAAATTTGAGTATTGCCGGCTCTAGGTCAATACTCAAATTCTACAATTTAGAAAGGTCGCTAACTATCAACGATTACCTTTAAAGTTTACTAGAAAAATTTTCTAAATGTAAGGGAAATTTAAAAAAAATGTCATATTTCTAATATCATGAAATATTTGTTTAGAGTATAGCTACGGAGTTGAAAGCCCCGTGTAATACCAATCGGTATTACAATACATTCAAGTGGTTTTTGTGATGTGGTCTTTTCCGCTTACCTTGATAGCTAGATCATAACATTTTTTATAAGAATTTGTGAGCTTAAAGTCTTGACATCTGCAAACATTTATAATACTGCATAAGATTCGGTCTTTCGATTAATTTCTAAACAATATATTTAAGAAGCTTGTGTTAAAATTTGAGACCGATCGGTTCAGCCGTTTTCGTTTTAAAAACACAGTTTGAGAAAAACGCCTTTAAAGTTTTAGCTGCACTGTAAATTTACCTGATAAGTCTTTACAAATGGTACACGCCCGCTTGTAAAATAATAACCAGATCGACTTGAAAATCAATTTTCCAAAAAATTAACTGTATTGAACCCCTTGATAGGAAACTCGCAATATCAAATTTGGTAATATGCCGCTGGTACGAATGCCGGGCTTACTTCAAGATTAATAAGAATGAAAATATCCTGACGTTATGTTTTTTGTGTATATTTTGTTAAAGTCTACCAAAATCAATTATATTTATATTAATACATTTCTCCAATCCCAATCTGCTAAATTGATAAATCAAGTAGGGCGGTTTGTTATGCTGCGAAGCTGCATATTTATAGGCAGTCGGACAAGAAGAAGCGAAAAAGAATAAAGTTCGATGCAATGTGTAGGTTAGGTTAAAGTTGCGATTGAAGAAATCAAAACTTTAAAACGGACTGCGTGAGAAATTTTTCTTAAAGGGTATGTTTTTATTTGTTTATAACTATAATACTTAATATCTTTTAAACTATAAAAGTCTCCATCCTTTTGAAAGCACCGTAATTTAAGTTGTGTTTAGGGCAATAAAATGTATCTTCTTAGAAGAAAAACTATATATAAACTTTAGCAACAATTACTTAATATTATTAAACAATTTAAAATGTTATTAAATTTAGATTTTGATAGATACAGTAAAATACTATTCAGCAATATCAACACGAGACCTGTCCGATAAACCAAACATGAGAAATCCAGTTATTAAAAAACCCTTTTTTTGCCATTTTTCCGTTTGTGACGATTTTTGAAATTGTTTATAAAATTAACAAAAATTTTTTTTGCAAAACCGTAAATTACGTTTTGATGGGCATGTCGAGATCTAATTTCGGATTTTTTTTTATTGGAATGAAAAATTGTGAGCTTTTTAACTGTTCGGTTTATAAAAGAATGACCCATATGAGGTCAGATACCAGATAGCGGCCGCAAGCAGTGTGTCGGCAAAGCAGTTTTTGTATTGTCTGCCAATATTGTGGCCGTCGAAAATGACGCGCTATTTTGTGCTGGTAAACGCTTCTTTTGATGCGTATAGTTGAACATTCCTGCAGCGAAATTTATGTGTGACGACTACCACCTCTAATTATCTTTTGTTGTCGTTGACCGATACTCTCGGTCACCAATATCGGCAAGTGTCATATGGGCATCAATGGCCGTGTTCAGCAGAACAACTTGCTCCCTGATCAAGTATAAATGTGCAATACTGAACTCGAGAGATGCGGCATCATAATAGCCACTTTGAGTTATCATGATACAGGAGCATGTATCAAAGAAATAGTACGCTACTTTAAAGTGATACTGCTCCCTCCTACAGCAGAAACTATTCGATATAACATTTTTTTCTGATACCTGCTCAGGGATCAATTATTCTGCTGAACACGCCCAATGATTACATTGCGCTCTTTGGCAAGTGGAGATATCTATTAGTCGTTGCATATTACCATTAGCCAGATTGTAGACAATAAACCCTTATTTTTAATACTTTTTATCAGTTTTCTTCAAATGAAAGAGAATGGCAAAAAACTGTTGAATTGATATATCTAGAAATCTTCATAAGAATTGCGCAATACAATATTTTGTATATTGACGCTGGGACGAATGACCGGATTTCTGATGGAGAAGTTTTCCGTCAAACTTCCTTGTATGGGGGGCCTGATCTCTAACTGCTTCAGCATTCCTGAAAACGCAACCTTGCCACAGGGTGAGATTGCTGTTCCAAAAGTGATAGTGGTAAATTATGGTTTTGCTATTAGCCAAAGAACTATAAAATCGTTTGGCCAAAGAAATTGATCTAAAGTCAAAAGGGTATTTAATTACAGACAGAGTTATAGAAAACACAATTTTTTTAAGCTCGATTTCGCCAGATGCGCAACTAAAATGTACATGTTAGTTGGAAATCTATACTAGGGGTGCTATTTTCTTTGTACCGATAACATTACAACAACACGGCAGCAAGGGCTAAGCAAATGGGCCAATATTTAGAAATATTTGCGTGTGGGAAAAGAAACAAAAGAAACAAACTTAAGAAACATTTGATGTGTCTAAGAAAATTATTCGAACTTTTCTAAATGTAGCTACAGAAAAAAATTGAAAAAAACTCATATTTAAAATAGCTGCCATAAATAAATTTTTGAATTAATTTTCTAGTTCAGCATTCCAAATTAAACAAAAAAAAATTTATTAATTCTAGACTGATTCCATTCATAAGTTGTGGATAAATGGATAATGGATGGTTAATGCCTGAGAAGCAATTTGCATTAGTTAAGAAATATGTGACACTTGCAGCATGTGAGCGACAACCAACAGTCTCTTTACCCGTCTATGCAATTAAGGTTGGGAATAAAATTCGGCATAGACACAATCATATTTGCAGTTTATACATATGTCTCGAGTAAACCTTGAATTGTATTATTGAGTGGCTCATTTTCGCGTTTTTTTTTGTTCCGTTCTGCCCTTACTCAAGATTTCAATTAGGTATGAGATTTGCATATATGAGTCTTGACTGCAGTGAGGATCGACGACCAAAATTGTTACCCCAGAAAATTAACAAATAATGTATTTAATTCACTTAGAAAACTTTTTCTTCTGACATAACCGTCTTTCTCAATTCCTTCAGACAAAGAGCTCGAGGTGTTCATACGATTGGGTTTTACGAAGTATTTATATATATTTTTAAATTTTTCTGTATGATACGCTATCTTCGATTGTTTTCAAACTTTCAGATAATTATCTTTAAGTTTGAAGGAAAAACCCGGAAAAGTTTTAGGGTGGTGTTACCACGCGAACTACCAAAACCATCACATTATATTTTTCTTTTATTTACTCCAGTAAAAGGTTTTCAGTGTGTATCAGCATTTTCGAGAGCTTTGTTCAATTCTCTATTACTGGCAATTTATTTTATGTCTCTAGCTACTCTGGTTCCCGAGATATTGCAATTTAAAAAAGCAGGGATCGTAACGATTATGAGCTCTATTATAAAAATCTATCTTTAATGATTATTTTTTTGTTTTTTATTTTATGACACAAAAAATAATGATTAAGATTGATTTTCTAATATAAAACTCAAGAAAGAAACATTATGACTTGAGTTTTATTTTTTTTTTTGCTCAAAAGTATTACTCAAACTCCGATTACGACTGTGATGCATGTCCTTAGTAAGTGAACCAAATCGAATAAAATCAATATTCAAGCCAACATGGCGGTTAAATCTTAAGTTAAATAATTAATAAAATTTTTAATTTTTTTAAAACAGCAATTTAGCTTATTATTATTGAAAGCTTAACAATGGGTTTTATTCGATTTGATGCACTTACGAAGGACGTGCACCAAACTTGCCCTCTTCCCTTATTGGTCTGGTTGAATGTACTTACTTGTAGCATTAAGAAGAGCAAATAAACTAAACTAAACTAATAGAAACATTCTAGTATACAAAATCGACTGATAATGACATTAAAATGAGAACCAACGTTCGTGAATCAACAACTTTTCGTACTTACTGTAAGCCCAAAAATGTAAGAAAATCGCGTTCTAAACTGGTAACACTAATGTCAATAGTTAAAATCTGGTTAATACCAAATTTAAGTTTGACATTTTTTAGCATAAATTGTCTTACCACGTTTTGATGTACTATCGCTATTTGCTGTTGTTTACAGTGAGTTGAAAAAATCAATGAAAAAATCAAATTTCAAGAGAAGGTTTTCGTTGGATTATTTTTCACATCTTTCGACGTGAATTATCTCGAACAAGAATGTGTCGATGAACTTAGTTCTTTGTATGGTGATAAAACACTATCAAAAACCACTGTATATCGCTATTAAAGTGAATTCAATCGTGGTCGTAGTTCGCTCAGCGACGAATTCCGTGAAGGTCGTCCAAAATCGGTTGTTGTGACAGGAAACATCGATACTGTAAGAAATTAAGGCATCCCTATGGAGTGAGGGGAGATTTCACAGTTTCTTACTGTACGAAATCCATCTTGGTCTTCAGCTAATTCACATCCTTTGAATTTTTCCAGCCGTATATGATTTAATAGAGAGGCACATTTTCAAATACAAATTGGAAATAGCTTTAGAATTCAATAGGCTTAAGAGTACCCTCTTGTCTCCATGTCGAGGCTGTTTTTTGGACCTTTTTTAAAAAAAATCTTATTTTAAAAAGGAAAGAGGTTTTCCAATTCTGTTATGTTTTATTGTGTTACAAACAGATTAAAGCAAACAAAAAAATTTTTCTGCTTCCATATGAGGGCTGTTCAAAAAGTTCTCGGCCGTCAAAGTGGGGGGTCTAAAAAAAAAGGTATAGTGCTGGCGGCCACGATTTCTCGTCTCCAGGTTGTCTGAAATGACAAGTAAAAACGGTGTTATAATCAGCATAGATGGCATTCTGATCTAAACCTCGAAAAAATGTTTGTGATTTTTTTTTGACAAAATGCGGCCATTGAAAAATGAAATTTCAATTTTGGGCCCAATTTTTCTGTAGTTTAGTGTATAAAAAAAATGGTGAAAAATTTTTTAAAATTATGATTGAGTGTCAGACCAGAATGGTGACAATTCTGCGTCGATTTCACTTAGTTTCATCAAAATCGGAATCAGATAAATGCGTTTAAAGTTTAAGTTAAAGCTAAACTGACTCGTTTTAGTGAAGACATTGTTCGACAAAAAAGGCTATATTTTCTAAAGTATTTCGAATTTCAAAAAATCTTTTTAGGGCGATATTCTCGAATATCTAAGCTATAAAAATATGCAAAAAAAAAAAAATCGAATAAAAAAATTTTGC